>CM035816.1:38701694-39301694 GCA_020458035.1 Magallana ariakensis
CAGGGCGTTTTTCAAAAACGCTTTAAGATAGAGATTTGAAATTTTCTGTGTTTATACATTTATCATTTTTTTTGGGACATACGGCTGGAATTCACATTCCGTCACTTCCGGTCCAAACCGGAAGTCTTTTAAAATTTTCGAAATTTTCAATTTTTTGTGTTAATTTAAAAAGTTGATATTATTTGTAGAATTTATAATGCTGAATACAAAACTGAAATCCGTTTTTAAATCGGACGATGCATTGCAGAGATATTTGGGTTCAAAAATTGACTTTTCCGGAAATTTTGATTCCGCGTTCTTGGTTTAAAAAATAGCGTAAAGTTCAAAGTGAAATTAACTCGTACCAAAAATAATTCGATTTTTGTTAATTCGTACTTTGACACATTCTGATTTTTTTTGTTAAGTCGTTCTTGAAATTTTAAAGGTTTTTGTTAATTCGTACTAAAAATCATTCGGATTTTGTTAAGTCGTACCAAGAATTATTCGATTTTTTATCTTTTTGTTTTAGTTACTGTTGTTTTTGGTTTAAGAACGTTGCTCTTTACAGGAATATCTAGCTTTACTCTAGACATTAACGGAAGACCCACTCGTTGCTTTGCAACGAGCTTTGCTCTAGTTCTTATTCTTATTATTATTATTCTTTTTATTTTTTTTCCAACTCAAATAACTCAGAAACGCTTGCTTCGATTGTCTTGAAATTTACAGGTCTTTTATGCCTTTAAAAGATCTCTATGATATAAAAAAAATTAGCTGATGACGTCATCACATTCGTCACTTATTGACGTTTTTCACGTTTTAAAAAGTGATTTTGTCCGGAACTTTTCTCATTTTTGTTCAAAGCTAGAGCTCTGAGATTTTCAGACAAGTTAGAACTATTGTTTTACTTATGACATAAGGCTGACAACTCAATTTGGACACTTCCTGTAGAAACCGGAAGTAAAACCAATTTCTTGAAATTTTCATTTTTTCAGCTTTAAAATTTAAAAATACGCATATGATGGCAATTTATATACTCAGTACGAAACTGAAATCCGTTTAAAAATCGGACGTTGCGTTACAGAGTTATAAGGGTTTGAGAATTGATTTTTCCGGAAACTTTGATTCCGCGTTCTTGGTTTAAAAAATAGCGTAAAGTTCAAAGTGAAATTAACTCGTACCTAAAATAATTCGATTTTTTGTTAAGTCGTACTTTGACATATTCGGATTTTTTTTTGTAAAGTCGTTCTTGAAATCGTAAAGCTTTTTGTTAATTCCTACTAAAAATCATTCGGATTTTGTTAAGTCGTTCCAAGAATTATTCGATTTTTTATCTTTTTGTTTTTAGTTACTGTTGTTATTGGTTTAAGAACGTTGCTCCTTACAGGAATTTCTAGCTTTACTCTCGACATTAACGGAAGACCCACTCGTTGCTTTGCAACGAGCTTTGCTCTAGTTATTATTCTTTTTCTTTTTTCTTCTGACTCCGTTTTGGCTTTATCTCTCAAAAACTACTCAACCGATTTTCATGAAATTTTCAGGGATTATGAGAAATTCTTGTCCCTCAAAGCTTTAAAAAGCTGAAAAATAACGTCACTTCCGTTTTCTTATTACGTCAATTTAAAATTTTTCAAAAAGCGATTTTGTCCAGTCATTTTCTATTAAACGGTTATATATAGAGATTTGAAATTTTCAGTGATTGTCTATTTTTCTATTTACTTAGGGCATTTTGACAAAAAATCAGAATCCGTCACTACCGAACGAAACCGGAAGTGAATCAAATTTTTCGAAAAAATAAATTTTTTGATCAATTCGAAAACGTGTACGTGTTTTATTGACCTTATTTAGCTGAATCTAACACTGAAATCTGTTTTAAAATCGGACGATGCATCGCTGAGATATAAGCGTTAAAAAATTGATTTTTCCGGAAATTTTGATTCCACTTTCTTGATTAAGAAAATAGTCTTATGTTTATAGTTAAATTAACTCGTACCTAAAATAATTCGAAAAATTGTTAAGTCGTACTTGAACACATTCGGATTTTTTTTGTTAAGTCGTTCTTAAAATCGCAAATGTTTTTGTTAATCCGTACTTAAAATCATTCGGAATTTGTTAAGTCGTACTAAGAATTATTCGATTTTTTTTTTTACTTTTTTTTTAGTTACTTATATTATTGGTTTGAGAACTCTGCTTCTTACAGGAACTTTAAGCTCTACTTTCGACATTAGCGGAAGACTCACTCGTTGCTTTGCAACGAGCTTTGCTCTAGTTAAGGTCTTCCGTTTCCAACGGAAGACCTTATTGTTTTCGTTCGGTTTCTTTTTCCCTATTATTATTATTTTTCTTTTTTTTTCTTACAAATTTTGTGTACGCGATTTTTCAGAAACTACTAGAGCGATTTACACGAAACTTTCAGATATGATAGATAATGATATGAACCTTATTGGAAATGTTTTTTAATGATGACGTCACTTCCGGTTTTGAGATATTTAGAATTTAACGATTTTCAGAGGGCCTGCTTGTCCAGGGGTAAACTCCTAAACGATTTAAGATATTGAGTTCATACTTTCAGGGATTGTAGACGAAAGGTTGTAGATCTGACATGTGGTATATACATTGACCTGTGACCAAAAGCGCCGAAGCTCGCCCGAGCTCGAAAATTACGGTTTAAAAAGCGTCATGAATTTTGGTGGTTTTCTTTCAATATCTTTTTTCTCGATAGTATTTTGGTAAAACATAATAGAGAAGAAGTAGAACAAAAAAACTTAATAACGTCAAGATCTTTCATATGACATCAAGAAAAAGGGGCTAACCCTTCAGATTAGGGGCCGAGAGGGCTCCAAAGTCTTTAAAATATAACTTGTAACTGTGAAATATTTTGTAATACATTATAGATGCAATTATGTTCATCATAACGTCATTGACCTAAACATTATAATTATTTACTCCTTTGTTACGTAATTAGGGATTTTAGGGGCCAGAAGTAAGAAATTTTGATCCTCAATATCTCAAAATGGAGGGAAATTTTAAAAAGCAATATTGAACAAAAGATGCTCAAACTAATGTGTTTAACGATATGCAACCATAATTTCTTTGTTATCCGGCCCCTAAAAGGAGTTATAGTGTTGGCCCCTAAATCGATCTTTTCCAGATATCTCGAGAACAGTACATAATTTGTAAATACTTTTTGAACCAAATGTGTTTAAAATGACAAGAGCTTTCATTTGACATCAAGAAAAAGGGGCTGGCCCTTTAAATTAGGGGCCGAAAGGGCTCTTAAGTCTTTTATTAATAACTTTTAACTGTGAAATATTTTGTGATATGTTATAGAGGCAATTATGTTCATCGTAGCGTCGGTTATCTATACATGATAAGTGTTTGCTCCTCTGTTATGTAATAAGGGATTTTTAGGGGCCAGGAGTCCAAAATTGTGATCATCAATATCTCAAAATGAAGAAAATTTTTGAAAAGCAATATTGAGCAAAAGATGCTCAAAATAATGTGTTTATCGATTTGAAACTGTAATTTCTTTGTTATCCGGCCCCTAAAAGGAGTTATAGTGTTGGCCTCTAAATCAATCTGTTCCTGATATCTCGAGAACAGTACATTATTTGTAAATACTTATTGAACCAAATGTGTTTAAAACGACAAGAGCTTTAATTTTACATCCAATGAAGGGCCAGAACAAGGGACTGGCCCTTCAAATCAGGGGCTGAGGGGGCTCAAGTCTTTTATTAATAACTTTTAATTTTGAAATATTTTGTGATACGGTGTGTGATCCTTCAAATTAGGGACCAAGAGGGGTCTAATGTCATCTAGCCATAGCTCTTTTAGATCCTACCCTAATTTCCAGATATGTTTCGTTAACGAAGATAAAAAGCAAGGTCATTTTACCTTCTAAAAATTGGACGGAAGACCTCCTCGTTGCTCGCAACGAGATCGTGTCTAGTTATTATTATTTTTCTTTTTTTTTCCAACCAAATTTGTGTACGCGATTTCTCTAAAACTACTCGACCGATTTACAGGAAACTTTCAGATCTGATAGATAATGATCTGATCCTTATTGGAATTTTTTTTTAATTATGACGTTACTTCCGGTTTTGAGATATTTAGAATTTAACGATTTTCAGAGGGCCTGCTTGTCCAGGGGTAAACTCCTTAACGATTTAAGATACTGAGTTCAAACTTTCAGGGATTGTAGACGAAAGGTTGTAGATCTGACAAGTGGAATATACATTGACCTGTGACCAAAAGCGCCAAAGCTCGCCCGAGCTCGAAAATTACGGTTTAAAAAGTGTCATGAATTTTGGTGGTTTTCTTTCAATATCTTTTTTCTCGATAGTATTTTGGTAAAACATGTAGAACAAAAAACCTTAATAACGTTAAGATCTTTCATATGACATCAAGAAAAAGGGGCTGACCCTTCAAATTAGGGACCGAAAGGGCTCCAAAGTCTTTAAGATATAACTTTTAACTGTGAAATATTTTGTAATACATTATAGAAGCAATTATGTTCATCATAACGTCATTGACCTAAACATGACAATTATTTACTCCTTTGTTACGTAATTAGGGATTTTAAGGGGTCAGAAGTAAGAAATTGTGATCCTGAATATCTCATAATGGAGGAAAACTTTGAAAAGCAATATTGAACAAAAGATGCTCAAAATAATGTGTTTAACGATATGCAACCATAATTTCTTTGTTATCCGGCCCCTAAAAGGAGTTATAGTGTTGGCCCCTAAATCGATCTTTTCCAGATATCTCGAGAACTGTACATAATTTGTAAACACTTATTGTACCAAATGTGTTTAAAATTACAAAACCTTTTATTTGACATCAAGAAAAAGGGGCTGGCCCTTCAAATTAGGGGCCGAAAGGGCTCTTAAGTCTTTTATTAATAACTTTTAACTGTGAAATATTTTGTGATATGTTATAGAAGCAATTATGTTTATCGTAGCGTTGGTTATCTATATATATGATTAGTGTTTGCTCCTCTGTTATGTAATAAGGGATTTTTAGGGGCCAGAAGTCAGATATAGTGATCATCAATATCTCAAAATGAAGAAAAATTTTGAAAAGCAATATTGAGCAAAAGATGCGCAATATAATGTGTTTAACGATATGCAACCATAATTTCTTTGTTATCCGGCCCCTAAAAGGAGTTAAAGTGTTGGCCCCTAAATCGATATTTTCCTGATATCTCGAGAACAGTACATAATTTGTAAACACTTTTTGAATCAAATGTGTTTAAAATGACAAGAGCTTTTATTTGACATCAAGAAAAAGGGACTGGCCCTACAAATTACGGGCCGAGAGGGCTCTTAAGTCTTTTATTAATAACTTTTAACTGTGAAATATATTGTGATATGTTATGGAAGCAATTATGTTCATCGTAGCGTTGGTTATCTATACATGATAAGTGTTTGCTCCTCTGTTATGTAATAAGGGATTTTTAGGGGCTAGAAGTCAGAAATTGTGATCATCAATATCTCAAAATGAAGAAAAATTTTGAAAAGCAATATTGAGTAAAAGATGCTCAAAATAATGTGTTTATCGATATGCAACCATAATTTCTTTGTTATCCGGCCCCTAAAAGGAGTTATAGTGTTGGCCCCTAAATCGATCTTTTCCAGATATCTCGAGAACAGTACATAATTTGTAAACACTTATTGAACCAAATGTGTTTAAAATGACAAGAGCTTTAATTTTACATCAAGAAAAAGGGGTTGGCCCTTCAAATTAGGGGCCGAGAGGGCTCAAGACTTTTATTAATAACTTTTTGATTTTGAAATATTTTGTGATACGTTGTGTGATCCTTCAAATCAGGGATCAAGAGGGGTCTAATGTCATCTAGCCATAGCTCTTTTAGATCCTACCCCAATTTCCAGATATATTTCGTTAACGAAGATAAAAAGCAAGGTCATTTTACCTTCTTAAAATTGGACGGAAGACCTCCTCGTTGCTCGTTTTTTTTTTCTTTTTTTTCTGACTCCTTTTCGGCTTCATAACTCAAAAAGTTTTCAACCGATTTAAATGAACTTTCAGAGGTTATGTGCAACTAGAATACCTCAAAGATTTCAAATTTTGGATGACAACGTCACTTCCGTTTTTACGTTACGTCGTTTTTAAATTTTTAAAAAGTCATTTTGTCCGGAGCATTTCTCAAAAATGCTTTAAGATAGAGACTTGAAATTTTCTGTTGTTATGAATTTGTCAATTTATTTGTGCAATAAGGCTGAAAATGGAAATCCGTAACTTTCGGTCGAAACCGGAAGTGAATCAAATTTTTCGAAAATTTGAATTTTTTGATCAAATTAAAAACGTATACGTGTTTTGTAGTGCTTATTAAGCTGAATCAAACACTGAAAGCCGTTTTAAAATCGGACGATGCATTACAGAGATATTGGGGTTAAAAGATTGATTTTTCCGGAAATTTTGCTTCCGCATTCTGGGTTAAGAAAATAGTCTTAAGTTCAAAGTTAAATTAATTCGTACATAAAATAATTCGAAATATTGTTAAGTCGTACTTGAACACATTCGGATTTTTTTTGTTAAGTCGTTCTTAAAATCGTTAAGGGTTTTGTTAATTCGTACTTAATATCATTCGGATTTTGTTAAGTCGTACCAAGAATTTTCGAAATGTTTTTATCTTTTTGTTTAATTTACTTTTGCTATTAGTTTAAGAACTCTGCCTCTTAAAGGAACTTCGAACTTTACTTTCGACATTAACAAAAGACCCACTCGTTGCTTTGCAACGAGCTTTGCTATAGTTTTCTTCTTCTTCTTTTTTTTACCGATTTTGTGCAGACGATTTCTCGGAGATGGCTTGTTGGAATTCGTCCAAATTTTCAATATTAACATGTTTTTATCTGTAGCTGATAGGTTTTTTTAATTTTTGAAAATACACTTCCGGTCGGAAGTAATTGTCCATTTACGATTTTTAAAAGTCAATTTTGTCTGTCAGGTTTCTCAAAAACGAGTAAAGATGTAGGGCTGACATTTTTAGAGAATATAGATCTACCTTTTTCTGGTGCACCTCGGTCAAGAGAATGTCCGCCGTCACTTCCGGTCGTCACCGGAAGGAAATTTAAAAAATCAAATTTTTCATCTTTTTTTATTTTAAATTATTTTTCTTTGAAATTTTAACAGTTGATAGTGACCCTTTTACTGATTAAGAATATGTAATTTGTTTTAAAATCGATCAATGCATTTTCGAGATATTAAGGATCAAAGACATGAAGCGAGAGTCCGAGTAGCTCGGTCGTTAGAGTCGTGGACATATGCCCAGGCGACCCGGGTTCAAGCCCCGAGTGCCGCAATTTTTTTTCACTCATTTTTGCTTAGATTAACGATTTTATATTTAAAATGATCGGTTTTTAACTCATATACTCAAAAATCGTACATCAATCTTAAATTCATTGAATAAAATTTAAATTTTAAAAAAAAAAATTATATTTATTTATTTTGTGTTAAAATGACTTCAGACTAATTTAAAACATAATATCTAAGTTGCTCTTGTAATTCTACGGCTGATGACATCTTTCACGAAATAATTTAATGAATTTTAATTTTATTAAAATTTTTAAACTCATTTAAATCGTGCTAAAACGAACTCAGACTAATTCTAAATCATTATATCCAAGTTGCCTTTGCAATTCTACGTCTTATGACATCTTTCTCAAATTTTTTGGATGAAATTTAAATTTTTTAAAAATTCTAAACTCATTTAAACTCATTTAAATCGTTAAAATGACTTCAGACTAATTTTAAACTAAGATAGTTCAGTTGTCCTTGCAATTCTGCGTCTGATGACATCTTTCTCGAACTGATTGAATGAAATTTAATTTTTCAAAACTTTTAAATTTATTTTAATCGTGTTAAAATGACCTCAGACTAATTTTAAAACATGCTATCTAAGTTGCGCTTGCAGTTCTGCGACTGATGACATCTTCCTCAAATTATTTTAAAACATGGTATTTAAGTTGGGCTTACAATTTTGCGTCTGATGACATCTTTCCCGAATTGATCGGATGAAATTAAAATTTTTTAAAACATTTTAAATTTATTAAAATCGTGTTTAAATGACTTCAAATTAATTTTAAAACATGATATATTAGTTGCACTTGCAATTCTGCGTCTGATGACATCTTTCTCGAATTGATTGGATGAAATTTTAATATTTCAAAATTTTGAAACTTATTTAAATCGTGTTAAAATGACCTCAGACTAATTTTTAAACATGCTATCTAAATTGCGCTTGCAATACTGCGTCTGATGACATATTTCTCAAATTGATTGGATGAAATTTAAATTTTTTAAAAATTTTAAACTCATTTAAATCGTATTAAAATGACCTCAGACTACTTTTTAAACATGATATCTAAATTGCGCTTGCAATTTTGAGTCTGATGACATCTTTTTCGAATTGATTTGATGAAATTTAATTTTTTTAAAAATTCTAAACTCATTTAAATCGCGTTAAAATGACCTGAGACTAACTTTAAAACATTATATCTATGTTGCGCTTGCAGTTCTGCGTCTGATGACATCTTTCTCAAATTGATTGGATGAAGTTTAATTTTATTTTTTTTTAAATTAAATTTATTAAAATCGTGTTAAAATGACCTCAGACTAATTAAAGTCATGGAATCTAAGTTGCGTTTTCAATTCTGCGTCTGACGATATCTTTCTCGAATTGATTGGATGTAATTTATTTTTTTTTGTATTTAAAATTCAATAAAATCGTGTTAAAATGACCTCATAATGATTTTTAAACATGAGTTTTGAAATGCTTTTGCATTTCTGCGTCAAGTGACATTTTGTTCAAAATCTTTGGATAAATTATAGGATTTTCAAATTTTCAAACTCATTTAAATCGAGTTAACATCACATCAGACAGATTTAAATCTCAGTTAATAATCTCATCTCATTGCATCTGATGAAAAATTGGACGGAGTTAGTTTTTTTTTTTTTTTTTTTTGGTTTTTTTTTCTGTCTTTTTTCGAACGCTATTTCTCGTGAACTACTAAACCGATTTGCATGAAATTTACAGGACGTATTGAGTATCAAACGTACTTGATAATATAAAATTTGTGGCTGATGACGTCACTTCTGGTTTGAGATTTTGAGGATTTAGTGAATTTTTAAGGACCATTTTGTCCGCGTAACTTCTCAAAAACTAATCGTGATAGAAACGTGAAACTTTCAGGGATAGTAGATGAATGTCTGTAGATGATCCTATTTATTTGATATTTTGAAAAATGCGCAAGGCGCCGATGCTCGCCGGAGCTCAAAAATTGGCACCAATTTTTTTCACGAAATTTTCGCACATTTTCTGCCTTAGCTTTTAGTGTGTAAATATTTTGTTAAGACCTGCAATGTAAAAGTTGTTTAGATTTACTAGGACTTTCTTTTGATTTCAAGAAAAAGGGGCTGGCCGCTCAAATTAGGGACCAAGAGGGCTCTAAAATCTTTCTGCAATAACTTTTTACTGAACAATAATTTGTTATCAATTATAGAAGCAAAAATGTTCATTGTACAGCTCTTTATCTATTCAGTACCATATCTGAGTCATATGTTACGTAATTAAGGGGTTTCAAGGGGCCAGAAGTCCAAAGCTCTGATCATTAATATCTAGAAAAGGAGAAATATTTTGAAAAGCATTGTAGAACAAAAAATGCTTAGAATAAAGTTCTTAACAATATGCCATCTAACAAATTTTTGTTGGTGGCCCCAGTAAGGAGTTTAAGGGTCGGGCCCTAAAACACATTTGTTCAGATATCTATAGAACGGTCAACAATTCCTGAACACTTGTTGAACAAAATGTGTTTATATTTACAAGACCTTTTATTTGATATCAAAAAAAGGGCTGGCCTCTCAGATTAGGGGCCAAGAGGGCTCTAAAATCTTTTTATAATAACTTTTTACTGAAAATAATTTATCAATTATAGAAGCAAAAATGTTCATTGTACAGCTCTTTATCTATTCAGTACCATATCTAAGTCATATGTTATGTAATTAGGGGTTTCAAGGGGCCAGAAGTCCAAAACTCTGATCATTAATATCTAGAAAAAGATAAATATTTTGAAAAGCATTGTAGAATAAAAAATTGCTCAAAATAATGTTCTTAACAATATGACACCTAAAGATTTTTTGTTGGTGGCCCCGGTAAGGAGTTAAAGGGTCGGCCCCTAAACCACAGTTGTTCGGATATCTCTAGAACGGTTTACAGTTCATGAACACTTGTTGAACAAAACGTGTTTATATTTGCGAGACCTTTCATTTGGTATCAAGAAAAAGGGGATGACCCCTCAAATAAGGGGCCGGGAGGGCTACAAAGTCTGCTTATAATAACCTTCTCTTGAGCGATATTTTGTTATTAATCATAAAAGCCAAAAACAAGAGCTTATCAAGCTGAATTTCAAACTGAAATCTGTTTTAAAATCGAAAATGCATTACAGAGATATAGGGGTTTAAAAATTGATTTTTCCGTAAATTTTGATTCCACATTCCTGGTTAAGAAATTAGTTTTATGTTCAAAGTTAAATTAACTCGTACCTTAAATAATTCGATAATTGTTAAATCGTACTTAAACACATTCGGATTTGTATTTGCTTTCTTGAAATCGATAAAGTTTTTGTTAACTCGTACTAAGAATCATTCGGATTCTGTCAACTCGTACCAAGAGTAATTCGACTTTTTTCTTTTGGTTTTAGTTACTTATATTTATTAGTTTAAGAACTCTACTTCTTCGAGAAACTTCTAGCTTTACTTTCGAGATTAACGGAAGACCCACTCGTTGCTTTGCAACGAGCTTTGCTCTAGTATATATTTACATTCCTTTATTTTTGAAAGATACAGTCTCATAACTGCAGCGGTGTGTGCATACAAATTGATTAACGCGCGATAGTGCGTTATGAAAATTTGTATGCACACATCGCTTCAGTTATGAGACTGTATCTTTCAAAAAATAAGGATTTAATGCTTATATTTACAGTTTTTTTTTTAATTTTTGCCTTGTCTGCAAATGTGATTTCTACCTAAAAATTCCTATGTTATCCTAAGGGTAAGTTCATATGAATTTATTTACATTCTACTGTGTTTTTCCATTAAATTTTGTGATCTTCAACTGCCTCTAAATGCAACAACTAATCACTGCGTATGAATTTACATGTAATTTACATAAGTAGTTCCCAAACATTGATTTCTATGTTATCGGTTAAACATATATTTCATACCTGTTGTCAAAAGACCATGTTTTACAATTATTCAACAAAAAAGTTGTTTTTATTGTTGAAAGCAAAATTCAAGAGTTGTTTTTCATGAATTATATTTTCATGCTCATCGATCTAAACTCAACAGTTTATGTGGTAACTAGTTTAACCCTTTCAACGCTGATAGTCAGGAACGGCTATAACGTCATCTTGCCATACAGTGACGTCAACGTTATGTAATTCGGTAAAAACGCGACGTCGAATTGCAACGTAAAAAGTCGCACCTGCACATTTCATAAACATATGCACACCAATATTGTATTTATTAATCTACCCAAAGTAAACTTTAAATAAATAGAACATTTCATTATACTTATTTCTATGTCTATCATATTAAAGTAAAAAAATCTTATCCGGTAGTTACCTACATTGTCTCAACGTAAGCAGAAAAATAAGTCAAATTCGACATGTAAGTAAAATGTATATTACATTTGTATTTCGTTGAATTCTTCCAGATTTTTTTATATTCAAATTGCAGTTAAAAACAATCATATGATGGATGCAAAATTTTACAAATTATTACAACGTTTAGAGAGCAACAGCTAAGGGTTCTTGTTTTCAACAATCGCTCTCGCTCTCTCTCTCTCTCTCTCTCTCCCTCTCTCTCTCTCTCTCTCTCTCTCTGCTTTTCATTCTCCACTTTTACACAGTCCCGTTATTTCTCTTTCGCCATTTCGGTCATTTATCTGAAATTAATGCGGGTGTGGTAACGCCTAAAGCAGCCGTCGACACACAGTCCCACATCGCAGTCCTGACACCACCACTGGATGCGTGTTTTCTTGAAACGGTCATTTCCAGAACACACCACACACTTCTTCCTTTTCCCGTCTGGAATGACGGACGGAAAATGCCTCTCAGTGAGCCTCGCTAAGGTTCTGTGCTGTACAGGTACCAGTCTCATTTGTCTGTTTCTGCTACCCTGTCTGTATCCCCCTATCAATTCCTGGCAGAGTTGCTGATGGAATTTTAGATGGTTCATTTTTTGCTGAACCAGGAATGTGTCGCGGTAGCAAATGAATGCGTTAACTGAAAAACAATAATTATAAAATGTTTAAGGTGTTATGGGACACCTCAATATTGTGACATACTTCCTATCGTAATAAACAATAAAATCAAGTAAATTATTTTGGCGTAAGCATAAAATGATAGCTAATTCTTTTGCTGAGAATATCGCTGCTGACTGTAATGTTTAATTGTACAATTTGTCATGTAAATTTGATTGAATTCATATGAAATAAAGAAAATAGGGCGTTTTGATAGGTGGTATCAATTCTTACTTTAAAATTTATATGAAGTCTTATTCAATATACTTAATATACATGTAAGTGTACTTATGCATTTTATGTTGAGTTCACCATACATCGGACACATACATCTTTACCTTGGCTCGGACAACTTTGGTTAAACATTTACAAATAAACGTGCATGCACTGTCGTATTGTTTCATTTATTCCTGAATTAGAACTGATAAAAATTATCGTCAAGAATTTGACAATCACATTGTCAAAGAAATAGCAATATAGGCATCGTAAAATACGCCATCATTAGAAACTTGGTTACACACATTGTATTAATTTCAATGTTCGGCACTTGAATAGACTAAGTGAAAATGTACCCTCTTACTTAAATAATTAAAAAAAAAATAATTTCTACAAAACAGATTGTGATAAAAAATATGCCTTGGAATTTCATCAATTATTTCCTAGGTAATTTTTGTTCCACATATTACATCGACACAAATCTATATACATATCAAATTAATAAATATATTTATTCGATCCTCTGTTGTTGTTGTGGGGTTTTTTTTGGGGGGGGGGGTTGCAAGAAATAAGAAAAGTTCGTTATTTTTAATATATAATATACGATAATATATAATATATCCATCTCGTATGGTTGTTCGATGTTTGCTTCATATTGTCAGATACCTTGTTAAATAGCTCATTACTCAATTAATTCGATTTATTTTCTATATAATTATATGTTTAAACAAATTCACTGATTTTCTTCCAATGATTAAACTAGAGGAAACCAGAAAATTTAACTTAATAATTTCGAACATATCCTATTGGCTTGATGAAATATATTCTTCAAATAAAACATTTTAGCAAGTGCGATTGTGTCACTAAACAGGATTAATTTTTAACAACAATGTACTGAACATAAATGTAACCAATGTGCGTAAATACTTTGCGTCTCTCTCTCTCTCTCTCTCTCTCTCTCTCTCTCTCTCTCTCTCTCTCTCATAAAAATATAAATGACAAGTTTCTATCTTTCTATCTATCTACACTGATAATAAGTTTACGTATATGCTTGCGATTTGTAGTGTACCATGAACATCTAAACAGTTTAATTTTTAATTGAAATATGAAATCATACAATACCCGCTGCTGTGACAAGACAGTGAAAGAGGAGCTTTCTCCACATTTTTTTACTTTTGAACTGGGGTTCAAACTGAAGAATTAATTGGTCGCCGAGATCGACTCCTCCCATTGTGTGGTTGTATTTTTCAACAACTGCTGGTATAGAGATATTTCGTCCTTTGCCATTTGTTGTCTCTACAAATCTGTTGCAGATAATATTTTTCATTAGAATTATATATATTGCAGAGAAAGGGGAATATATTTAACTTGTTTTTTTACGTTAAAAAAAAACAGTGAACCACAAATACTAGTAGAAATGGAGCAGAATTAAGAGTTCATTTTATGAAAAACGACGCCCTGGAGAATCAAATCCGAATTCGTACCGTGGGGAACCGGTTGTAGTCAGCAATGAAACCACTCTTCTGTCTGCCCAAAGAATTGCCATGACTCCACCCCGTGTTTTCACGCGAATCTCTCCCTTCTGAATTGGTGTTGTTTTGAAACTGGAAGGCATCCCCTTTCGAGTTTTGATGACCGTGCCGGTACTGTGAGTCCCCTTATCTAGAAGGTCGTAGACGAGAGCAGGGCTTGTGAAAAAGCTGTCATAAGTGATGTGGTGGTTCTTGTAAAAGTGAGGTTCCATCAGATCCATCACTGCCTGATAACCCTAGGGAAAATTACTTATTACTATTAGCAAGGCGCGTTTCATATCATTTCATGGATTAAAATTAACTACAAATACTTATGCATTATATTGAATTAAGTTATAACAAAATGTTTAACAAGAGCGCACATTAAAGAACGACATACTTGTCCATTGGGACTACGGCGTTCATTCCTTCTTCCTTTGTAAACATTGATGTGGTGCGTGTACCCGGTGATGGAGTCTGACAACACCCAGAGCTTTATACCCCATCGGTGGGCCTTCTTGTTGGAAATATACTGCTTTAACTGATGCCTGCCTTTGAAGCCAACCATGCGTTCGTCTACACAGACATCTTGATTTAGACTTGAAAGAACATAATAATCAAATGAGGAAACATTTCCAAAAAAGAAACTAAGGCTTCACTAGTATTGACTATAAATATTTTAGTATAAATGTGGTAAGCACGTTTTGAAATATATATTTTAAATTCGTACAGGCGAGAGAAAATTATCATCTTAATCATCCGCAAAATGTCATTTTCTGACAATTATCCAAAACATAAGACGTGTTTTCTTTTCGTAATGCATCGTGCGTGTACGAAGTACATGTGTATGCAGTGTAGTATTCAAGAAGTTTTTTAATGCGTTGGAATAATCAACATATTGCTGGGTTTAAGCATTTGATAAAAAAGAAATGAGAATACTATTTTCTCGTTTTCACATAGTTTTAATTTCCAAAGGTCTTGTCTTTATTGAAGTTTAAAGCATGCATTTTGTATTTGACAAAACCCATGCCTGATACGCAAAATACATAAGGGAAACTCAGAGATAATTGAAATTTTATAAATCTAACTATATATCAATTTTTAACGGCTTATGAGGGTGGTTTTTTAAATTAGTTATTAGCGAGCGCATTAAAAAAAAAATGTGCGAAAATCCTCACTGGTCAGTCTGCTGCGTGCACCTGTTTTTGTAAGCGCCCAAAAAAGTTTCAAACCGACAAGAACAATGCCCTGATACTACGCACTTTGAAAAATTAACACACTTTGAAAAAATTTTTCAAGTTGCGTTAATTTTTGGTCCAAGTCAACGCACTTTGAAAAAAAAGTATCTTTTTTTCTCAAAGTGCGTTAATATCGTCGATGTTTATGCATTTGAAAAAAAAACATGTTCAGGGTTTGCTCGAAATAATTGATATTTTTATATACAATAAATAATTGTTTAACCTTGTTTACCTCAATGGGATATATTTAAATAGCTCAATGGGATATATTCAAATGGCTCAATTGGAAATATTTAAAAAAGAACCAAATTCATTCTCAGCGAACTTGATAGACAGTTTCTTGATTAGATTTTTTTTCTTTTGTCATAAGCTTATGTAGTTTTACACATAAAGAACAACCCGGGCCACACCAAGATAATTTCTTGTCCGTCGGACCCCGCGCGCTCGTATTATATTATAAAAATTTTGCCGACAATAAAAAAAAATATTTTATTATTTAATTGTGCATGCGCTATGCTTATACTATGAAATGTAAATTTGTGTAAATTTTCACGCTTTAAAAAAAAAATAATCATATACCCATAGTTCTGATGTCACCCTTTATTAAATCATTTTTTTTACATGTACAACAATATTTTTTCGATCAGATTAAATTATGACAGTTGTAAAACATTCCATCTGCTTATATATGTGTTACTAAAATACAATTTGTAAATATTAACACATATATGTAATTGCAAATGTACAGTGCTTGTAATGTATACGCATAAAATTACCCTCACCGAAAACTTTAATAATTATCATTGATTTCACGCTGAATTTAGCATTACATTCAATATTCCAATACGTTATCAATTTACTGATTGTTTGATCTGAGTTTCTTTATAAGTGTACAATTTACCTGTAATTTTTACCAAATGTCTCATTTAGTATGTTGATGACAGGTGATATCTTGTGTAGGGGATCATATCCCTCTTCCCCGGGCTCTGGAACATCTAAATTGTCACTGCAATGCAGAAACTGCAGGATGGCTTGGAAACGATTCCTTGACATAATTTTGCCAAAGTTTGGCGTTTCAAAAGACCACGCACGGGTATTAGATTCCCAGTACGACTCAAATGTCGGCTTTTTCACAATTCCCATGCTCAACACTATTCCAATAAATGCAAGCATTTCGTCAGGTGTCACCGGAACCCAATTGCGAAAACGAGAATGTGGACCCAATATTCTTGGAGGTCTGCTTTTTTGGGCGATTTTCTGGTCCGCATAACAATTAGTTTCTCTTACTAAAATATCTATTATATCCTTATCATCATCGGCATGCAAGAATTTAACAAAAAAGTCCAGAATTGCCATACCAGGACCAAAGTTAACGGGCCCAGCATTTTCTGTAAAATCTGGCTCCGGCAGCTGGAATGTCTGAGGGTCAACTACGCTAAACCATGGACCTCTGAAAAAGGCAGCTTCTGCTTCACTTTCTAAGTCGGAAACGTCTTCGTCGGATGCGTCAACGTCAGACCCAGTGTCAGAATTGTTCGCCATCGAGAATTTTTAGCGCAATAAAATGACGTCATATTTTGACGTCAATTTAGGGTAAAATGACGTCAATTTTAGCTATATCATACATACAATTTATAATATAACACAAACCTCTTATTTACTATTTATTTATTTGGAACTTTTCCACACGGTTATATACTTTTTCAGATAAATTGTAGATAAGTATAAAAACCGACATTTACGTCGCTTTGGCTTAACGACAGGTGAGACATTTTTGTCGCTTTGGCGTTGAAAGGGTTAAACCGGTTTTTATAAAACAGCTGTTCTTGCTGTTACTAATTTACTCCCTCCGTGATCTGCAATTTGTATCGATTTATTTTAGTAAATAATTGATTTCATCAGTAAGGGAACGTAAAAATAAGCATTAAATGATTTATTTTTGACGTCGTCGTGTCAATAACTGCCGGCAGGTGAGCAGACAAATTATTATAATGCGCTAAAATAAAACGTGAAAATAAATCATTCAATGCTATAGGAATAGCCACTGTAACAGCCACAAGCGTGAACTTTGGTTTTCGCTTGGACGTTGCAGTTTACAGAGTTCAACGTTAATGACGTCATAATAAAACTCATCATTTTAACCTTTGAGTACCCTTTGTGTGTTACAGTGCTAAAACTGCCATAGCTTTCCACACACTTTACATGCAAAAAATATATGTAATGTAAATATAGGAAATTACAGTAGTTGGCCATAAATGAGTTTGCAAAATGGCCAACTTTTAATCAGGTCTCGTCATCATCTGAATTTTTTGACCATTTTTTTCTTACAACAAAGTAAATATGACTTAGCAAACATTTATGGTACTTTGTATTAAATTTTTGGGTATGAAATAATCTTAGAATTTTCTTCGTTTAGCAATGTACAGGTTTTGTAGTCAATATAAAATGAGATTAGTCGAAATGTCAACGACAACTCTTTCTAGGTCACAAAAAAATCGGGTTTCATTATTTTTACCTTTGTAGTTGGGTATTCTTTTTTTTTCTTTTTTTTTTTTTTTGCTATGTTTTTATTGATACTAATGTCTGAACGTTATGTATGCGCTAAATTGTGTTGAATCTGTTTCCCTTCACTGTCTCATTGGACAAAGAATTCGTGTTATTTTTTTTTTAACAAACTATCGGCGATTTGTAAAGTGACAAACAATGACTGATGAGAAGCAGTCGAATTGTGGTTTCAACACATTAGACCTGGTCTTGCAGTAAATCAAGCTTTTCGATTTCTTGAAAGCTATTCTTTCTGCTATTTCTGGGGACTCCACAATGGAATTCAGTCATCTCGTGCAATCGTACCTTTCGGGCCTTTCCGGATGGCTCGGAAAAACTCATCGAATGTATTAACATTACCGATGTTAGAATTTTATACAAAATGGAGTCGCTTTCTATCAAAATAAGTATCGGCTAGACAGCCTTGTATGTCGCTTCGAATTCTGTGATATATTTTAGGGTATATCATTGACTTTTATGAAGTCTAGCTCACATTTCAACAGATCGTAAAATGTGTTGTACATATATGAAGTTTTATAAAAGGGGGGGGGGGGTCATGGACCCCTATGTAATTCATTCGAGGTGTTTTTCCGAGCTCTGCCGGAAAGGCCCGAGAAGCTGCGTTAGCACCTCGAGGTGCCCTTTTTCAGTAACTTTCACTTTGAGTAAGATTTTAGCATTAATCCGATCTTTGATATTTTAATACTTTACTCGAAGTTTATGCTGTTTATTCCGATCATCCTTCCAGTTTTATGCATGTAATATTTTCAAACCACTCAACTCAGTCCTCAACTCAATTCCTTGAAAAAAAAGTGCATACATTTGAGGTAAAAATCAGACTTGAGGCTGAGTATTGACTTGAGGAAAGTTAGTGAAGGTGGGTCCAGTTGAAACAGGAATTACTAGAATAACCGTGCTTTTTTGAAAATGTTTACAATAAAGCAACTGTCAAGCGATAAGCGCGTTTAATAATCATTGTGACGACATAAAAAAGTTTACACAGAATTGAACGTTTTCGCTATCATATAGGTTCATATAAGAAAGCAAATTTGCAAATGTAAATATACAGACTTGACTATTTTCGATATTCTATAGGTTCGTATAAGGAAGCATATTGGAAATATAGTTATACTAAAATAACGATTTCATGTAATATAGCAATCGTAGTACTGAAATACTGACGGGAGTTAATTTTATTGATTATTATTTAATTTAAAATCAACGATATATAATTTCGCGAGGCAAGTTTTTTTTAGCTGTATATGAAAATTACGCACATTTTTTACTAATATGAATTGTCGGTTTTTTCCGATAAGAATTCCGAGCTATAGATGAAAAACTCTATATGAATTATGTTGCGTACTATTGATTTAACGCCACCAAACTCTACGATGCATTTTTTTTTCAGTAATCGAAATATTTCTGGAAAATTGTGTCCAAGCAATTTTTTATCATTCAAGTAATAATAAAGTCTAGTCTCTGACAGTACTGGTTCTATCTTTAGATTTTGGATAGTCTGCCGTTGATTTCTACTTATGTACACTATCTTTGGAATATTTGATGGCATTTCTGGTGCAGTGGTTTTTGAGAAGAATATTTTAAGACGAAGATCATCATGATTTTATTAATTCCCCTGAAAAAGGGGGTTTGTCCGTTATTCTAACAATTTGGAATTCTTACCCATAAGGATTCTTTTCACCAAATTTGGTTTAATTTAGCCCAGTGGTATTGAAAAAATACGCCAAGTTTACTGACAGAGGGACATGCATACAGACGGAAGGACCGACAACGGACAACATGTAATAAAAAATGTCACATAGAGCTATAGTTTAAGTTAGCTTCAAAGCAAATTAAGAAATATTTTGTGAATTTATCAATTATGTTTAAATTTTTTTCTTATCGGATTATTTCAGATCCAAATTGTTTGAATCCAAGTCAAAAATTAAGTTGTCCGGAAGCCGTAAAAATCAGTTCAAATCGTCCAAAAAGGTAAGATTAACGGCTAATTAAACGTTTAATTTAAACAAATGAAAAGAAAAGCACTGCAAGTCTACCAAACATTATTGAACATAATTTATTTTATAACGGTTTTTAATAGATAGACATTTTGAAATTAAAATTGATTGCGTATCACGTACATAATCTTCAGGAGACAATAATACCAAAGCAATTAAGGATCAAAAGAGGTATATATTTCTACATGATTGAATCTCATCGTTTCGGAACTACTCGTTGTCTAAAAGGGGACTTCATCTAATTAAGGCTTTTCTTAATTTCCGTTTGGTGTCCTTTTCCCCTATTAGGCTATTTGATTCATCTTCTAGTAAATACTAGTGAGTAAAAGAAAAATCTCTTAGAGCACAAGATACAGATACTAATGTATTTTCAAATATGACCAAAGACATGGCAGGGGTCTTTTTCCATAGCAAAAAAAATTATGACTCTCTCTTCTTCGCTTATAACTCCTCAACTGGCATTCAAAATATGAGTGCGCATTAGAAATGTCTTATTTAAAGTAGTGAATCTATATACATCAAAATTAGAAAAATATAATATAAAAAATGTTCAGCTCAAATTGTGTTTACTATGAATGTTTCGATGGACTACAGCTGTAAATATCTTTTCGATTACACTTCAAAACTATTCATAATATGCCCATACGCAGACCGGGTCGATGGTTTTCAGGTAACTTACGTTTTGTTGTTGGTTTAAAATTTTGCGCCCTCTGCGCAAGGTATTGCGCATTACTATCGTAAAACGCAAATGCAAATTAAAATGTTCAAAGATATAGGTTATCATGTAACGTTTTTATTTTAAAAAGTACTAATTAAAACTATTTGTAGTGAAATGAATCGTTAGAATAATGTTCAGAAGTATTTTAATCATTTTGCCGCTTCTTCAAAATCGACGTTTCCACGTAGCCTATAGGAGTCAACGCCTTACGATGACGTCAGTTGAGACTTTGACGTAGCAATTGACAAAAATAAACGTTGTGCATTTTTTATTGCAGCGTCAATAATTTAAATTAAAAATATAATTTGCAAAATAAAAACATATGTGCAATCCTTTCATGTTCTGTGTGAGTTGAAATTAGGTATTTTTGTGATCGGCTTCGGCCGATCACAGTTGTGTCCATATGAGGCATCCGGCAAATTTTACTATTTGCGCACGCATTGCGCTTTGCACTACTTTATTTTCTTTGCAATGACAGCCTCATTTAAATTTCTAATTACACGTAGAATACTTAATAAACGTTACTCTTATCCGTATGCATTGAAATTAAAACATTTATACAGTTACATACAAACTGATTCTAATCACGTTTGTCTTCACATATGCGTAAGAATATTTATCGGAAGTAAAATTCGCCTACTAAAAGTAAAGCATATTCATGCCTTTCTATTTCGGAACGGAGTAAAGTGAAGTCGTACCCAAACTGACTCGTACCCAAACAGACTCATACTCCATTTGTCCGGGGATAAACATGATATTTGGATTGTAAATAAAAAGATAAGCTGTTAAAGTTAGGTTTTGGATTAATTACAATTTAGAAGTTACAAGATACGGTAATTGAATTGTATTTTGGTTATCTTCAAACAAAGTTTAATATCAGTTTGCCAAATAGTTTCCTATATAAATATTTGATAGACAATTTTCGTTTACATGCAATCTTATCTTTTTTCAAAAAATGTTAATCATATTGGAAATCAACAAAACATGTAGCGGAATGCTTTCGCATTACATCCACAAAGCTGACCAAAGATAATAGCCAACATGCCGATCATTCCTTTAAAAGGAATACTTGTTTTATCTATTACAAATAAAATTAAATTTGATTCGTAAACATCTTTTTATTCTACGTTATCCTTCCATCGCTAAACATTAAAAGAAAATCGTATGTTTGTAATTTTTTACATATGAATTTGAAAATGAAAAGCCCTTTTTACCTTTATAATCCTATATAAAATGTCGGGGATTATTCGGACATGCAACAAAAATTTGAGTGCGGCAAACAGATAAACCATCCGGTCAATTTACTTTATATTTTGTACATAGTTTACTCAGAAGGTGACCTTTCACTGTTAAAAAAACACTGTTGAAACATTCTCTCCCGAGACTTCTTAAATTCATTTCTTGATGAACAAAATTAAATAAAACCTGCTTATCATAAATTCAAAAAAATGACGGTAAAATTAGTGTAGGGAAATGTATTTTTCTTAAGCTTCCTGCAACTGTATTTTTTATTATAAATTTCTTCATCTAGACAACAGCATAATTAAAAAAGAAACAAAAAAAAACATTTGTTGGTTGTGATTATTTAAATATTATTACATGTATTATAATATTTCATCCTGTAAAATGAGTGATTATTGATGACAAAACTTATAATATGGTTGATCTTATCAATACGAATACATGTAGTTTACAAAATGTAATTTTTTTGAAAATTCTTCTTTTCAGCAGAGACACAGGCAATGAATCCAGCGTTTTGGAGAATTTGGCGATCACACTGTAATTATGATACATTTCTTTGGTCAAGTTTAAGTGAGATATTTAGTTACTGGTTTAATATTTTATTTCATTTAAACAGAGGCGCACAAAAACGAAATTCAAAAATGAGAAACTAGATTAAAATTTTGCTCACTTGTTTAGACATTTTGGAAATTTTATTTGCATTCAGTATCTAAAACAGTCATCATAAAATGTTAAATTTTTGCTAAAGAATGATAGACATGCATGATATTGTATTAAGAGATGATAATTAATAGTTTTGTCTAACTTTGCAGGTCTGTAGTTTTCGTTGTTTTAGCTGTAGTGATAGGGCTCCTTTTTTATGTCAAAAGTAAGTAAATTTGCTTCACTAAAATTTCCTTTTCGTTAGAGAGATAAATAGAGAACGATAATATTCATAATTGTTGCAATAAAGAAACCTTTTTAAATTTAAATTTTTGCTTATTAATTGATTTTCAGGGACCATTATCTCAATTTTAACATGTTAAAAGTTTAGAATGAGGGGATGTTTCTTAGTATCCACATTATTCAATCTCATTGTTTTAGAATTTTACTGAAGACCTATTAGCTGTCTATAAAGCATTTCCTGTTGGTGTCTTCTCCCTCTATTATTAGATTTTTCCTTTTCTAATTATAACAGGACACTACACACTCAACAAAACTTCTAAGTGTTCACCCAGTATAATGTATCTACTATATGAAATTAGCATTTTTATATGTCTTGTCTACGGGGTGACTGATTTCCACTTAACTTTCAAATAGTTAAGAACGATGCATTGACCTTGACCTTAGGTTGCGACCCAAGACCTTGATTTTTGCTTAATATCACGAACACTTTCGGTTTGGTTGAATTTTGCTCAGAGCTTTTTGGTTGCTTTAAGTTGCTGATGGAAATAACGATACACTTATGAATCAGAAAAATTGTATCAAAATAACGTTCCCTTCGGATGGCTTAATATATAAAACAATGTCGGGGACATAATAAACAGCAAAATTAAAGTGAGTAAAATGTGTCGTAGAAACAATTCAGACACCAATATTCAAACGGCTTTGGCTGTTTTCTCAAAGATCATTTCTTTTTAAACTATCACCAAAGACTAATATCAATAACAAAGAATTGCCATTCATGTTAAGCATGTGCAGAAAATTACAAATTTAATGTTTTGACGTTTCGTCACGCGTAATGGATTTCAATCGTTGTCTTATTTTATCCGTGCTATTGATAAAAAGACATATCAATTACAAAATATTGAAAATTTCACATCATTTTATTTCGTAATTTTTAAATTATTCTATTTATCATGGTGAATACTAAGATGTTTTGTTGAGTGTATTCTATTTTTAAAAATTAAGATTTCGTTCTATTTTTTAATATTATTGAAAAGTATGATCATGAAAACAGATGTAAAATATTTCTAGGGAATTACTTTGCTTCATTAATGCACATGTGCGGTTTCACCATCAACGTCATTTCATACTTGTGTTCATAACGCACTAGTTAATAAAAAAAATGTGCTTTAAGCACTAATTTTACTAGTATATAGCAAATGTGAACAAAAATATGGCCTTTTTCCATACCAAAAGAATTCTAAGGCCTATTTTCGCTTATAACTCTAGAAATGACATTTAAAACTTTTTATACTTTTTATAAGCGCACTTGTTAAAGTTTTAATTTTATATCATAAAACTGAAGTAAGATGTAACAATGTATATTTAAAGCCTGAAATGTTTTGGATTTGAATTGTCTTTCACTTACAAATCAGAATTAGAAAACTCGGACTCGTTTCAATTGGTTTATTGTAAAAAGTGTTGAAACTATTTGATGATAACTCCATAATTTGTTTGACAGACAATCCAAGCTTATTTTCTTTTAAAGTACTGGTCCCTCTTGTAGTGCTTTTACGATCAATGCTTTTATCGGGTTCTGTGATTTTTAAATATCTTATTGTGTGTTTTCTGACATCAAGCATTTCATTTCCACTGCATATCAATATAATGGTTACATTCCCACCTTTCGTGTTTTATAATAAGTCAGCTGAATTATTTTAAACACAATTTCGTTTGGGAAAAGTTTCATAAATTTCAGATCTAAATGGTACAGCTCTAATGACCTACAAGCTTTTGAAAATGCCATCAGGCCGGTAACTTTTTTAAACGTACATTTTCACAAGACTCAAAAAAAAATGAGATATTTAAGTACAATATCCACATCCCAAGTGTGATTTTTCTTGGCAGAGGTGGCCTAGAATTTAACATCCAGATATAACCTGCTTTATGAGGTTGCATTGACCTACCATGATAGCATTAATTTCGGGAATGAAGGATGAAATTGTAGATCTGTAACTATTAACAAACATATATTCGAACCCTTTTTGGAACAATTATGACAAGAAATTTGCTACCTGTTCCAAAGAGGAATAAAATTGATTGGCTTGCCTGCTACTTCACCATCTAGACTAATGTTTCAAGCAGCTATTCTAAGCTGACCGAGTTCTTTCTGTGTAGGTAGAAGAATGGGGTTTACTATTCACATGTTCACTAATATTGGATAACAGGGTTGTCTTTGCCATGCTGGTGTCACAATGACCAATTATTCCCTCCTTTCAAGTGTTGATAAACTATATATTCTACTTTTTCAGGTTGAAATGCGACGAGACACCCCCCCCCCATTTTTCTTAGGACGTACAAACAAAGTGCACATTAACTGATCTTGAACTCTGTTCTTGGGGTCTCCACCGCTCTCTTTTCTATCATTTCCCCAATTTCCTTGTCTAAAAATCTAATATTTTCTCTCTGAAAAATGTATTTCTTTTACAGGTATTTGAGTGGGTAATTTCAAGAAATCTACCTTGTACCCCTACACTTTAGTCAGAATTAAACAATATTCTGCTATTTTTCCCACTTTAAAACAAAATTCTTTAGCCCTCCCACTAACGGGATTTGATATTGTACAAATTCTGTCAATTTCAACTTTTCTTCATCGGGATGGAAATTGTGGTGAACCCCTAAAACTTTTGACATTTGTTTTACCACTATCGGTATGTTTACATGAAACTTCTTTGACGCACCTTGTTCTTGTCTGCTCACCAGAGAGTTCCTGACGAAAGGGTTGGTCGACAGTCAGTCTTGGTGTTTTGGTAACAGGCCTGGCAATGTCCCTCGACATCTTTAGAGCTCACTTTCTGTCTTTTAAATTCCGGTACCATAAAAATAGTGTCGTTCTGAAGTTTTCCCTCCACGTCGCACGCCATGCATTTCCCTTTTTTTGTACACTTAAGAATCTTGGCGAGGAAATTTATTCTTCGCTCTTACAGATACGCCACGTTCGCATGGCCAATCATAAGAATAGCCTTTTCTAGCAACTTGACCACATCTTCTATTTCCAAAGTTGACGTCAGTGGCCCTCAAGAGCTTCGTTTACTTCTTCCCACGTGCGAGACAACAGTCCCATACACCGAGCAACTGTTTCTGTACAAATTTCAACGACAAATCGTGCATTTTCAGAAACTTCATACACTTGTGATCAATCTCTAAGTCTTTAATGTTTCGGAGGAATGGTGGATTCAAAAATCGTTACCCAGTATGGGCGCTTCTTCTAAAATACAGGAGCGGATCTCCTCCTCTGTCAAATGAAGTTTGAAATACTTCTTAGCGTACCTTGGTTTGCTTTTGTCAGAAAAATTTTCCATCTTATCATTGAGCAAATCAAAACGTATATCGTCATCATACGAATCGGACTTCATTGGACTCCTGGGTGCGTGATAATTGCAACTTGTGCGTATAATCGTTAATTCCCCCCTCTTCATCAGTACCTTTATTTTCATATGGATCAGACGAAGCACTGTTGTCGTCATAACGATCTTTCATTATAAGTTCTCACAGAGTTTCTGTTCTTAGTTTTCTTTGGTATCACCACCCCTTGATTTCTCGGTTCGTTATCATGGCCGCACTGTTTATCTGCCTCGATTGCCTAAACCATCATTTCGGTTGATTAAAAAAGAGCAAAAAAGATTCTTCTGCTAGTATCGAAGCCAAACGAAATAATGAAGATCTCGAGAGATTTTTCTCTTTGAATAGGATGGGATTACCGGAAGCCGGGGAGAAAACATTGTTTAACCTTCCTTCGCTTTTATGATATAAAACTCAAAATTTGATTGCGCATTAGAAATGTCTTGTAAAAGTACTGTAAACCTCAAAATTGGAAAAATAGAATTTGAAAAAACGTTAAGCTCACGCCAGGTCTGTACTATAAATGTTTCGATGGACTAAATTTATTTACGATTTGGTGTTAAGTGTTTCATTTCTAGATAACTTTATACATGTAGATCATTCTGTAGCATGATTTTAGTGTTGATCTTTTAAAATATTTAGTATAACTAACAAATAATGATTGAAGAAGTTTTATTAGTAACTAAACTTTAACTGCCTGCACGGGTTGACATTGCATATGTTATCGGACATTTACGAAGTAGATACATCGACACGCCGTATTGTTGACATTTACATAACCAAGCTTTAAGCCTAAAATAATGCTATTAATTTCACTACACTCTGCTTAGTTAGAATAATACAACTGTGTAATACGCATGCGCAAAATTGTAAAATCCAAAAAATCCAGATGATTTCCGGAATTTTTTGAGGAATTTTCGTTGATTATTAATTAGCGAAGCTTGATTGAGAAAAAGTAAAAACAAATTGAAAATCGTCAAGTACCAACGATGTTTATAATATATAAAACAAAAGACAGTACTCATCCGATTAATCGGTATTAAAGGCCAAAAGGCCAAAAATTCGAGTCTATTATTTTAATATAGTAGTATAGATATTTGATAAAAATCAAAATATAATAACTTTAAAATAATCATTAAACTTTCTATGAAATCTTTGTTGCAGCAGTGATTCGGGCAAGGTTCGTAAGACTTTTGGTACAATGGCAAAAATAATGTTAAAAAGGTACATTTCTTTGGTCATTTTTAGGTAGAATTTTAGTTTTTTTTTTGTTTTCTATGCTAAATTATTTAAACAAAGAGTGAACAAAGAAAAAAAAATATAATCTAGATTCAATATTTGTTCAGTGGGTTCAACATTTTTAAATATTTTTCATGCTTTCACAATCTTACAGTAGTCATAAATTTATACTTTTTAATGGCTAGAAAATGACATACATGTACGTGTAAGATGTAGTCTCAACCGATTTTAATATGCAGGGGTGTAATTTTTGTTGTGGGTCTAATTATAACGACTCTTTGTTTAATCAAAGGTAAGTAAAATGTGTTTAACTTAGGGGACTTTTCTATATAAAAAATGTCGTACAAAGGTTTTCAGTATTATTGCATCTGGTTATGTTCTTATTATGATATTTGTGTAAAATTTGAGCATTCATTTTCTTACTAGCGGACATTGTAATATACATATGATACAAAATAAAATTATCGTTTAATCATACAAATTCTAGCATCAATGAATACTCGAAATTTTTTCAATATGATATCATCATTACAGTTTTGCAATTCTCTTTTTGTTATATAAATATTATTATGAGTTCATTATATTCAGTATTTTAAATAACGAATGTAGACTTTAACTTTAACTTCAGGTACCCATGGTCAAAATTAAATGCTATGTGCAATACCGGGATATGAATTACTTTCATAGTGAAAGGAAATATGAAAAGCTGCTATATGCGAAATGCAGTTTTGTACAGTCCATAGAAAAGTGTCCAATCAACGTCGTTTGGGAACAGAGTGAACAAATGTCGAAGAAGACATACAGGTTGTAACGAACGGACCGACTATATGAAAACTGGTGAGTTGAAACGGACGTCAGCGATGATCTACATGTATATCCGTCCTTCCATGTATCCAGATGTCAAAAATAAAGTTAATAGAGATAATTCACAGAAATACTTGATTAGAATACACAACGGAGAAATAAGCCACTTCAAGTCTACCGATAGTCTCGCATTAACTTAATAGAACTGGACGAAACTACCTCCAAAATAGAAACCCTTGAACAGTTGTAATAGTCAATATCGTTTACTGTCATGCAGGCTGCCTTAGAAAATACATGGTGCCTTGACGTGATGCATAAAGTTCATGCGCCATGCAATATTTAACCGTTTACTTATTATTTTTGTGTTGTTTTTTGATAGAAATGATTTTAATGTATTTTTCTTACACTCGTCAATTGCTCGAAACGGTTTAAGTCAGGTGATTTTAAACAAGCCATTCCATGAACGTGCCAAATTACTCAGGGACTTAATTTTTATCTCGCACAAAGGTACTGTGGTATTAAAATAAACTGTGTTAGCCAATGATATATCTTGATGTTGACATAATGCTGCATTGTATGTCTCATTAAAAACCTGTTGATTATCAAATTCAACAGGTGTAAAGTCAAACCAATAAAAAAAATTATCATGAAATCTGCAAAACAAAATGAAATTGATGCAATTTTGCAAGCATACTGAAACATTAAAAAAATATTGAAAACTCATTAAATATTTGTTGACTTGACTCTAACGAAAAAATTGAACTATATGTTTGGTTAACTTTTACAAAAAAATACTTCATATTTTTGCGAAGAACCCATTTTGGTTTGAAAAATATAAATATAGTAAAATAATTTTTTTTAATTGTGTATGTGTGCGTGTTCTTTTTTCAACTTTGTTACAACTTGGTATTTTAAATGATTAATGAATATCAGATAAATGTGAAAAAACGATAACTTTGCAGACTTTTTGTGAGCATTTTCCATTTCTTTGAAATGCACCAATGATTTAATTAACATTTCTTTTTAATTTCCCCTCTTGTAGGTCTTACAAACAATTGTATCAGTTGAATGTGATTAGACAAATATAAAACACAATTTTATTTTATGAAGCTCAGTCAAAACTGTCAAAAAAGACAACTCATAGAAGTAAAGGAAGTATGTCTATGATTTTCAGTCTTCCTTTCTATTGTACTTAGCATTTTAATCACGTTATTCTTAATTACTAAAATAACATTGAGACATATCTTAATGACTATTTAAATAAAAAAAATTATACTGGAATATAATTAAAGAGGTTTTCCAAGTTAAAGCAAACAATTATTTTCCGCCTCTACAAACCATTACTGATTACGGTATTTTTATGGCTTTTTATCGTATTGTATGTATCATTATAGTGGCATTCAGAAGTTGGAGTTCTATTCGCTTTTCGCTATTCACTATTCGAATAGCGAATAGAATTCTCTGGTCGGTTCGCTATTCAAATTACCGTAAACATGCTAATAACCGTAAATTTAAATTTCCACATAAACATTCCTTTTTCAATGTTAAGAAACAGTTATATATTAAAAATCATATCTTGCTGACTAGACCTGAACATTGACATAATTAGCTAGCCTGGCGAAAAGGTACGAAATTCATCATACTGTTGCAATGAGATATCTTTCAAGGGGCTGGCTAACACCCTCTATCCCATATTTGGGCCTTCATATTTTAAGGAGGTGGGGCCCCGGGAATGCCCAGTCGACCCTCAAATGGAATTGGGTTTACACGACCGTTAACAGGCTTAGCTAGCCTGGCGAAAATTGGAAATTTCGTACAATACAGTTATAATGGGATATCTTTCAAGGGGCTGGCTAACACCCTCTATCCCATGTTTAGGCCTTCATATTTGGAGGAGGTTGGGCCCCGGGAATACCCAGTCGGCGCTCAAAAGGAATTGGGTTTACACGACCGTTAACAGGCTTAGCTAGCCTGGCGAAAATTGGAAATTTCGTACAATACAGTTATAATGGGATATCTTTCAAGAGGCTGGCTAACACCCTGTATCCCATATTTGGGCCTTCATATTTGGAGGAGGTGGGGCCCCGGGAATGCCCAGTCGACGCTAAAAAGAAATTGGGTTTACACGACCGTTAACAGGCTTAGCTAGCCTGGCGAAAATTGGAAATTTCGTACAATACCGTTATAATGGGATATCTTTCAAGGGGCTGGCTAACACCTTGTATCCCATATTTGGGCCTTCATATTTGGAGGAGGTGGGGCCCCGGGAATGCCCAGTCGACCCTCAAAAGGAATTGGATTTACACGACCGTTAACAGGCTTAGCTAGCCTGGCGAAAATTGGAAATTTCGTACAATACAGTAATAATGGGATATCTTTCAAGGGGCTGGCTAACAACCTGTATCCCATATTTGGGCCTTCATATTTGGAGGAGGTGGGGCCCCGGGAATGCCCAGTCGACGCTAAAAAGGAATTGGGTTTACAAGACCGTTAACAGGCTTAGCTAGCCTGGCGAAAATTGGAAATTTCGTACAATACCGTTATAATGGGATATCTTTCAAGGGGCTGGCTAACACCCTGTATCCCATATTTGGGCTTTCATATTTAGAGGAGGTGGGGCCCCGGGAATGCCCAGTCGACGCTAAAAAGGAATTGGGTTTACAAGACCGTTAACAGGCTTAGCTAGCCTGGCGAAAATTGGAAATTTCGTACAATGCCGTTATAATGGGATATCTTTCAAGGGGCTGGCTAACACCCTGTATCCCATATTTGGGCTTTCATATTTAGAGGAGGTGGGGCCCCGGGAATGCCCAGTCGACCCTCAAAAGGAATTGGGTTTACACGACCGTTAACAGGCTTAGCTAGCCTGGCGAAAATTGGAAATTTCGTACAATACAGTTATAATGGGATATCTTTCAAGGGGCTGGCTAACACCGTGTATCCCATGTTTAGGCCTTCATATTTGGAGGAGGTGGGGCCCCGGGAATGCCCAGTCGGCGCTCAAAAGGAATTGGGTTTACACGACCGTTAACAGGCTTAGCTAGCCTGGCGAAAATTGGAAATTTCGTACAATACAGTTATAATGAGATATCTTTCAAGGGGCTGGATAACACCCTGTATCCCATATTTGGGCCTTCATATTTGGAGGAGGTTGGGCCCCGGGAATGCCTAGTCGACGCTAAAAAGGAATTGGGTTTACACGACCGTTAACAGGCTTAGCTAGCCTGGCGAAAATTGGAAATTTCGTACAATACCGTTATAATGGGATATCTTTCAAGGGGCTGGCTAACACCCTGTATCCCATATTTGGGCCTTCATATTTGGAGGAGGTGGGGCCCCGGGAATGCCCATTCGACGCTAAAAAGGAATTGGGTTTACACGACCGTTAACAGGCTTAGCCAGCCTGGCGAAAATTGGAAATTTCGTACAATACCGTTATAAAGGGATATCTTTCAAGGGGCTGGCTAACAACCTGTATCCCATATTTGGGCCTTCATATTTGGAGGAGGTGGGGCCCCGGGAATGCCCAGTCGACCCTCAAAAGAAATTGGGTTTACACAACCGTTAACAGGCTTAGCTAGACTGGCGAAAATTGGAAATTTCGTACAATACAGTTATAATGGGATATCTTTCAAGGGGCTAGCTAACACCCTGTATCCCATATTTGGGCCTTCATATTTGGAGGAGGTGGGGCCCCAGGAATGCCTAGTCGACCCTTAAAAGGAATTGGTTTTACACGACCGTTAACAGGCTTAGCTAGCCTGACGAAAATTGGAAATTTCGTACAATACAGTTATAATGGGATATCTTTCAAGGGGCTGGCTAACACCCTGTATCCCATATTTGGGCCTTCATATTTGGAGGAGGTGGGGCCCCGGGAATGCCCAGTCGACCCTCAAAAGGAATTGGGTTTACACGACCGTTAACAGGCTTAGCTAGCCTGGCGAAAATTGGAAATATCGTACAATACAGTTATAATGGGATATCTTTCAAGGGGCTGGCTAACACCCTGTATCCCATATTTGGGCCTTCATATTTGGAGGAGGTGGGGCCCCGGGAATGCCCAGTCGACCCTCAAAAGGAATTGGGTTTACACGACCGTTAACAGGCTTAGCTAGACTGGCGAAAATTGGAAATTTCGTACAATACAGTTATAATGGGATATCTTTCAAGGGGCTAGCTAACACCCTGTATACCATATTTGGGCCTTCATATTTGGAGGAGGTGGGGCCCCGGGAATGCCCAGTCGACCCTCAAAAGGAATTGGGTTTACACGACCGTTAACAGGCTTAGCTAGCCTGGCGAAAATTGGAAATTTCGTACAATACAGTTATAATGGGATATCATTCAAGGGGCTGGCTAACACCCTGTATCCCATATTTGGGCCTTCATATTTGGAGGAGGTGGGGCCCCGGGAATGCCCAGTCGACCCTCAAAAGAAATTGGGTTTACACGACCGTTAACAGGCTTAGCTACCCTGGCGAAAATTGGAAATTTCGTACAATACAGTTATAATGGGATATCTTTCAAGGGGCTGGCTAACACCCTGTATCCCATATTTGGGCCTTCATATTTGGAGGAGGTTGGGCCCCGGGAATGCCCAGTCGGCGCTCAAAAGGAATTGAGTTTACACGACCGTTAACAGGCTTAGCTAGCCTGGCGAAAATTGGAAATTTCGTACAATACAGTTATAATGGGATATCTTTCAAGGGGCTGGCTAACACCCTGTATCTCATATTTGGGCCTTCATATTTGGAGGAGGTGGGGCCCCGGGAATGCCCAGTCGACCCTCAAAAGGAATTGGGTTTACAAGACCGTTAACAGGCTTAGCTAGCCTGGCGAAAATTGGAAATTTCGTACAATACAGTAATAATGGGATATCTTTCAAGGGGCTGGCTAACACCCTGTATCCCATATTTGGGCCTTCATATTTGGAGGAGGTGGGGCCCCGGGAATGCCCAGTCGACGCTAAAAAGGAATTGGGTTTACACGACCGTTAACAGGCTTAGCTAGCCTGGCGAAAATTGGAAATTTCGTACAATACCGTTATAATGGGATATCTTTCAAGGGGCTGGCTAACACCCTGTATCCCATATTTGGGCCTTCATATTTGGAGGAGGTGGGGCCCCGGGAATGCCCAGTCGACCCTCAAAAGGAATTGGGTTTACACGACCGTTAACAGGCTTAGCTAGCCTGGCGAAAATTGGAAATTTCGTACAATACAGTTATAATGGGATATCTTTCAAGGGGCTGGCTAACACCCTGTATCCCATATTTGGGCCTTCATATTTGGAGGAGGTGGGGCCCCGGGAATGCCCAGTCGACCCTCAAAAGGAATTGGGTTTACACGACCGTTAACAGGCTTAGCTAGCCTAGCGAAAATTGGAAATTTCGTACAATACAGTTATAATGGGATATCTTTCAAGGGGCTGGCTAACACCCTGTATCCCATGTTTGGGCCTTCATATTTAGAGTAGGTTGGGCCCCGGGAATGCCCAGTCGGCGCTCAAAAGGAATTGAGTTTACACGACCGTTAACAGGCTTAGCTAGCCTGGCGAAAATTGGAAATTTCGTACAATACAGTTATAATGGGATATCTTTCAAGGGGCTGGCTAACACCCTGTATCCCATATTTGGGCCTTCATATTTGGAGGAGGTGGTGCCCCAGGAAAGCCCAGTCGACCCTCAAAAGGAATTGGGTTTACAAGACCGTTAACAGGCTTAGCTAGCCTGGCGAAAATTGGAAATTTCGTACAATACAGTTATAATGGGATATCTTTCAAGGGGCTGGCTAACACCCTGTATCCCATATTTGGGCCTTCATATTTGGAGGAGGTGGGGCCCCGGGAATGCCCTGTCTTTTGTTATTGTAGCGATTAATTATGAATTGTAAATAAATTATATACACCTTAATTTACACAAAGCTTTGTTATCTAAATTTCTTTTATATTTATGTCTTATTATTTCTTCTGTCGTTGCTGAAATATGAGATGCAGTTTTGTTTTAAATTTTTTAAACCTGTTTCCAAGTATGGGAAAGATCGATCACTTTCCCTTCGAGTGAGATTTCATGTTCTGTCTTCCCCCCCTACCCCCCCAACCCCCCCCCCCCCCAACCCCCGTTCCATTATAAAATCGAAAGTGAAAATTTAGGCCACAGTTTCGCAATTTCTATTCTTATCTGATAAAAAGGGCTGATTCTCACCAAAACGTAAATGAATAAATATTATACCAATTTATGGCCTTCAAGTAACCACCAAAGCCCCATATTTACTCCTTTTTGTAAAATTTGACAGGGTCTTTCGTGCGAAACTGTCCCATGCCACCTACCAAAATACCATATCAGTTTGTTGACATAAAAGTCAAGGTAGCCTTCAATATGTAAAAATAACCGCGCACAACAAAAAATTGACTAGTCTTGTTTATTTCTTAACAGGTTAATCAACAGTATGCTTCCAAATAGTTAATTATCAGCAATAACACCTCCACCCCCCCCCCCACACACACACACACCTGAAATATGTCTTCTATTCGACCAATTGCTCAATGTTTTTCAACTTTTCCATGTAAAGGAGGCGATGTGTATATGACTTTGTCAATTGACATTATATTAGTATCTGTATTTTCGCCAGGCTAGCTGAGCCTGTCAATGGCCGTGTAAACCCAATTCCTTTTAAGGGTTGACTGTACATTCCCGGGGCCCCATCCTCACCAAATATGAAGGCCCAAATATGGGAAACAGGGTTTTAGCCAGCCCCTTGAAAGATATCCCACTATAACTGTATTATACGAAATTTCGTATTTTCGCCAGGCTAGCTAAGCCTTTAATGGCCGTGTAAACCCAATTCCTTTTAAGGGTTGACTGTACATTCCCGGGGCCCCATCCTCACCAAATATGAAGGCCCAAATATGGGAAACAGGGTTTTAGCCAGCCCCTTGAAAGATATCAAACTATAACTGTATTATACGAAATTTCGTATTTTCGCCAGGCTAGGTAATCCTGTTAATGGCCGTGTAAACCCAATTCCTTTTGTGGGTCGACTGGACATTCCCGGGGCCCCATCCTCACCAAACCTGAAGGCCCAAATATGGGATACAGGGTATTAGCCAGCCCTTGAAAGATAACCCATTATAACTGTATTATACAAAATTTCGTATTTTCGCCAGGCTAGCTTAGCCTGTTAATGGCCGTGTAAACCCAATTCCTTTTGAGGGTCGACTGGGCATTCCCGGGGTCCCATCCTCACCAAATATTAAGGCCCAAATATGGGATACAGGGGGTAAGCCAGCCCCTTCAAAGATATCCCATTATAACTGTATTATACGAAATTTCCTATTTTCGCCAGGCTAGCTTAGCCTGTTAATGGCCGTGTAAACCCAATTCCTTTTGAGGGTCGACTGGACATTCCCGGTGCCCTATTCTAACCAAATATGAAGGCCCAAATATGAGATACAGGGGGTAAGCGAGCCCCTTGAAAGATATCCCATTATAACTGTATTTAAGAAATTTCGCATTTTCGCCAGGCTAAGTAAGCCTGTTCCTGGCCGTGTAAACCCAATTCCTTTTGAGGTTCGACTTGACATTCCCCGGGCCCCATCTTCACCAAATATGAAGGCCCAAATATGGGATACAGGGGGTTAGCCAGCCCCTTGAAAGATATCCCATTATAACTGTATGATACGAAATTTCGTATTTTCGCCAGGCTAGGTAAGCCTGTTCATGGCCGTGTAAACCCAATTCCTTTTGTGGGTCGACTGGACATTCCCAGGGCCCTATCCTCATTAAATATGAAGTCCCAAATATGGGATACAGGGGGTTAGCAAGCCCCTCGAAAGATATCCCATTATAACTGTATTATTCAAAATATCCAATTTTCGCCAGGCTAGCTAAGCCTGTTAATGGACGTGTAAACCCAATTTCTTTTGAAGGTCGACTCGGCATTCCAGAGGGCCCATCCTCACCAAAAATGAAGGCCCAAATATGGGATACAGGGGGTAAGCCAGCCCCTTGAAAGATATCCCATTATAACTGTATTATACGAAATTTCCTATTTTCGCCAGGCTAGTGAAGCCTGTTAATGGCCGTGTAAACCCAATTCCTTTTATGGGTCGACTGGGCTTTCAAGGAGCCCTATCGTCACAAAATATGAAGGCCCAAATATAGGATACAGGGTGTTAGCCAGCCCCTTGAAAGATATCCCATTATAACTGAATTATACGAAATTTCGTATTTTCGCCAGGCTAGCTAAGCCAGTTAATGGCCGTGTAAACCCAATTCCTTTTGAGGGTCGACTGGACATTCCCGGGGCCCCATCCTCACCAAATATGAAGGCCCAAATATGGGATACAGGGGATAAGCCAGCACCTTCAAAGATATCCCATTATAACTGTATTATACGAAATTTCGTATTTTCGCCAGGCTAAGTAAGCCTGTTCATGGCCGTTTAAACCCAATTCCTTTTGAGGGTCGACTTGACATTCCCAGGGCCCCATCATCATGAAAAATGATTGCCCAAATATGGGATACAGGGTGTTAGCCAGCCCCTTAAAAGATATCCTATTATAACTGTATTATACGAAATTTCCTATATTCGCCAGGCTAGCTAAGCCTGCTCATGGCCGTGTAAACTCAATTCCTTTTGAGGGTCGACTGGACATTCCCGCCCGGGGCCCACTTCTTACCAAATATGAAAGCCCAAATATGAGATACAGGGGGTAAGCGAGCCCCTTGAAAGATATCCCATTATAACTGTATTATACGAAATTTCGTATTTTCGCCAGGCTAAGTAAGCCTGTTCATGGCCGTGTAAACCAAATTCCTTTTGAAGTTCGACTTGACATTCCCGGGGCCTCATCCTCACCAAATATTAAGGCCCAAATATGGGATACAGGGGGTTTACCAGGCCCTCGAAAGATATCCCACTATAACTGTATTATACGAAATTTCCAATTTTCGCCAGGCTGGCTAAGCCTGTTAACGGTCGTGTAAACCCAATTCCTTTTGAGGGTCGACTGGGCATTCCCGGGGTCCCACCTCCTCCAAATATGAAGGCCCAAATATGGGATACAGGGTGTTAGCCAGCCCCTTGAAAGATATCCCATTATAACTGTATTATACGAAATTTCCAATTTTCGCCAGGCTGGCTAAGCCTGTTAACGGTCGTGTAAACCCAATTCCTTTTGAGGGTCGACTGGGCATTCCCGGGGTCCCACCTCCTCTAAATATGAAGGCCCAAATATGGGATACAGGGTGTTAGCCAGCCCCTTGAAAGATATCCCATTATAACTGTATTATACGAAATTTCCAATTTTCGCCAGGCTGGCTAAGCCTGTTAACGGTCGTGTAAACCCAATTCCTTTTGAGGGTCGACTGGGCATTCCCGGGGTCCCACCTCCTCTAAATATGAAGGCCCAAATATGGGATACAGGGTGTTAGCCAGCCCCTTGAAAGATATCCCATTATAACTGTATTATACGAAATTTCCAATTTTCGCCAGGCTGGCTAAGCCTGTTAACGGTCGTGTAAACCCAATTCCTTTTGAGGGTCGACTGGGCATTCCCGGGGTCCCACCTCCTCCAAATATGAAGGCCCAAATATGGGATACAGGGTGTTAGCCAGCCCCTTGAAAGATATCCCATTATAACTGTATTATACGAAATTTCCAATTTTCGCCAGGCTGGCTAAGCCTGTTAACGGTCGTGTAAACCCAATTCCTTTTGAGGGTCGACTGGGCATTCCCGGGGTCCCACCTCCTCTAAATATGAAGGCCCAAATATGGGATACAGGGTGTTAGCCAGCCCCTTGAAAGATATCCCATTATAACTGTATTGTACGAAATTTCCAATTTTCGCCAGGCTGGCTAAGCCTGTTAACGGTCGTGTAAACCCAATTCCTTTTAAGGGTCGACTGGGCGTTCCCGGAGCCCCACCTCCTCTAAATATGAAGGCCCAAATATGGGATACAGGGTGTTAGCCAGCCCCTTGAAAGATATCCCATTATAACTGTATTATACGAAATTTCCAATTTTCGCCAGGCTGGCTAAGCCTGTTAACGGTCGTGTAAACCCAATTCCTTTTGAGGGTCGACTGGGCATTCCCGGGGCCCCACCTCCTCCAAATATGAAGGCCCAACTATGGGATACAGGGTGTTAGCCAGCCCCTTGAAAGATATCCCATTGCAACAGTATGATGAATTTCTTACCTTTTCGTCAGGCTAGCTAATTATGTCAATGTTCAGGTCTGGTCAGCAAGATATGATTTTTAATATATAACTGTTTCTTAACATTGAAAAAGGAAAGTTTATGTGGAATTTTGAATTTACGTTTATTATCATGTTTACAGTAATTTGAATAGCGAACCGACCAGAGAATTTTATTCGCTATTCGAATAGTGAATAGCGAAAAGCGAATAGAACTCCAACTTCTGAATGCCGGTAAAAAGTCAGGGCTATGCAAATTTAGTGGATAAAAGCAGGGGGCTAGAGTCTGATAATCTTAAGGCTTTCACGATTTCGTTGGAAAAACATGCATATGGTCCACGTCCTTTTTTAAAGGACAACAACTTGTTGAAAACATGAAACAGGAAATGTAAATGAATATGAACGATTTGCTTCTCGCAAACGTAAATATAAGTAATAAACAAAGAAATGTCATAAAGAATAGTGTTTCGTTGGGGCCATTCGCACCTTCACTTTTGCCTTTAGGGGGAATATGCGAGATTGCGAAAGTCCAAGGTTGCGAAAACGAAAGCAAAGGAGCGATAGTAAAATCGTTTCTTTCCCACTTTTGCATTTGCATCTTAAGCTTCGCCGTAGCGTCTTCGCACTATCGCTTCTTCGTCTTCGCAACTTCGCATTTTTGCATATGCACTCTCCCATCTGAATCCATAATAAAGCTGTTATGTGTATGAAATTAAGACCATGAAAATGTTCCGGAAATCCGAAGTCTCTATTTCGTGTTTTACCTGAACAAAAAGGGTCGCAGCGACTAATTTTGTCACAAAGCCTTATCCGAGCCTGTTTTTTTTTTTTTTTTATTTCAACTATATGGAAAATCCTTGTTTTTAATGCCCCGTAATAAGAAATATTTAGTTATCTACGGATGTTGTTTTGTAATAATAAAACATGTCCATGATCAGTTATCGAGCAATGAATACCTGCCGATACTAAGGCACACTTAAAGGGGCATGGTCACGATTATGGTCAAAAATTATTTTCCCGATTTTAATGTTTACAATGCTTTAGTAAGGCATTTTTAATAGGCAACCAAAATTTAAGTGTCATTTATTGAGTTATAAGAGAGTTACAGAGCTTACAATTCTTTGCTATGTAAACAAAGCTTTTGTTTACATTTCGAACGTTGAAGTGAAAACAGCAGTTTTAGACCGAAAATGAAAGTTGTAAACGTTAAGATCTGTTTATTTATGCTTACAATAATTAAGAAGATAGAAAAATCAGCTTGAAAAAGAATTTTTACTGGTATATTGAACTAATGTAAACAAAAACAGGGCACGAGCCTTGTTTACATGACAAAGACTTGTGAGCCCTGTATCTTGCTAATAACTTCACTACTGACTTTCCAATTTTATTTGGTCACTGGAAATGCATGCCTAAAGCATTGTAAATAATAAAAACAGAAAAATAGAATTTGACCAAAATCGTGACCATGCCCCTTTAAGGTGGTATGGGACATCTGTCGACACTGATTAAGCAAATCTATCATAAAGCCTTTCGGGCTTTATTGGATTTGACCACGCCCCGACCGAAATTATCACCTCATTATACTCAAAGACTGATTCCTTATTAGGGCTTTATTGGAGTTGACCACGCCCCGACCGAAATTATTACCTCATAATACTCAAAGAATGATTCCTTATTACTTATATTTATATTATTTCCAATTTGTACCCTTTAAAACAACATTATTTTAAACCACTATTTTTTTATGTAGCACATGCTATGTATTTCTACGCGGCGCAGCCCATACTCTTTTTCGGTTATGCTATAAGCCACGCCCATTTTGTGTCATTCATGTTTTATGAAGTTATTGGGTTTTAGGGTTCAAAATTGATTCGTAATGTTATCACAGACAAAGACAATTGAAAATGTAAATATTGTGGAATAAAGTACATTATCATTAGAATACTTTTACCGGTTTAGAATTACCAAATTTTACAATATTTAATCAAAAAATAACTTTTAAAAAAATTTTGGAGAGGAAAAAACACCCCAACGGGATTCGAACTCATGACTGACATATTTGTAGTTAACCCTCTAACCCACTGCGTTACGCTGTAAGGCGACAATATTAGGAAAGAAACTACTTCAATAATTACAATTCCTTTTATTGTTTATTTCGATAAACAATACGTCATAAACATGGAGGTATCCCATACCACCTTTACATTTTACCTTTAAAATACATGTATCATGCTTACTGCGATTTTCAGATAACCAATACTTTATACACAAAGGAAAATGTATATATATATATATATATATATATATATATATATATATATATATATATATATATATATATATATATATCATAACATATTGCCATAGTAAAATTATGGTCGATTGTGTATGTTACTTACCGGATATCATTTTTTGTATGCACCATTCAAATGTTCTGGATACACCCTCTCGCTGCTGTTAACACAAATTCCTATTTTTAAAAATAATTATGCAAACTGTTTTTTGTGTAACAAAATTTTTAATTTCTTTACAGATAGACTTTGCAACATTTATCGATTTAAGCGACGAGCAACTAAAAACAATCATTCCCGTGACCCTTGGGGACTTGCATGCTGCAAAAAGATTTTGTTCCGATGCATTAAAGAAAAATAAACAAAAAGCCAGGTGTACATCACTAATCAAAAAATGGAAGAGGAAAACAAAAGCGGCAATGAAACTGAAAACGGACAAATCTGACAGTACGACAGGGAGTGATAATGATGATGGCCAACCAGATCGTCGACGTATAAAATTAGTTGGAAATCAGAATGCTTCAAAGATAGAAAGAAAAATAGAACTAGGCTGGTTTGATTATAACTTTAAGAGTATGGAATATCATCAGGTGAAAACGTTAATCAAAGGAGGTGGAACTAGTGGGGTGAGCGCTCTTAAAACATGGAAACCCAAGGAAATTCTAGAACATGGGAAAAAAATCTTCTTTCCAAAAGGTGTTTCCAAACGAGGAAAATTGTCCGATTTTACCTTTGAATTGAGGGACTTTTCAGCGCAAGCAATTCCCAATGAATCAACAGTTGGAGATATGTACGAGTCCACTGATGTAAAAATGCTGCGGTACTACATATTCACCAAACGAAAGGCAGATCAATGTTACGATTCTGATGAAACGTATTCACCAAAATTAAAATCTTCAAAAAATTCAAAGGCCAAAAACAGAGTATATTCAGATGATGAGGACAGTTTACCCGAGTTAGAACTTACAGCAAGAAAACTCCAGACGTCTGATGAAGGAAACTCGCCCAGGTCGCCAGGCTTCGAGTTTACCAAAGGAAAAACTGCGCCTACTTCGAAAAAACTCCACACTGTTGAGGAGAAACAGTGGTATAGCTTGCCGGATTTGGAGATACCTGTAGAAAATACTACACCACCTCCGGGTAAACCTCAGTCAAATGTTGAAAGACAGTTGCAGAAAAGTGATACATCAGCAGTCATTGGTCCAGATATTCCGTCAACATCAACAGCTTACATGTTTGTTGACAATGATGTAAATTTTCGTCTTACAGACGAAAATGCTAATGTGGTGACTGTTAACAATCCGTCAAAACTGGTGTCTTTTTATATCGGCAGCTACGAATCAGGCGATATTACTCTACCTTTGGAATTCGCGATCGAAAATGTCGGAGAAGATCTTGCTATGTCATCATTCACATCAGTTTCAACTGCTCAGAAAGTAAGATTCCATCAAGGAAACACGTACCAAGAGTTGATTGACCACTACAAAAATAAAGACTTTAGGTTGGAGGTTAATGAAAACCTCTGCAAAGTTGAGCGTGTATTACCCAATGGAGAAACTGAGAAGGGTGAAGGTATTGGGTTACTTAGAGATATCTTCACGGAGTTTTGGGATGGTTTTTATTCCAAATGTGATGGGCATGATGTTAAGATTCCCATTCTTAGACATAATATGGGTGAGAAAGAATGGAAAGCAGTCGGAAGAATTATCGTAGACGGATACAAACTTATGGATTATTTTCCAATAAAATTGGCAAAACCATTGGTTGAAGATGCCTTTTTTGGAGAGAGTCAGGCAGATTTGATAGAAGAATTTCTTCATGCAGTATCCCCTGTAGAACAAACGGTACTAAGAAACACTATGAGCAGTTTTAATGACGTCGACTTCGAAGAGCTGTGTGACATTTTAAGTTCCCACGATTGTCTTAAGCTGCCATCTGCTGAAAACATAAGAGATCTTGTAAAGGAAATTTCTCATAAGGAAATTTTGCAGGAACCAAAGTTCGTGATAGAATTTGGAACCCAGTCTTTCAAACAGATCTTCCTATCACAAGATCAAAGCTCGACGAGATCTATGACAAAAAATTGCCCACAGTAAAAAAATTGCTGCAACTCATGAAATTTCCCTCAGACATGGATTTCATTCAACAAACAACTGCAAACCATTTGAAGCGATTTGTAAGAAGTTTGAACAAACAGGCACTAGAGGCGTTTATCAGATTCTGTACCGGTTCAAATATACTTGGGGCAGAAATAAGTATCGAGTTCAACAAGATGAGTGGCTTCGGAAGAAGACCTACCGCACGAACCTGTGGCTGCGTGCTTTCTATTCCTGTTACGTACGACAGTTATACAGAAATGAGAGAAGAGTTTAATAACATTCTATCAAGCAATGTGTGGGAAATGGGATATGTCTAAATCATGCAATTTAACCTTGCATGAAAATCGTCACTGAACCAACTGTGAGAACGCTCACTAGTTCTAGTAAATTTCCATAGATGCGCTATGGTATTCTCTGATATTTTGTTGCGATTTAAATTTACGAAGAGTTCTGTTTGAATTTCACATTATATTGTGATTGAAACTGTCAGTAACAGTTTGTTGCAGTGAAATGTTGTTTTTTTTTTTTCAAAAAGAATTTTTAATTAGTTTTTCTATGGTTTCAAAAGAATGAATAGATTTGTTTGTTCTTTTTAAATTGTGTGTTTCTCAGTATTATCTGAGAGAAGGCATGGAAATAGAAATTTTGCATTTTATTGCATTTGCTTTTTTTTTAAAGTTTAGGTAGACAAATAAAATTTCATAAATTGTAGATGAGTGTTGCAACAGAGACAACAACAATTTCGTTCATGTGTTTTAGTTTTTTTTCCTAAATGGGCAATAATATTCTCTGATATTTTTGTTGCAATTGTAATTTACCTACAGTTCTGTTTGAAATTTACTTGAAATTTTGATTGAAACTGTCAATATCATTTTATTGCAGTGAAATATTTTTTTCCTTCAAAAATAATTCTTAACAACATCACTCATTGGATATTGTAAAAGTATTGTCCATGTTTTGTTTTATGTACAATCATCAGAGAGGATGGTTAATTTTTTAAGTTTCACTTTGTTTTTCTATGATTTCAAAAAAGAATAAATACATTTGTTTTTCTTTACTTTGTGTTTTTCTTTATTTTCTGAGAGAAGGCAATAGAAATAGAAAGTTTATTGTAATGTTTATAATTTCCAATTATATGATAAATTCAGAGGAAAACACAATTTGTTATAATCACAAAGGTTAATGCTGAATAAAAACTCCAAAACGAATGAAAAATCAATAATTCGTATGTAAAAAACGATAAATTGTATACAATTCCAATGTAAACAAATTTTTTTCCCTTTCAAAGTACTGATCCAGTAAATGATTTGGTTGTTTGCATTAAATATGTCGTTTCATCACTCATCTTAAAAATCAATAAATCGCTTGCTTACTGATTAAACAGTAGAATCGCTAGTCAAGCATTTAGTACTCTCAATACTTTGATTCATCTTACCAAACAACAGAGTCGATAGGACTACTCTCTCTCTCTCTCTCTCTCTCTCTCTCTCTCTCTCTCTCTCTATATATATATATATATATATATATATATATGTATATATTAAAATAATAGACTCTAGTTTTTGGCCTTTAATACCGATAATTCGGAAGAGTACTGTCTTTCGGTTAATATATTTTAAACATCATTGGTACTTGAAGATTACCAATTTGTTTTTATTTTTTCTCAATCAAGCTTCGCTAATTAATAATCAACGAAAATTGCCCAAAAAAATCCGAAAATCGTCTGGATTTTTTAGGACTTTACAATCTTGCGCATTGCATTCATGCCAAATCACGGGACGCTTTTTAGTTTATGTTTCTTCAATATCACATTTGCATGGATAAACTCAGGAACGATAATACGTGTAAACTTTCATTGGAAATTTGCTAATATTCTGTTCAACTAAGAAAATACGAGAGAAAGCTCTAGCACATATCATTTACTATGAAAAGTCCAGAGAGTTCCGAATGTCAACATGGTGTGTAAATTTGAAGCGAGTAAAAAACGTTGGTGAAAAAGTGTTGAATTTTTAAATAACATGAATTTAATTTACACACCATGTTGACATTCGGAACTCTCAGGATTTACAGTCATAAAATGGTTTGTCATAAATAATTTGACTGTCATTTTCAATGCAACTTCATTTATTTTCTCAAAAATCGTTTGGAGCTATTCTGCAATTGTCTGCTACGTAACGGGTATATGGCAGGCATTTTAACTGTGGTGAAGGCCTATCCCGAGACACTGATTATTCTAACTAAGCAGAGTGTAATGAAATTAATAGCATTATTGTAGGCTTGGTTATGTAAATGTGACACGGTGTGTCGATGTATCTATTTCGGAAATGTCCGATATCGTATGCAATGTCAACCCATGCACGCACGGGTCAATGTCTAGTATGCTATAATAAAATTCTAAGGCGAGGCAAGCTACTGACAAACAAGTTAATAAAACAGGACTATCAACAGCCTCGTTTGGACATCTTTTCGTAAGTTCTATGGTCGATACAACGACCTTGTCAGCAAATACAATCTTCCACTGGGTTGCATGCTGACTGACGTTTTTCATACTAATTGTTAGACCATAATTAAAAACCTAATTCTCTACGGACTTCTCCGTTTTTTCCCCAGTTACGACAAAGAGCACACGGCGGGTGTGACCGGTCAGCAGAGGATGCTCACTCCTCCATGGCACCTGATCCTACCTCTATCTTTTTGGAGGTCCTTGTTGCTTTGTTTTGAATTTGTATTTCGTTTAAAGGGTTTTTGAGATGTTTGACGGTTTGTTAATGTACTTTTTTCATAATTGTCACTATTTTTAATAAAAATGCGTTCTTATAATCATAATTATCATTAACTCTGCTATTTACTGTGATAACACTTATAATACTAAAGGTTGTAGTGCATATAAAAAAAATAAACAACCTACATAATCTCAGTGGTGACTAGGAAGTCTTTTGTGAAAACGCACTGACCCATAGTAATATCAAACAATTCACTGAAGCTTTTTTCCGCTAACCAATATTTCTTAGTATTCTATTATCTACCACCAACGCTATCTTGTTTGTGTATAATGTATTACTACGCAAATTCAACATCGCTAAACACAAGAAAAACAGTCACAATCAAAAGTAACACAACTTTCTCTTTTATTTTTTTATCAATTTATTCGATCTTTTTTCAGGAGCTATTGTCACTTGTCACCGCAATGTTTGCCCCTGCAAACTTGCGTGTAACTCCTGATCATTATGCAGGCGTCTCCGTCAAAGATCAGTAATATTTTCTTAAAAACACTAGACTTTGACCCGTGTGTGCACGGGTTGACATTGCATATGATATTGGAATAATCTAATATTATTCTAATAGAATAATCTAACTGTGTCTCGGGACAGGCCTTCAACACAGTTAAAATGCCTCCCACATACCCGTAATGTAGCAAAAAACTGCAGATTCGCTCCGATTTTGAGAAAATTAATGAAGCTTTATTGAAAATAACAGTCAAATTATTCATAACAAACCATTTTGAGGCTGTAAATACGTTTCATCTAAAAATTTAATTCATATTAATGAAGAATTCAACACTTTTTCACCAACGTTTTTTACTCGCTTCAAATTTACACACCATGTAGACATTCGGAACTCTCGGGATTTTTCATATCAAATGCACTGAGTTAGAGTTATCTCCCGTATTTTCTTTGATGAACAGAATATATACATGTAACAAACTTTCAATGAAAATTTACACGTATTGGTATTATCGTTTCTGAGTTTATCCATGCAAATGTGATATTGTGGAAACATAAACTAAAGAGCCTCCCGTGATTTAGCGTGAATGTAATGCGCATGCGCAAGACTGTGAAATCCAAAAAATCCAGATGATTTCCGGATTTTTAAAAGGAATTTTCGTTGATTGTTAATTAGCAAAGCTTGATTGAGAAAAAATAAAAACAAATTGGTAATCTTCAAGTACCAATGATGTTTAAAATATATAAAACAAAAGACAGTACTCTTCCGATTTCTCGGTATTAAAGCCCAAAAATTCGAATCTATTATTTTAGTATAGTAGTATAGATAGGTAGCGCCTTACCCAAGCTTCCGGGTTCTGTTTTCATGACATAAAGCGTTTAGCGTATACTCCAACCGCTTAAAAAGTATATGTTTACATTCCACATATTTTTGGCATGTAAAGTGTGTGGAAAGCTATATAACACTGTAACACACACAGGGTACTGAAGGGTTAAAATGTCGAGTTTTATTATGACGTCACAAACGTTGAACGCTGTAAAATGCAACGTCGCAAACGAAAATCAAAGTTCACGCTTGTGGCTGTTACAGTGGCTCTTCCATTTATATGAACTCACCCTTAGGATAAAACAGAAATTTTGACGTATAATTCACATTAGCAGACAAATCAAGAAGTTAAAAACTGTAAATATAAGCATTAAATCATTATTTTTTGAAAGAAATAGTCTCATAACTGCAGCGGTGTGTGCATACAAATTTTCATAACGCGCTAACGCGCGTAACTCAATTTGTATTCACACACCGCTGCAGTTATGAGACTATATCTTTCAAAAAATAATGATTCAATGCTTAAATAACAGTTGTTTAGAACGGCACACATACCCATCAAATTATGCAGATAACAGGCACATCTAGTGCATGCTTATTTTTACAATTCTCTTGAATGCACGCGTTTCTCTATATCTTCTGTATTTCGAAACAAATTATTAAAAGTTGCAGTACATGTATTATATATATATATATATATATATATATATATATGTGTGTGTGTGTGTGTGTGTGTGTGTGTGTGTGTGTGTGTGTGTGTCATTTATTTGGAGCTTTACAAAATAATAACTGACTATTCTCCTATACTGAAGTCCTTGGTTACTTGTTAATATGTGGAAAACATAAGTTCATCTTGGTCTCAGCAATATTTATGAACATTAATAAACATGGTCTTCATTTAACAGGTGCAAAAATGTTTGATTGGTGGTGTCTACCGTACAGCATAATAAAATGGGTGGGGTGGTGGTGGATCTAACAGCTGAACGATCGGTAATTCAGTGAAAATAATAGTAAAACTGGTGTCCAGTGTGTCCATGTATGGCTAGGGTGGAAAAAGGGGTGGATCTACAACTTCAAATATTGCCGCCTGATAATTTGCAAAATATTTGACGCTACTGAGCACCCACAAGGGGCTTAATTCATATTAACATTTTGCAGAGAATGAAACCAACATGTACAATGTACAATGATTTTACTATGTTATCACGAAGCCGATAACTGGTACAGTAAATCGTAGAAAAATCGGCAAATTCGAGGCGTGCTCACTACACCTTGAAATATTTTCTCAAATCAGCAGAAAATTATTGATTATAATAGATATCATAATGAATAGGAAGTATTTAAGTCATTTAGGCAAAAAATGTGCAATTTTGGATGAAAAATGAACAACAGCTCGGATTCGAACTCATGATCCGCGGTTCAGAAGCCCAATGATTTAACCACTGAGCTTCGACGATATACAACCCAATCGAACGATATAAACAATTTAACAAAACATTTATATCGCCATCTTGTGACGTAGTGTCTTAAAAAGTATAAGAGTAGGTGTAGTGAGGTACCTTAAAGCACAAAAAGATGTTTTGGTTCCAAATAATATTATAATATGACGGAAGAATAAATAAGGAGTTTGCCATTTAAAGTATGTCAAGTTGTATTAAAATATCAAGAAATAAGGAAATATGAAAACAAAAGGTTAAATTTAACCGATAACTGGTACAGTACCAGTGTGGTATTTCAGTATTGAATCATTATCTTTTGAAAGAAACAGTTTCATAACTTCAACGGTGTATGCTTACAAATTGAGTAACGCGCGTTAGTGCGTTATGAAAACAGTTGTTATGTTGGATTTGGACAACATTATATATTTGTTATACTTTCATGTTAAATACTGAAATCTGATTGGTTTAGACGCAGTTGACAATCCGTTCTCATACCCTCAGCGTTAGCAACACACTTGGCAACGGGCCGATAAAACGAATTATTACATGCGCATAAATTATGCCCTGATGGTTCGCCGTAGAACTCTCGTCTTTTCTATATAAAAGCAGTAAAATTTGCTATAAATTGAGACATGACATTCAGTATAATAAAATAAATAGTGCCTGTTTCGGAGGGTACTAGTTGAAATTGACTCCCCTCGAAAACCATTGTCAACCTCCGCTTCGCGTCGGTTGACAATGGTTTTCTCGGGGTGTCAATTTCAACTGGTACCCTCCCAAGCAGGCACTATTTATTTTTAAGGAATCATTCTTTGAGTATTATGAGGTGATTATCTTGGTCGGGGCGTGATCAAATCCAATAAATCCCGAATGGCTTTATGATATATTTGATCACGCCCCGACCGAAATTATCACCTCATAATACTGTGGTTTCATCAATATTCGTTGAATACCAATTTTCGTGGATTTCGTTGTTAAGTTGATCCACGAAATTAAATGCTCATCGAAGAACAATATCAACTAACATTTTGTATTGATAGGGTCATTGGCCACGAATTCACGTATCCTTGAAACTGTGGTTTTCAAAAAATCCACGAAAATTGATGCCCACGAATATTGATGAAACCACAGTATTCAATGAATGATTCCTTATTACTTATATTTATATAATTTTCAGCTATTGTACGATTAAATATTTAAATATAATTATGCAAACCCAGCTGGCGCCCCAATTATACGTCATTTGAAGTTATTAGACTGTATAGTACAAAATCGATACGTAGTGTTATCACAGGCAAACACACTGAAAATGTAAATATATAATATTACATGGCTTCGAGGGCGACATACCAGAATATTTGCCCCGAGGTGACATGAAAGCCCTGGAGTGTTATGTCGCCGGATGCCGAAGGCAAAGGACAACATAACACCCCAAGGCTTTCCTGTCACTGAGGGACACATATCTGGTATTGTCTCCCGAGAAGACATGTTATATGTTATATAACATTTCTAAAAATCAAAATCAGTTAAATCTTAAAAATGAATGTTTTGTAAAATGTCGATCGGTGGATATTTTTTTCAAATCAAAAACGTTAAGTAACAGTTCTTCAGAATAGCAGACACTGTCCTGACATTTTTATGAGAAAAGGTTTACCTATGCTAAGCTAAAATTCGAACCCGACGTAATCAATATGCAGAATTATTACACGCGATTGGGATATAACAGTTTCGGGCGCTAGTCTCGTTCAACCAGACCTCGGCTGTCTCCGTAAATCTCCGATGAGCAGAGATTTACGGAGATTGTACATCAATTGCGTTGTGTTGCTTTATTTAGGCCCCTGTTATGATAAAGCATTTTGCATTTCAAACATTTTCCTACCCATTCCACGAACAGAAACCAAACAACAGTTATAATTCGAAAAATGTGCAAAATTATTGGTTAAATTTTACTCTCCTTGTGCCCCCAGATTCCGGCCGAATCTACAATGTACATCTTAATAGCCCACTTCCTTTTTGCAAATTGCACGTTTATCTTCGCCACTGCACAGTTGTATTGACTGAGGTTTTGCCAGTTTATTAGCCCAACATTTTTTGATATATGCTAATTGTTAGACATATATGTGATACTTCAGTTTTAAATTACAAAAAACTATAACTCTTGTAAATTTGAAGGTTTCTTGTTTATTAATACATGTAACTTTGAAAAAAAAATGTGTTAAACTGAAGTTTAGCTCGACGTCGACATCTTTTAAATGGGCTTAACTTGCCATATCTATCGTATAATACAAAACCCCAATCATTACATTGATATCTCCTTCATTAGATTTTGAAAACTGGCAATTTCATCACAAAACTACATGTTCATGATCCAGGAACGAAAATTTATGTACAGCTCTTTTCCCTCAACAATATTGAACGGTGGATCAAGGTTCTGTTCCTCCATGAAAATGCAACCGAGTTCAAATATTTCTTCGTCACAGGGAAGTTCGTTTCCAATTGTACATTCACGTCGACAAAGCTCAAGAACTTCTACATTGACCGGACAAATATAGTCTTGAACTTGAAACAGTTCCGGAAAAAGATATACATTAGAAGGACAGCTTCGAATGCCGCCTTCTTTGGTGGACTGCAGATAATGAGCATTCCACACATGTGCTACTTCGTCCAACTCATTCTGGAAAAAAATATTTGATTTTAATATTGCAATACCACAGACAATTGACAAATCGTAAATAAATACTGTAATATAAATATTAAACAAACATTCAATTCGTTTGGTATTTTCTTTAACTTATTCATTAATAATTTGTCTGTGAATAACTACTATATTGCTTTGAATTATATTAAATTTTACACTCTACAAAATGTTTAAAGTTGTGTAGAGAACATGCAGTAGCTTATTTAAATACCTGAAGTAATTTCATAAAACAAAACTGAAGCAGGTTAGTGTCCAACCTGTCACCCGTAAATAGACCTCGGTTCTGCAGATCTTTAAATTCTTCTATCCATGTTTGACAGCATTCTTTCCTCAAAATACACCACCATGATTCTATTCTAGTGTTGAATGAGCTCTTCCCATAGATAAAAGAATTATGTGCAAATGCTTCGTTTCTAGATAATAAATCCTGCATTGCAGCAATGAGTGAATTTTCTGTGCCCATGTCACCTCTCATAAACATAGGAAAGCCGCCATGCATAGTCACTGCATCCAAGTAATATCTTCCTATCACTTTCGGATCATTACTTGATCGGCCAACCATAAGCCAGACAAGTTTTCTAGTATAACCGTCAATGCACCCATTAATACATAATCCATATTTTTTTAATTTATCGTACGAATCTACATGCCAGCAGAAATTAGGTCCTTTAGACCAATAGCTTCGCCTTTTCAATCTCCTTCTCGATCTGGTATTCACGCCCTGTGGATCAATCACTTGCAGCAACATTCTAATATCTTCTCTTTTCACTTTGAAACCATTCAATTTGCACTTTTGATACATCCATCTATAGCCATTATTTTGTCCAGATGTTTCCAACTGATTGTATACAAAACTAAAAACAGATTGTTCATCAGAGAAATTACTTCTTTTTGTAAGATTCAAATTTTTAAGGTGTCTTTTTAACTGACGAGTGGACATCACGATGCCATGGTTCAGAAATAAAATATTTACAATATCTTGGTATTGCAAGTCAAAATGGAAGTACTGGCGAATTAAGTCGTAGATTTTCTCCTGCAAGAAAATATATACACATTATAAATTAAACTATTAAAGATACCTATCCCGGGATTCATTAAGACAATGAAAAGTTGCAAAGACATTAAACATTATATTTTTGCACATAACGGTATATGCATAAATATGTATTACTTTAGTCGAAATTACTCTCTAATCGCTTTAATTAATATACTTACTTTATGTTCCATTCTAGTGCCCGGTCTACCTACTGATTAATATAAGTGATGATTTGATTCGATTCATCAAAACGTAATAACGAATTTAAATCCGTTTAATCTGATTTTTCATACCGAGAAAACGAATTACAATCCGAGAGAACTAATTGCTTAAATCGAGGGAACGAATTAATAATCTGTGGGAACGAGTTAGTAATTCGTGATAACGAATTCTCAATCCGAGAGAACGAGTTGATAATCTGTGGGAATGAGTTGTGTAATTCGAGATCTCGAATTACTTTTTGATATTTTTAAAAATCAACATGTCCCTTCAGGGCTTTCGTATTATATAGATCGTTTTTCGTAATAACGAGATCTTTTCTCGTAATAACGAAATCTTTTCTCGTAATAACGACATAATTAATTCGTAATAACGAGATCTTTTCTCGTAATTACGAGATAATTAACTCGTAATAACGAGATTATTAACTTGTAATAACGAGATGTTTTCTCGTAATTACGAGATCTTTTCTGGTAATAACGAGATAATTAACTCGTAATAACGAGATCTTTACTCGTAATTACGAGATAAAAATATTTTTTTATGTGGCCCTATTCGTCGTCGTAAAAAATACCAATATTAAATATTCATAAATTTAGTATTCATTAAAGAATATGGTACACTGTGATTGAATCCAAGTTGAGTCCACGTGCTGCACCTGTCAATCAAATCAGCCCGCGAGCTGCACCACGTGCTCCTTCCATGGTAAAGTTAAAAAGTTTCGTTCTACCAGTTCTCATTTCAAGTAAAGAAAATAAGAAAATAAAATATTTTACACTGTTTGTGATGTTTGATATACTGTGTTTGTGAAGTTTAATTTGTATATTACTACATGTACCTTGTTTAAACAGAAAATCTCTCTCTCTCTCTCTCTCTCTCTCTCTCTCTCTCTCTCTCTCTCTCTTTCTCTCTCTCTCTCACATACGTTTAGTTTATATTGAGGTTTTGCGAGTAAGAAAATCTTGATATTTTGCAGTTTAAGAACGCAGTAAAATGTATCAATGATTTATTGTTTTTACTTTCTATTAGTAATAGTAAAATTGTTTGATCTTAGTATACAGGTAGAATTCTGGATGGTCACTCGTTACGCGGATTGACATATAGCCGTTCAAGAACGCAGTTAAATGTTACAATTATTTATTGTTAGTACTTACTGTCATCTTCGCTAGCCAAGGCTTTTCGGTCCACTTCGTTCCCCATAAACCCTTGGCAGATTTCATTACGAAAACTCGGTGATGCGGTGGCGCTATCTAGCGAGCAACTTGAGTTGCGCCCCTTCCCTTGTATATTAAAAGGTAGTGTTTGTAGGGGCCTGTACCGGGAGTGAAATAGTTGCTATATATGAAGGTATTCAATTAAGTCACTGATCTAAGCAAACTGTCAACATTCCATACGAAGTCCTTGAGAAGGATCTTAAGAATATTTTGGCCCACTACCATCTCAAATCAGGACCTTCTCAACAGGTGTCAGCAAGAGGACATGGCCACACTCATCTTCAGAAGACGGTGGAATTGGCTTGGACATGCACTTAGAATATTAAGACAGCTCTTTTCTGGACACCAGAAGGAAAACGGAAGAGAGGAAGGCCCAAAGTCACTTGGCGGCGGACAGTGGAAGCCGAAATGAAAGAACAAAGGAGAAGCTGGGGCACACTCCAAAAGCTAGCCAGTGACCGTCAAGGATGGAGAACCCTCGTTACTGCCCTATACGCCAAAGGTGTCACGGGCAGTAAGTAAGTAAGTATTCAATTAAGTCATAAAAACAGGCATTGTTGTCGTAATCATTGTGGACAAAATAAATTAAATAAAATAAAGCTCATTGAACCTTTAAAAGCAATAACCATAAGCAGGGACGTATATACAACGCCTTCATTAGCCATGTATGGAACGCCTCAACTGCCTTATGTGAATAAACTTCATTATATGATTATACTTTAACATTACGTGATGGTACTTTAACATTACGTGATGATACTTCGACATTACGTGATGGTACTTTAACATTACGTGATGGTACTTCAACATTACGTGGTGGTACTTCAACATTACGTGATGGTACTTTAACATTATGTGATGATACTTCGACATTACGTGATGATACTTTAACATTACGTGATGCTACTTTAACATTACGTGATGGTACTTTAACATTCTTCATTATATGATGCTACTTTACTATGCGATGGTTCTAAAAATAGGGAAGCGTCGCCTCGGGATCGAAATACATGTACGCTAAAACTGTAGACACCTGGATGCCTATAAAGTTTTTTTAACACTGGGCTGATTCTCTGTTTCAGAGATTGATCAGATAGGACTAAGGTCCACTGAGACTAGTTTAGATCAACAAATACTACTGTTTGATTGAGTGTTGCCTTTAACTTTTAAAAGGGTCATTTTAAATTTTAAAGAATGGCTGCTTGGTGAGACCATTTGGGCTCCCCATCAGCACATGAAAATCAGGGGGTACGAAAAGTCCCCCAGGGGATTTTTGGTTCAAAAATGTGCATTCAGAACCCAATCATTTGGTCAGAGCGGACTGCTAAAAAATTTAATAGCACCTAAACAAAGAATTCTGTCATTTATGTTAGATTGGACTTATGGGGATTGACGGGCTCTCCCTGTGTAGGAGTGGGCAATGTAACAGGCACGTAGCATCCTCCCCCTCCCCCCTCATTGCTGTTGAATCTGATTTTAACAGTAACTGTACTGTTGAATAAATCAGTGCTTACACAGGCACGTAGCATCGTTTTTGAAAGAAAGGGGGAGGGCAGACTCATCCTAAAAATCTTGACAAGCAAAAAAAAAAAAAAAAAGAAAAAAGACAACTTCCCAAAATCATGAAAATCCTAAGGATCCTAAGGGGGGAGGCTGATGCTACGTGCCTGTTACATTGCCCACTCCTACACAGGGAGAGCCCGTCAATCCCCATAAGTCCAATCTCTAACATAAATTACAGAAGTCTTTGTTTATGTGCTATTAAAATTTTTAGCAGTCCACTCTGACCAAGCGCCAAATGATTGGGTTCACATTTTTGGACCAAAAATCCCCTGGGGGACTTTTCGTACCCCCTGATTTTTATGCGCTGATGGGGAGCCCAAATGGTTTCACCAAGCAGCCATTCTTTAAAATTTAAAATGACCCTTTTAAAAGTTTAAGGCAACACTTAATCAAACAAAAGTATTTGTTGATCTAAACTAGTCTCAGTGGACCTTAGTCCTAGCTGATCAATTTCTGAAACAGAGAATCAGCCCAGTGTTAAAATTTTTTTTACAGGCATCCACGTGTTTAGAGATTTGGCGTACATGTATTTCGATCCCGATGCGACGCTTCCCTATTTTTAGAACCACCGCATAGTAAAGTAGCATCATATAATGAAGAATGTTAAAGTACCATCACGTAATGTTAAAGTAACATCACGTAATGTCGAAGTACCATCACGTAATGTCGAAGTACCATCACGTAATGTTAAAGTACCATCACATAATGTTCAAGTACCATCACGTAATGTTAAAGTACCATCACGTAATGTCGAAGTATCATCACGTAATGTTAAAGTACCATCACGTAATGTTAAAGTACCATCACATAATGAAGTTTATTCACATAAGGCAGTTGAGGCGTTCCATAGCCATGTTTACTTCCCATATGCCTACTTAGATCACACGAGCCTTGACAAGTTCGTAAATCTCTGTTTAATCCAGTAAAATTTATTGTTTTTAATAGTGATCTGGTTAGATCATCCTTGTGGAGGTACTGTACTCGAGCACTTGTGCCTCAACTTGTGAAAAGCGCCGATTGTTTTACGAAAGATCACACATGTGTTTCTTTAAAAGTTTATCTATAAGCGCTTGTTTACAACGCTGCGATTGGATCAGCTACTCGCAGCTGCAGCCAATCATAAAACGGAGCTTGTCACCGAGTTTTTGTAATGAAATCTGCCAAGGGTTTATGGGGAACGAAGTGGACCGAAAACCCTTGGCTAGCGAAGATGAATTACTGTTAGTATAAGTAAAATTGTTTGATCTTAGTATACAGGTAGAATTCTTGATGGTCACTCGTTACATGGATTATCCACCTGCCTCAGACCCGTGTATTCTGTGCGTTCAAGCCTAGAGTGATTTCCTGTCACTGCGATGGTTTCACACCTTTGTGTAAAACAATTGGGACTAATCATGCTAATAAATCAAATACAGTTTACTTTGACAGTCATTAAACTTTATATGTAGTAGCTTCTTATTCAACATGCACACGTAAAATGATATCATTTAGTATTTTAAGGGGAAAGAGGAAAATTTTCATATTTTGCCCTTGATCGTATGGTAAACCTACATCGTGTAGCACGTGCTTGTCACGGACAAGTGTAAGAGTACTGTCTTGAGCATCAAGAGACTAAGCTTTAAAACATGCTACTAATTGATATTGATCAAAAACATGTTATAAAGGAAATGTATAAAACCTTAAAAAATCCACACACAAAATTATTTAATAGTTATTACCCTCTCAAATATAGATTTCAATAAAAAATTTATATCTTAGAAATAATAGTTACATCCACAGTTACATGAAATCTGTTACGGATGCAGATGATTCTTCATTTATGTTCTAGTTGGTTACGCTCAACCGAACATAAATAATTTATAAAATAATTAAACACAGTGTGTAGGTACAGAAGCGTTCTCAAGAGTGCAGTTTATTACATGTAAAGTAATACACAAATATCTTCCGGTAAATCCTCAGTTCTCTACAATAATGAGAAAAATTGTTAATTACAATAAACAAGTAGGGTGGGTAGGAGGGGACCACGTCTAACTGCACGAAGAGAGAGCCTTCGAATGGCGCTAAATTCTTTATTCACTTAACACGAGAAGTCGCGCTTCTCTAATTTAAATACCTGTACAACAGGTGAAATACTTATTATAGAAACCAATCAAATCTGGTTTCCAGTATAAATATAAATAAACAAAAACACGTGTTCGATAGACACACGTGTCATTATACCTTTAATAAATACATTTATGTTCTAATTCGTTACACTCAAACGAACATAAATAATTTATAAAATAAATAAACACAGTGTGTAGGTACAGAAGCGCTCTAAAGAGTGCAGTTTCGACAAATAAAGAAAGAGTTATATACCAAGATTGTTGGAAACAGAAAGTTTACTTTTTAAATTTTCGTGAACGTCGCCGTCTTTAGCATTATCACTTTTCCACCGCCCGTGCTTTTTGAAGAGTCTATCACTCACTCCTGAAGCTGCGGCAGCCGTGGCCCCACCCGACCGCAGACTATGCACACCAAATTTTTTTGAGTCTAAACCCATAATTTTTAAATGTAGACAAAACAATTTCTCTAACCCTGGTATATGCCAGTGGTGCCTTACATTTTTTGAGTCTATAAATATTGAATTTCTTGCTATAAGACAGTTGTCTGAAAATATATTCATCTGAATTTTCTTCTATACCACACAAATTCAAATACATGTCTAGTAGGTTCACATGACAGTTTTGAGAACTTGTGCGTGAAATATGTTCACAACTACCTTTGTTTTTAACATCCGTTTTGTTTTTGGGAACAAATAATTTCAAATGTGATTCATGAAAAGTTACATGAGATCTTTGAATATTGACAATTTCAGAAAAACGCAGAAACCCTGCATAACTCAACAAAAAAATGGAACAAGTACGTAAATCGAAAAGCGATGCTTGCTTTCCTCCCAATAAAGACACAATCGAAGACAGAATTTCTGGTGTTATAGGGTCCTTTTTGTAACGGGTTGACTGGTATCACGTAAACAACCTTCCTTTGTGAACTTCACCAAAATTGAGTCACATTGGTTTGAAAAACCTGCCAGTTTATGTGCCCAAGCTATAGCCTGAACGGCCTCTTCTATTTTGGAAGCAGATTTAAAAGTTTTCGCAATGTAAATCAGAGAGATACATTCACATCTGTTGTTGGTAGATTTTTGACATGAGGTTCAAAAGTCTTGCACCACTTAGAAAATCTGTTAAATGTGTACCTGTATTTTTTGGTTGTATTTCGGCCCTTGCTTTAAAACAATACGATGGTAGGGGTTTGGCCAACTCTTGGAGCTTTGGGTCTTGTATTCTGGAAGATAGATTACTCCACCTCCCCACCGAAAATATATCTGCAAATCGTACAAAATGAATACATATGCATGAATATGTATATCTAAAAACATCAAGTCTAAGTATGCGAAATCATTATATATACCAGGAACATCTTATCAGATGATTCTTACTTTCTGTAAAATAAAACAAATCGTTAATTAATATTTTGACTCAAGTCCTGTTACCAATAGAACAAGTAATCAAAGTGGCGTAAAATTTATTGACAAAAAATACATCAAACGCATATACACGTAAAACATGATTAAAGAATATGAGAAAAATAATTGTTACAAAAACCCCCTACACACTATTACAAAAAATTACCAAACATATAAAAGGCAGTGCAGCCACAAAGTAATGCTACTTTAAATGGAAGCAAAAACGGGTTGGGTGTGTGGGAGAAAAAAGAGCTGCTCGCCGAACAGCTTGCATATATATGGTGCCAAAACTTAACTGCAAACACTGCGCAAAGCATTGCGCAAAGAACGATAACTCCCGCAAACCTGTGCATACAGGGACCATGTCTAAATTTATTTTATCATAATAAAAACCACTTTGACTCAAGTCCTGTTACCAATAGAACAAGTAATCAAAGTGGCGTAAAATTTATTGACAAAAATACATCAAACGCATATACACGTAAAACATGATTAAAGAATATGAGAAAAATAATAGTTACAAAAACCCCCAATCCCAAAATTTGTGGGGAAAATAAGAAAAAAACCTGATTTGTAACATATCTTGAATTGGAAGGTTATAAGTAACAAAAATACTAGTCTTTTTAGCATTAGGAAGTGATTTACCAAAGAGGACCATGGTATCTAGTAAATTTGAAAAGTGAGGGTCAATGTATCTTAGCACTGCATCACTCGACCAGTATCCAATCGCTTTGATCTGATCCACCGGCACACCAATCCGACTTAACCAGGTGGCTATACCACGTAGAAAAGAATGTCCCTTGATGTTACTGTCATCAATTCCTGCTTGTACAAGTATGGAATGTAGTTTTTGGCGGAAAATGCTGTAGGTAAAAACGGAACCTTTTCCTGTGAGAAGAAGAGGCCCAAAAAGATCTGCTCCTCTTGTAAGATGAAGGTAAGCCTGCAGGGCTGATGCCGGACACATTTCCCCATTAACTTGAGGAAGGATAACATTAAGCAGGAAACTTAATTGTCTTTGTATGTCGTAAGCAAAGTAGGTAGCCCCATGAACAAGGCATCAAATCAACTCTTCTGACATGTTTTGATGTCTCAAAAGGTCCTGTAATTGCAATGGTGCCTGGACGAAGCAGTACATAAAAGGCACACCAAACGCCCAAGTCTTCAACTGATTAAAAGTCAAGGAAAGATCTCAACCGGAGAAGATCGAATCAACAGGAAATTGGGCGGTACCCAATTCTCGCTTAATACCCATGAGCAAATATTTCAACTGGTAATCCTCTGGAATAGGGTCTGGTAGATCACAAAGTTTGTGCATGTGTGGTATAATATTCAAGTATTGCTGAATTGAAAAAAATTGAAACACTTCACTTTTGCCAAGTAAGTCGCATATGACTGTAATGTTTTTGAAGTTGCTGGTAGTGGGGGCACACTGATATGGTCACAAAAATCCAGGTAAGTCTTCATATGAGTGCGATAAGTGGAAGTTGTGGAGTTAGCCCATGCCTTTCTTTTCAAAGCAGATGCTTGTTCTTGTAGGGACTGTACAGTGAATCCACCTGGCAAAGATAAATGGTAATGACATGAGACAACAATGTTGCAATAGAAAAGTTATCGTGTTGCAGGGAAGGCACTAAGGAATACAATTTTGTAAGTTGACCCGGCTCATGGAGACGGGAACATGCATCCCCAATGTTGTTTTGTTTGCCTGGTAAGTATTTAGCACTGATAACACAATTGTACTGGGCAGATATCCAGAACAGAATGCGGCACATGAACTGTACAAGGGGAATCCTGGAAGTTCCTTTGTTAATCCACAACACGGCAGAAGAATTATCACTATGTATGATCACTTTACTATTCACAAAGTATTTACTCCACCTACAGACAGACAAGAAAATAGCGATAAATTCTTTAACATTAATATGGGCCATGGCACAAGCTGGTAGATCTAATGGCCAATTAATGTAGAAGTAGTCTCCATTGTTGTATCCTCCACCTCCCTCAGAAGAAGCATCCGTCTGGAGTGAGGTGATGGGGCGTGGATCCTGTATACGACACGTGCCATTGAATATCGACATGAATGATATCCACCACTGAAGGTCTGCAAAGAAATCCTCAGTGAGCAACACTTTATGATGTCTCTCAGTCACAGCATTCTTCAAGTCCAAAACTCGACGGAGAAATGTACGACCACCACATATCACTTGGGAGGCCCAACTGAGCTTTCCCATAAGTGTTTCTAACTGTCTAACACTAGCTCGCTTTCTCCGAGAAAAATTTCCCAATAAAGTGTTGAAATCTTGTAGCTTTGATGATGGCAAGGATAGAGTCATTGTCACTGAATCTACTACCACCCCCAGGAATACCAGCTGCTGGGAGGGACCTTCAACCTTGGACCAGTTAATAGCAAAACCTAGCTTTCTAAGTAGGCTAAGAAGGGTATACAATGCTCTTGAACATTCATAAAAGTTTTTTCCAAAAATCAAAAAATCATCAAGATAAGCAATTGCAGTATAACCATACACTTTCTTTAAAATTCTACAGACTGCACTACTAAGCCGTTGAAAAATTTGAGGGCTTTTAGCAGCGCCAAAGGGAAGCTTAGTGTCATACAAATATGTTGGCGACGTAGCATTTACAAACTGCCATTTTAATCCAGTAGCCCAATAGTTAGAAGGGTGAATGGGGACTGATCTATATGCAGACTGTAGATCTATCTTTGCAAGATAACAACCTTCACTAATGAGCTTACTAACAACACGTAAATCCATGTATGAACATGAAGTATCCGACTGTACATAATCATTAATAGACATATGCAACGGGCGACTAGCATCATGGATAAGCCTAACCTTAGAATGTGATTTAGGGATAGCTCCTAAGGCACTAACAATAGTAGGTTTGACACAAGTAGTCACATAATTTCCATTTGACAATTCATACAGTATCTGTTTCTCAACTTGTTCTGCATATTGAAAACATGACTGATAATTATCAACTTCACAAGGGACAAGTCGCTGCTCAGCTCCCTCATCAATAATTCTAAAGCTCTCTTTTATCCCCTCACATAAGAAGTTGCGATCAAAATCATCTTGTAAATAAAATTCCCAAACAGAGTACTTTAACCCTGAGGAGGAGTCAGAGCAGTAACCTGTCCCATTCCCTAGTTTTTTGGGTGAGACAGAGCATTATGAGTTTTTGAATAACAAACAAAACAACAATGTTGCAATTTACAGTTGGTAAAGTCACATGTTTCCATATTAAATTTCCTGCAAATCTCTTTGCCTTCAGGTGTGAATGGACCACGTCGACTTCCTTTCTGCTTGGAGGTACCCTCCTTCTTACCGTTTGTTCCCAATGATCATTGCAGGGTCTGCATGGTAAGGCTGTTGGGTTTAGGGATCAGTTGAAAATCCTGAAGGTGAGGACGAGATACACCCCGTCGAAATTTTTCCTTGAATTGCAATTCTCTGTACTCACGGTCAAAGAGAAGGACACTACCTTTGACATACTTGTTGAATAAGCGATTAATGTTCTTGGTATACTCCAGGTAGTCGCGCACTCCCTGGTCATCCAGTTCCTGATTAATTATCATTTCCTGCATAATGGCAGCATTACCATAGCCCAACTGTTTAATGGACAGTTTATAATAGTCACGATCAAGCTTTTTGTTAATCTTCACTCCAGTGTTGGTAAGTGTGAGAAGATCATCCTTCTCCTGTTGCATAATGGGGTCAAAGCCAAACGTAGTTATGAATGTGTCTTACTTTCCCTTTATTACTGGATGGGCATTGTGTAAATGCAGTAAAAACATGAGAGGGGAACAATTTCATAAGATTACTGAGGTCAACCGTACCTTTCGGGGGTTGTACATTCGGTGTAGGCTCAACTCCAGAAGCAGTCGCATGATTCTCAGGTGCACGAGTTGTACTTGGGCTTTGGCCAGGGCTGTCTTTCTCTTGCATAGCCGCTGTAGTCTGTTTGCAAGCATCAATATTCTGAAGGAGTTGCATTTTTCGTTTATGTAGTTCTAAGGTCTGGAGCTACTTCTCTAAAACGAGTATTTCACTAGATATATTTGGGGCTCTTGGGACTGCATGTATCCGCGGCGTGGTGGCCCGAACTTCCTCTGTTGATGCCACTGTTGCCAAGCCGCCGGAGGCCTCTAATTCTGCATGGCTGTCGCTCATTTCGTCTGACGAGTCGTCACACGATCTTATAAGATCAAGAACAGCCCGGTCTCTTGGACGAAGATCGTATGGGTGACCCTCCTGCATGGAGAGAAAAAAGAGCTGCTCGCCGAACACCTTGCATATATATGGCGCCAAAACTTAACTGCAAACACTGCGCAAGGCATTGCGCAAAGAACGATAACTCCCGCAAACCTGCGCATACAGGGACCATGTCAAAATTTATTTTATCATAATAAAAACCACATTTAATTTTGACAAATCATCTGCAATACTTTCGTACCAGGACCTTTATCAATTATAACCAATAATTTTATTTTAATAATACATGTATCGTCTGGAGTACCATCGTATCAGGTCCATTCAATAAATACGCCGTCACAAGATATCTAACATACACATGTATAAAGTATATAAACACTATTGTCGTCTGCAGTACCATAGTACCAGGGCCGTAACATTAAATAGCAGTTTAAAAAAATTCGATCATCTGCAGTACCTCCGTACCAGGACCTTATCAATAATATATCTAGTGTACCATGACCTTTCACTGCAGTACACACCTCTGAAATATAAAACAATCAAATCAGTCACATTTTTGTAGGCGTCCAGCCGGATAGCTAATACTAAAGAATAAAATCTTTCAGAACCAAATATAGAAATTTTATTCATTTCTTGAATAAAAATCTTTGTACTGTCTTCAAACTCGAGTACATCTGATACGTAAACAAACTGAGTTTATTGTTGACGTCAGCAGTTTCACGGCGTCAGTCAAAGCGAAAGAATTGTTTGTAGTTTTTCCTTCTATGGTTAGGATATCTTCGTCGACCATCTCTTCGTCGCTTTTATCTGCCATGAGGAAGCTAACCAAAACACGTCTAACTGCACGAAGAGAGAGCCTTCGAATGGCGCTAAATTCTTTATTCACTTCACACGAGAAGTCGCGCTTCTCTAATTTAAATACCTGTATAACAGGTGAAATACTTATTATAGAAACCAATCAAACTTGGTTTCCGGTATTAATAAAAATATAAATAAACAAAAACACGTGTTCGATAGAAACACGTGTCATTATACCTTTAATAAATACATTTAAAATTTCTCTAAAATAATTGATAAGGAGTTTTGAAAACCTGAATTAAATACGTAATCATTTTATGTGAAATGGAAAATCACAAAAACGTTAATTCTACAGACGTAGAACACCTAGTAGGAAATGAATCAAACGTGAAAAAACCCACCGCGGTGCTAATTATGGGATGCCCTTATTTTTAATCACTTTGATGTGTCAGTGAGTCCTGCTCACTGTTGACACGCATGGACTTCAACAACAAAAAATACGAATGTAGGCAGACCAACTAATTGCTAAGAAAACACTAGCTACCTGCTGACACATAATTGTTTGGCTATTTAAATCATTGCATGATAATTATAAAAATATGATTATGGAATAATGACTCGCATATATTTTATTTGCAATTACTCCACAACTATTAAATTAAATACTTTAATTATTAATAGCTATGAATTAAAAAAAATATTTGAAAAGACTATAAGTATATTGATTATAACCTCTGTCAAAATCTAGATAAATATCGTCACTAAATTAAATATTTTGTCATTCAGGGAGATAACTCCCGCTTGTGTACGATACTTTTCAATCGATAATTTTACCGTGGCGGGGACAGGTAGATGATAAGTTTACCGAGATGGGAACGCGGTATACCTGTCTCACCTGGCCGATTACCTCGATGTGTTTATTCTGTGACGGGGCGCGGGAAACACGGGATATGCGTTGCCTGTACTGTACATACACAGTTCACCAAGCCTGCTTTATCTATTCGATCTAAGAATTGAAAGATTATTATCTGATTTTTTCCATCCACTGTCACGTCTAGGATCGATCCGAAAGAAATCCAGTTGAGAAGTTTTCAGAAATGTAAGCATTGTGTGAGGTAGAAATTATGTAAAAGGATCTATAGTTATATTTCCTTAAAATGCATAGTAGAACTTGGAATTTGTTGCATACTCACTGATAAGCCTTTGCTAGAAAGTTAAGCTTGCCAACTGTACAAGTTTTTAGAACAAGCCTAACCAAATTTGATCCAAACCCAAAATATTTTATCTACCAAAATACATTTATGCATATTCTGAGTGTCAATTTCTAAACAAGAAGAGTTATGTGTTTAAATTGGCTCAATGGAATTGTTTTCGTGCGAAGGATCAGATTTTGAGATTGTAAAAAACTGCAAAAAATATGTGATATATGAAAGGAGTGATGAGTGGTAGGAAATTCTGCTTTGAAAAATCCAAGTATTAATATTCGAAAAAAAATATAATACTTTTTATTATGATAACATTAAACAATCCAAGAAAATTGCTTTGAATGTGAAGTTAGCGTAGCTGTGCTGAGAAAATTGTTGAAATGTAGCAGTCAAAAGGCGAACGGACAGCCAGATAAAAAGTGATCAACAATCTCCCTTTCAGCTAAAACGAGTTAGTAAAAAAGTATTAAAAAATCAATATACATACGTAAATCAATGTCAATTCATTACTTCACTTTCCTTTTCCTGACTATGTTATGCAACTAATTGAAGAAGCACGCCTTCATCCTTTGATATAAAATTCCGTGGATTTTCTATACTCGCCGACTCCGCGTAAATTTGTATCACGAGTGAACAAGAACCATCAAGATTTTAAAAATCTTAATAGTTAATCGTGTAATTATTGTTTTTATGTTTGTTATGTAAACAAACCAATTAACTATTGATACATAAAGTATTTTGTTTTTACTAATTTCAATTTGTAATACTGGTTTTAAGAGACTATTAATCAATAAAAATAAACTTAGAATGCGGAAATAAAATTTTATTTTAAGAAAATAAGGAAAACGTTTACTAGTTATTGTGTGTGAATAATATGTATGATTTGCGAAACTCCCAACGAAACAAACGATATTTTAAACTGTGTATATTGTTAACAAATGAAAAAAGAATGACAAGAATACAATGTAAACTAGTATACTTAACTTAATTCGGCGGACAGCGTCTATCAATTCCTTTGGTTTTATTCATTTAGTATAATTATTTTACAAGCACTCAGAAATACTTCACATATATTTTAAAATGTGAAAGTTACATGTAGGAATATTAGTTATCTTACTGGCAGTGTCTGTACTTGTGAATGATCCATCTTTACTTGAATCTACAAATAGAAACATATATATTATTTTATATACTATTATATTATTTATTTTATTAAATTATTTTAAAATTTTATATATATATATATATATATATATATATATATATATATATATATATATATATATATATATATATATAATTCAATTATATTTTACTTTTTATTTAAGTCTCCATTCTTTTTCTATTTAAAAATATATACATCTAGTATGACCTAGTATACTACACAGTCTCGCTTTAATACTTTTATCTGTTCAAAACAAGGGTATATATATATATATATATATATATATATATATATATATATATATATATATATATATATATATATATATAAACAAATGGATTAAAAAAGTAATTTGGATTAAAATTATGTTGTGATATCATATATTGTATAAAATTAAATTTGTAATATAAAAGCATACTAGATCATACATTCAAACTCCGGCGCATTTGTAAAAAACGAAAAATTAAAATTAACAGAGAAAACAAATAATTCTTTAGGAGAAGTATTTAAAAAAAAATCAAATAGAAATGCATTTAAATTGATTAATTATTATATTATTTATTCAATAAGTATTTTTTCGATAACTAAAGTTAGAAAGATTATATAGCGCGTTGACAAATTGAAGTGTGTAATAGTAGTAAAATGGCGAGATCAGCGTGTGAGGCGGCGCCCCGGAATATTATAAAATTATGTTAAGAACTGAAACAAATCCTACGCCAATTATACAGTAAATAAAATTAACAAAATTGCTTAAAAATGCATTTTGTGAATTAGGAGTCCAGCAACCTTAAAAATGTTCAGACAAATATGATGACGTCAAGTTAAACAAGAGACCCATGGGCCACATCGCTCACATGTGCACCAATACTATAATAAAGTCATCTTGATGTGGTCATGTACAAATTATATGGATAATGTAGTAGAAAAGATCTTGTAAGAAACGTTTTAAAATTTATCTTCAGATATTCGTATGTTAATCATTGAGCCTCTTTTGTAACAGGATAATTTAATAGTCATATTACATATCGAGCATTGTAGTTCTCAAGAACTGCTTAAACAATTGTTCATACTTATAAATCTACATAAAACTTTTAACCTCTTGCGGGGCCCAAGAATTGTCCAGGAGCATCAGTATAGTCAATTGAGAATCAACAATATGTCAAAATGGCTGCATATTAGTAATGCCATATCTTATAACATTTGAATTTTGAGAATGATTTTTAAAAAATTCCTATATAAAAATTCGAACCTTCCCCTTTTACATGTCGGCCCAACCCTACCCCCAAAATCTTAATTTGAACAAACTTTAATTTACACTACCTGAAGATGCTTCCACAAAAAATACAGCTTTTTTGGTCAAATGGATGATGAGAAGATGATTTCTAAAGATTTTCTTTTTATATTCCTATGTAAAAATTCGATCCCTCTTTGTGGCCCCGCCCTACCCTCGGGGATCATAATTTGAACGAAATTTAATGTACACTACCTGAGGATGCGTCCACACAAGATATACTGCTTTTCTGACGCCCCAATGGTTTTTAAGAAGATTTTTAAAGAATTTTCACTTTATATTCTTGTGTAAAAATTCTCTTTTTATTTTCCTACGTAAAAACTCCGCACCCTCCCCCTATTGTGGTCCCACCCTCCCCTCGAGGTTTATGATTTGAACAAAAAAAATGAGCCTACTTTTAGTGAGGATGCTTCTACACAAGAAAAAACTTTTCTACCCAATTGGATTTTGAGAAGATGATTTTGATCTCTATATATTCTTAGTTAAATATTTGACCCCAAATTGTGGTAAATTATACCACCAGGGATCATGATTTGAACAAACTTGAATCTACATTACCTGGGCATAGTTTCAAACAAGTAACAGCTTTTTTTGACCAATTGGGTTTTGAGAAAAAATTTAAAAAAATGTCTTTATATATTCTATGTAAAAATCGACACCCCCCCCCTCTTTTGTGGCCCCACCCTACACGGGAAACAAAATTTGAACAAACCTTTATCTGCACTACCTGAGAATGCTTTCACACAAGACACAGGTTTTGTTGTCAAATGGTTTTTGTATTATTATATACAAACGTCAGTAGCTTCTTTCATTTGTTTTCATGTAATGATTATCAAAATGAAGCAATTTTTTTGGATGCCGTATCCACCTTCAACCAAGTTCATATGTTCGTCATCTGTTTCATATTTGTATATTTTACTGGAAATGGACATTGATGGTAACCTAACAACAAAACTTTATGATAAACGCAATGACTTCAATTTTTCTATAGACAACTTTCTTTACTTATGTAGCAATATACCTTCATCACCTGCATATGGTGTTTTTGTCTCTCAGTTAATTCGATACGCAATGGCATGCTCTTCGTATGAACAGTTTCTAAGGCGAGACAAGCTACTGACAAACAAGTTGATAAAACATGACTTTCAAGAGTCTCGTTTGAAGTCATCTTTTCGTAAGTTCTATGCATATGGTCGATACAACGACCTTGTCAGCAAATACAATCTTCCACTGGGTCGCATGCTGACTGACGTTTTTCATACTAATTGTTAATCATATTTAATCACCTAATTGTCTACGGACTTTTCTGGAGTTTTTTTCCGATTACGACAAAGAGCACACGGCGTGTGTGACCGGTCAGCAGAGGATGCTCACTCCTCCAAGGCACCTGATCCTACCTCTATCTTTTTAGAGGTCCGTGTTGCTCTGCTTTGAATTTGTATTTCGTTTTATGGATTGTTGAGATGGTTGACGGTTTGTTATTATCATTTTTTAATGAGTATCAGTACCCAAACAAACAGACCCCCTTTAACGTTAATAAGGACTGATAATATATCATTTTGTGACCGCAACAAATACTACAATATACTTAACTAAATACCATTTATAATTTAAATTACAGCCTTATAGCGAATCATTTTTTCTTGAGTGAGGATTCTAATTTTCATTAGGGTTTTATTGATTATGAAAGAAAACGCATTTATTCATTTGTTACTTTGTTGTTCTTATGCAGTGTCATGATAATTCGATAGGAATATAAAATAACATTTATAATTGTCAAAAAGGACACCGCTTAGAATTTTTAAATGAAAGTGTCAATTTTGTTGTAACCCTTTTTATGAGCACTTTTTTTTAAATAACAGCGACAAGAAGTCATTATCATCTATAAAATAATACAGCCCACATCTTTCATGCCTATGTATCGTGTGGTAATTAAGAATTTTAAATAAGTGACTGGTTATTGCAATTTTTGATAGAAACTATATTAATTTTACTTAATTAAGGAGGCTGGGTTGTCAACAAAATTAACCATCAGATCTACCTCGATTTTTTGAATGTAACTATTTGTTAAGCTATAAACTTTCATTTAGGAAAGAACAATTCATAAATTTCAACTTTAAAGTTTAAATGTTTTCCTATATCTTTATATATTATGATAGCTCTTCGTCTTAAGGAGATTTAAAAAGTCTAAAAATGGCTACTACTATCCAGCCCTCTTAAAGAGAAAAATGTAATAACTAGCAAAAATAAACTGTTTAACAACAAGTGTCATGTTTCCATCTTGAATGGTAAAAAAAGTTATATCTACACCATCTTAGTCTTTAAATGGCTTAAAGATCCAAATATATTTTATTTTTAAAATTATTGAAGAATACCTTTAAACATACCTTGATGACAAGTATCTTTTCTTGATGTCTAGTATAATTGTTTATGAAAAATAAATGTTCCTACTTTATTTAAAATAACAGGAATACTTACATATTACGTCAAAGGAAATTGGTTTTGTAAAATGGTCATTTCTTTCCGTCGTAGATCTATAATGGAATTGAATGAACATACTTTAAACATAATCTTCAATATACTGTCTCAGCCTATTTTAGTAGGGTATGTATATTTTTTAATTGTATCTCAAATTGCAATTTGTCTATAAATTGTCGTGTCCAATTATTTTATGTGTTTAGTACTAACACGAATATTTCGAAATTTCTAATATAGGGAAGTTTTGTAAAATCCTTCGAAAAATTCTTGACAAATCCTTGCAAAAATTTATTGTTAAGACGAATTCGGATTTGCCGATTTACAAATATAGCTAATTGATTTTTAGTCCCGTAGAGGTTAATAAACAACAAATTTTAAAACTATTATAACGATGTCTTTATAGTTTTAAAACTTAGCTATACCAATTAATATAATACATGTAGTTTGAATAAATTCATTTACAAATTAATTATTTTACAATCTTGTTAATTTAGGTTTTGAACGAATGTATTTTTTATGCCCCTATAAGCATAACTTTTAGTTTTGTGGAAGAAAACATGCATATAGCGAATTCGTTTTCCTGAATAAATCAGTACATGATATAACGAATAACGGAAATACCTTAGTATATCAATTGGTACCTAGGACCGAGTTTTTAGGTAATTTGTCGACATACATGTTACTGTATTGGTGCAGTACACACATATGTGTAATTAAATTGTAATAATATATCCACATCAGTAACATGTTATGAATTATTTGTATACAGGAGTTAAAACATACAAATCGATTAGTTCACTGGTTAATTTTACTACTATTTCTTTTATATTCTATATATTACAAATGTATAGAAAAAAATTATGTTTTTCTACTTACGGATCTGATACCCGTGGACAATTCTTTTCGGCTTCAAAACAACGAAATTCACTGCGCAAATTCAAACATTGAGGGACTAAAATATAAAATTTCAAACATTTTTCCTATGGTTTCTCTTGGAATCATGCTTATTGATTTACTGATATCCCCCTCAAAGTACTCTGTCCTCACTAAAATGATTTGGTTCAAGTTGTGTTTCTTTCAAATACCATTATTGATCTTACTTGTATAAAGATACACAAATGTTTACATAAGAGTATTTGATAGAGTAAACACTCAATCTGATTAAAATCATATCCTTTGATTCGCTCACGAAGATCGCTACCGTAGCGATCTTCGTGAGCGGATCAAAGGATCTGATTTTAGTCAGATTGAGTAAACACTAATAATAAAATAATAGAAATTTTTAACATCGAACAGAAAACAACACAAATTCAATACTAAGTAAAATTTTAACTATAATCTTTAATGGTTAAATACAGTGAGTCGACTTCTGATTAAAGCTGATCAAAATTAATTCATTGTTATATAACGTAAGATGAAGTAAATTGCAAAACTTGTATTCATACTACATGGGTAAAACTACATGTCATATATGACATTTGAAAAAAATCATAATGATTTTTTTTAGCTCACCTGAGCTGAAATCTCAAGTGAGCTTTTCTGATCACCCGTTGTCCGTCGTCCGTCTGTCCGTCCGTCTGTAAACTTTTTTACATTTTGAACTTCTCTAAAACCACTGGCCAAATTCAACCAAATTTGGCACAACGCATCCTTATCAGAAGGTGAACATAAATTGCAAAAATAAAAGGCAATATTGTATTCAAAGCGGAGAAAACCTCGAAACTGTAAAAAAAAAAGGGGGTTGCATTTTTAAAAATCTTCTCAAGAACTACTGAGTTAATCTTAACGTTATTTAACATAAATCATCCTTATGGAAAGGAAAATATAAATTGCAAAAATTAAGGGCTAATTATGTTCCAAATTCGAGCTAATTACGAAAATACTAATAAAGCGGGTTCGTTATTCCATATCTCGTAGACCGGCAATTTTGTACGATATAGACTGGTCCTCTGACAGTCTATCGTATGATCAGTCTACCGCATCTCGAAAACGAGGTTCTTTGTTTGAAGCAGCCATTTTGGATGCATGTTCCATTTTGGATGCATGTTGTCAATCCTACAAAGATCAATATAAATGTTTTTGTGCAATAGTTAACGTGCGAATATAATCTATGAAACATGGGAGATATATCGGTGCCGATTATTGTAAAGTAAATTGAGGTTAAATATTTCAACGGGTTGTCATTTTTTACTTGTGACGGTGGTTTTTTCTTGTTTTGATTTTTCTTTCATATAACTTGGGGAACGATCACCTGTATTCAGTATTCTGGTATTTGGAAGATAGACTTCGGTAAATAGGCAGTTGATTGTTTACCTGCGGAAATGATAAAATCTGATAAATTAAAAACGTACTAAAAGACATTTCATTCAATTGGTAATTCGGTATGATCTCTGAGCAATCGTTTGGGGTTGCAGTGGTAATTAATTCAACGTGTTTTGTTAAAATGCCTAGCATTTTCTCGAGTCTATTCATTTTAAACAGACATTAATTTCGTTGATGGAGATATGTAGGTATATATGATTTTAAAAATAAATTGTGCTCTCTCTGATCAAGTGCATTTTCCCTCTGTTTTTATTGTTTATTAATTTCTAATTGAGTGTCAACAAGGACTAAACAAGGGGGCGACTTTGGTTGAAATAATCGATTTTTGATCGGTAACTTCGCCGAAATTTCCTCCGAAAGAGAATTTGAAGTAGCCATGTATTTCGAGTTCACAATCGTGTAAATTAACTCCAAAGACAACAAAACTATGTTTATGTAATTGAAAAGACGTTTTCACAGCCTCAGTTAAACCCTGTTGTGATTAATCACCCGCGACTGTCTTATCTTTAGAGGTTATAAATACGGGTGATGCGAACACATACCGTATATTGTGAAAATTACATTAATTTATTTACATTTCGTGTGAATACTACAATTAGTTGGTAACTTGTAATTAGTTAATAACTGCCAAATTATTGCAAAACCGTTTGTTTACAGCTATCTTCAAATTTAAAATGATCCTCTACCTAACTGTTGTAATTGGGTCATAGGGTAGGACTAATTCCTCCAAAATACACAGAAGTGCATATTTAAAACTGATTTTGTGTCACTTGACTAACTACAACACATTTTATCTATATAATGTATGAATACTTTTAAAAAATGAAATTAAACAAATTGGATAAGTTTTTAAAAGTTGCCTATAATTCTACGGCTGACGCTGAAATGTTTGTTATCATTAGAATTGTCTTACTAAACATTAAATATTTGTGAACAGAAAAATCAAAAGGATGATGTGCTATAACTACTTTGTGGGGTCCCTTCTCATTTGATGAATTATATGAAATCTGCAACAATTTTGGTAGTTTTTTTTAACGAGTAAATAAAACCGTCTTTTAAACAGTTCTGACACATTATAATTATAAGGATATCTGTATTATCATTACTTTTAAGAAAATATTGCAGCAGAAAATCATCTTGGTTTGTAGTCGTTTGTTGTTTGTTGTTTTTGAGGCAAGTTGAAAATAATTGATAGGCCTTAGTACAAAAATGATACCTGTATGCCTGACAATACATTGAATTAAATAGCTTTTTAACATATCGTGTGAAAACATTTTCCAGACGAATGTTTTCATCGACAAGTGAGTAAGGTTATAAAACGTCACACAAGTTTACACCAGGTAAACAATTATTTAAGGGAAGACCAATTAAGTTTTTGACTGTAGCCTTAGCAACTTTTGCCAAAGAGTTCAAACAATGCTTCCAGACTATCTGGTGATTCTCTGTCCGTCATTCTTTGTTAACTTTCACATATGAGATACGAGCTGTGAAAATGAAATGTATCTCATCGGCATGGTATATTCATAGAGCTTAGCATCTAAAATAAACACACAAAAAAAATTCACTTAGATGTGGAAAATAAAATTACACTAATTTAATTTCGATTTTTTTTTCATAAATACCAATACACCAAACAAAAAATATTGCAGGTAAATAATAACCACCTTTTCCAGTATTTTCATCATATAAAATAGTTATGTATTGCATGACCTCTGAGACAAAATATTAATGAAGTTAAATGTTGGCATCATTTAATTGTGTAGATTCAACATGTTCAAATTATGATTACACACGATAAGGTAGGCCCACAATTGGTGCTGATTTTTAAACAGATATATGTCTTAGAAAATGTATGAATTTTTTTATCTTAAAAAAGCTAATACTGTTCACATATGTGCAAAAAACTGCAGGAAATAATATAACGGTGTTATATATAATTTATATATCGCAACATATTTTCATCCCTTTCCCTTTATAAAATATTGAGTCTTACATCAGAAAATTAGGTTACTTAATTTTGCTTAATATCAAATGTTACTGTTCTTAATTATCTAAAGTGTTTTAAGTCAAAGTAGTTTGCCATTGTTGCTCAGGTGAGCGATGTGGCCCATGGGCCTCTTATTTATTTTGAGGTCAACGCGTGAGCATTATTATCTGTTTGACAATAAATGTACGATCTCTAATTTTTTAAATGACATGTTAAGATGGTTATTTCACTTTTCCATACAATTATTTAGAATATTAAATATTAAAAATGCTTGTGCCAAGTTTAGCTGTTGGGTCTGACTCTGAAGCAGAATTGACAGTGGAAATTGTAAAACGGACATGCAGAGACACAAGCAAACATACTTAATACAAAGGAGATTAAATATACAACTTGGATGTTAGTTTCTGTGAGCTACAAACTTCTTAAGATTGACAATCGTCACTCATACAAACCAAAGACGTTGTTTTAGACCTAATTTATTGTTTTTGAAAACACTAAGCTTTTCTAATCACACTACTGATTTATAATTAGTGATCCTATACACATTTTTGTTTAACTTTAATTCAATTGAAGTGCGATAGATGCACCCCATATTATTGTTTGCTTACCTTTATATAAATCTTTTGAGGAAAACCATTTTGATGGACACCCAGACGTAAAACCACTACAGTTGTAATAATCAAGTGAAGGGTATCTATTGGATTCGTACATGAATACAGCGCAATTTCCTGTTCATAAGATAACCAAAAACTGTAAATAAAACATTTAAATCATGTAGAGAGAGAGAGAGAGAGAGAGAGAGAGAGAGAGAGAGAGAGAGAGAGAGAGAGAGAGAGTATTACGTAAAGAGAGAACCTGGAGGTATGATTGTGTTCCGATTACAATACTGAACGGTTTCATTTAAGAAGGAACTTGGTAAGCAGTGATAAACATTCCCATCTTCAGACGAATCGCTTGAAGTCAGATCATGTAAACAGTTAAGTCTTTTTGACGCTTCGATCCATTTGTTGATATTGTTGGGATCAGGACAGGAATTTACTCTGACTACCCATAGGGGCAAAGCCACACAGTAATTAGGTTTCCAGTTAATCAGAAGAAGCTAAAAGGGAAAAAAAACTTAGACAGATTACTCCAAACTGACAAAGCCATACTTCTAATAACGCTATCGTTTAGAATATCTTACATGTATAACTCCCTTTTAGAGGTCATACTTTGGTGAACTTTGTTTTGGCCAATCAAATCGTTACTCTTATTTCCCTTTAAGAAATTTTATTCTTTCTAAATGCATTAACTAAACGCCCGACGTGCTCCGAAAGTATAGCGACAACATTTCTCAAGAGCTTTGTTTTTTAAACCCATTGTATGCATTGTCTATGTATGGCGAAAAAAAAATGTTTTATTTAATTAAGGTTCTCCGATCCTCAGCTCAAAGTATTTTTTTCATCATAAAATTTATATTTTTCTTTCAACATTTATAAATGAAATTGTTAGATGGTATCCATGCATTTTACAAAGTTATTGCAAATTTGCCTACGATGTATATAATGGAATAAAGAAACAAGATGAGTTTTAAAAAAAGTACCGGTGCATCGGTGGCTCTAACTCTTTTTACCTACATGTATATAAGTGGGAGTGCTCCGTGGATCCACTACGCCAAGCATGTAGTTGTGTGACTGATGGTTATGCTAGCACTAGAATACTAATTAAAATTGTCTGAATAAAAGTCAGATTTATGGAACGAATAAAAGAAATCCGGATAGTTTAGAGTTATCGAACATTGCTGAGGATCGGATATCGGTAAGTTCAAATAGGGAGACAAGGATGTCATTAAACATCACAAGTAAAGGAGTGTGCGATAGAAGTTACTACATTATGGAGTCTGTTTTGAACACTTATACAAAACTATTGAAGATCTTATAAGCTATGTTTTTCAAGTTGGCATAGAACATTTTCGTTTTTAGTGCCTTCGCATCGTCGAAAACACTAAACGTATGCCGAGGAACCCGTTTATTTATTTACGAAAAAAAATCTGTCTCTCGACGTATTTTCGCACAATTGGTACCTTTTACGGACTTGACAAATACAAAAATCAGAAATTAAAAAAAATATCAAGATGTTATGATAATGATCATAATTAAAAATTTATTTTTGTCTATATTTGTATGCCATTTATAGGTATAATGATAAAACTAAAATACTACAAATGTAATTTTGCCACATTATTCTCATATGTATTGCCTTCAATATGAGAATCATATCAAAATCATGTATCACACATGTATATATATCAAACCATATAGGTATCATTTGTAACAGATTATAAGAGAATTAATATGAACAATCATATGTAAGTTTTAAGCTGTTAATTGTAAATTTAGATAATTATAATGTAAATATTGAACATTATTTATGTCAAATTGCCTACAATGTATAGATGATATAGAAGAATGCATTTAAAACGTTGCAAGCAACTAACAAAATACTAGTATTTGTTAAATTAATTATGAATTCTATAGCTACTATTGCATTCAGATTAAGTCTGAAATTCAGGGACTGCTTCTTTTATTCATTTTTGTGCTATTGCCTAAGGATTCCTTTTCAATACAATAATATCTACATTTTACAGGAGTAAAGAAAAGAAATATATTTTTATTAAACTTTCTTTTTAGATTTCTTTTAAAAACTTCTTTGAAAAGCTTTTGGTCCACGTTATGAAGTCCCTTTTTGAGACCAGCAGTATTAATAAAACAAAATTGTACATATACATGTTAAAACAATGTTTCAATGCGGCAATTTACTTACCTGTGCAAAAGCAAGAGTTATATCTGGAGTCATCTGATCAAATCTGTAAACAATACATCGTATTTTAAAAATTCAATTACAAATCCACGTAGTATAAAATGCAATGAATTGTATTAACATAAGAGGAAATATCTAGTACAAAGCAAGCTTCTCCTTAACAAAACAAGAGACCCATAAACAATCGCTCATCTAAACAAGCTAATTTAGAGAATTTGTGTCCCCTGCTAAAGGAAAAGAAGAGGATGCAAGACCAGAAAAAAAGTTTTCTTTAACAACACATAGTCTGCTGTTGTAATATAAAGCTACAGATGTATTAACCAATTATTTATTAGAATCTTCGGAAATGAATAGGGCTTTACTTAATACATAATAATATGCAATGAAGTACATAATTTATATGTAGGATTGCAAGTGATTAATGTTTCCTCGTTTAGACTTTATTTAACACACAAACAAACCCACGTACGATAGAATATGTCCATTATAAAAAGAACAGAGGAAATTAGGAATAAAACTTTGGGTTGTTTATTTAAGTGTTTTACTTATACATTATGACTGTAACTTAACTATACGAATTAGATAGAATACAAAATATAAAAACAAATAAAACCATGAACAAATTAACTTGACCTAGGAATTAATAGGGCATGTTCGAAACAGCTGCTAAATGTCTATTTTTTTAACCACAACAGCGATATTCAGAAAAATACTACTGTTATAATAGAGAGTTGTCTATGATATGTCATATTAGAATTCATCGACACCTTCACATTCGACGGCAGCAAAAAAGCCACAAAGGCATATATATACGACTAAGTGTCAAATGCTTAGTCTAGATAAACACGTGCAACAAAGCTATCCGTACATATATTATATACTTATTGCTTCATCCACGAATCATACTTTTTTGTATGAATGTTTGCTTTAAACGACAATGCATCTTTGAACATGGCATACTGTAAACGTATTATATTTGGCGTGTACAATATTTTGCGGAAAGTAGTCTTTGAGCAAGTTGGCGTGGATTTGATTTAGCGTTTTCCTGAATGTTCCTATTCATTTATAGCGTGCATGGCATTTAGCGATGTACTTGATTTAGCGGAAGATGCATTCCGCTAAAAACGCTAATTAGAATACACAGCCAAATGTAGTACGTTTACAGTAACCTAGATAAAATTTTCTTCTTACGTTATTTTGGAATCTCTCGTTCAGACGATAATGTTTATAGGGGGCAAAGCAAGCTTTAAAAATCAGTGTGCGGGTGAAAGAAACGACCTTAACCTACAGATTCGTTTTTGGCAGCATCCTAGCATTCTTTTGCACCCACCTAGTGCTATTCCAAAAGTGCATGACTTTGCACACGGAATTTACGGCGGGACGCATCATGCTCATGCACAATTTGCACACAGAAACAAGACAAATTGTACATGTACATCAATTGACAATAAGACAAGTTGTACGAAGACATTTCATAACATCACGTTGACATAACTTATAACACAGTGACGTAACGCATGCAACGAAATTCAGGAAAATTGTACAATTTTATATTAAAGTTTTACAAGACTAAATTGTCACGGCGTCCTCTCGGCGACCAAAGTGTTTCTATATACGGAGCTCCCGTGACGTGTATCTGCGTTTCTTTGGAGTTCTACTTGGCGCTTGACTGCGCTTCCGCTGAGTGTTAGTGGCATGCTAAGAGTTTTCACCGCGCGTTCACTGTGTGCCCAATGCGCTGACTGCATACGGCGTTCTAACTCATTGGTATATAAACGTAGATTATTTAGCACCATTGGTCAGTTTCTTCTCGTCTTGACAAGAAGGATCACAAAACAGACAAAACCGAGACTTACTAGTCCTCCGCCATTGGATCAAAATCGTTGCAATACAACACAACATTATCCAAATCCAATGCCATCGGATAAAAACCCAACGCCACTGGATAAAACCCAACACCACTGGATAAAATCCAAACGCCATCACTTCGTTCCTGTACGCGATGACTCACCTTGTTGATGTCCTCTCAAGAAAGTAGTGTAACCCGTCTACGTCACACGTTTCTCTAACCCGTGATAGGGCATAGGCAAAGACGTCGATATCCTAAAGACTTGGTACAGATCTATCCGCACACGTTTTAAGACTTATGCATATAGAAAGTCTGGTGACGGCTCTGGTGAACTTACAGAAAGGGACGACTGGATCCCTTAGGACTTTACCTGGCTAAGGGTTCAGGTTGTCGATGTTAAAAAAAGAAAACAGTCAGTGTAAGTACAATTAAAACGCTCATTATTTTTTGAATGGGGCAGTGACTTTTTCCCTTTATTGACGTACGTCTTATCGTGTGTGGCATAGATTTATAATAATTCATTAATAGTTTCTATTTGTCTTTGCATTTAAAGAGAAGATCGCTGCCGCATCATCTGAGGAGGACATGAATGACGAGTTGGAGAAACCACTGGAAACAAAACTACCTCTCGTCACCGACTGGAGTCTCTCACTTCAGTTTGAACAACAAGAAACCCATTCAAGAGAAGGTATGACTGTTTAGCATGCAATATCGCAAATAGAGGAGACAAGTCCATGCAGTCTTAGAGATGCTGGCTCCAGCAAAGCAACGGAGAGAACTGCCTACGCTGACTGGACAAAGGAGGCAATGTTTAACATACATCTGTTACTGTGGCGTAAGTTCCAAAGGGAATGTACCAATATTGCACATCTATCAGGAGAAGAGTGAAGAACTCCTCCATTCTGTCGCCAATCAACATCTCTACTTCTCTACTCTCTACTTCAGCAACAGCAGTGACAAGCCTTTCCCAAGATTTCCTCTGGTACTGAATAGACAAGGCCAATGTGTTATCTTCCGCCTTAGCAGTGACCTACAACCGTTTAACAGAATATGTTCTTGTTGGGGTCGCAGAATCTTGTCTGGGTCCATGGTGATGGGTGATGACCGACCTACAGGCGACGACAATGGTAACCCGTGAACCCACTTCATCCCCCTTATTTAACAGAGTCAACATCAGTACCCCTTGTCAATCTGCAGAACAATCATTTAACTTGAGCAGCCTGGTCAACAGTAGTATGGAAATGTGAATACCTCCCTTGATAGGATTGTCGTGGCATTTGATGAATGTAAGGAGAATTAAAAACAGTAATACTAGCACAATTATGTTCGACACATCTAAACATTGTTTATCATCCCATATTGCGTTAACATTATTCAAGATACACACAGGAAGTCTAAACTACGAGGGCCACTTATTAAATCGTGACATTACACATACTCTGTTCTAATATTACGCCTGATTAGATCGTTTGTCGAAATGTTAATTGTCATCCATACAATTGAATTGACACGAAATAACAAAATTAAAATTTTAATATAGCGATATCCAGAGGAACCACCTTTTCCAGACTTACCCATAGGACACTGAGAACATGAAGACTAAAAGAAAGCCACGAAATAAAATTTTGAACATCAGGTCGTATACTAAATATCGTTCTCTAATGAATTTAACTGGGAAAACATTTTAAAAGAACTTCTGTTGTATTGGTGTACCTATCTTGTATTCATTAAAACCGTTTATCGATAGTTGTTGCAATTTAAAACTAAGCGGAGACCAAGTTAAATTCATCAAACAATCTGAAAGGCATAAATCTCATCATCAATGAAAAATCCATTGCAGTAGCAAAAATCATCATTGACAGATATGAAAAAATAGCTGTGAATCAAATTGCAAAGTTAATAAACATTTCATCGGGTAGCGTTTTTACATGTAAGAATGAAAAAGAATACTTAGATGCTAGGAAGGTCTCTGCGAGGTGGACCCCCCTCCCCCCATATATTGAATGGTGAACAAAATCGAAAAGCAATTTGAATTTCAAAAACAAATACTTAAAGTTTATGAAAAGTGAGAAAAAATTGTCTTCATTAAATCTTTACAAGAAGTGAAACTTGTTTCCATTTTTATAAACATGAAGGAAAAATGGGAACTAAAATATGGCTCAATAAACAGAGCAAATAACCTACAATTTCCAAACACTGGAAAGCAGCAATGAATGTTCGGTACGGAATTGTCTTTAATTGTAATGGTGTAGTTGCTCAGATTCTCAGCAAAAAGACAGAATGTTACAATGTGTGTGCGAAAAAAATTGTTCACGAGATATGCTAGGTCTCATCGTCAGGATTATTTCTCGCCGCGAACCAGTCCTTGTCGTATGATTTTTATAACAACACGGGTCTGGATAAGGCTTTATCGCGAACATTAGTCGTCGCGAACCAGTTTATCGGATGTTAGTCGCTAAATAAAATCGTTGCAAATAAACTTTGGTTTACAATATTGCATGATCAGAAGATCAAAGTCAGAAATGAGAGGCATTAAACTTTTACATAATAATGCTCGTGCGCACTGCAAAATTGAATAAAATTGGAAAAAAAACTTGTTTATCCTTTGTATTGATCAGATAAATCATGATGTGACTTCTTCCTATATCCTTAAATGAAGAAATTGTTATCTAGACGCTGTTTTCACTTTCGTTCCACACTAGGTGTAGCTGTTTTTCAGTTTCAGAGGGGTATACCTCTTTTGGAATACAGAGGCGTAATACAAAGCTTGATTATAAAAATTTAATACTATATACAGGGTAATTTTCGTCCTGTTTAACTTTCGCCTTCTGCACTTGCAAACAGTTTCGCCCCGTTTCAATACCCCCAGACATAGATGTGTTTTAAGATAGATAGTTTGAGACATCGTAATTCGTCCAATCTTAATTCGCCCGTTGACAACGAGGGCGAAAATAAAACAAGGGCAATTATTTCCCTGTATACAATAAGTGGTTTGATCTTAAGATATGGTATTATCTTAAGAGTAAAAGTTGAAAGTACACATTCCTGCCGATAATAGCAAAAGTCTCACTTTTTAAAGGGGCATGGTCACGATTTTGATCAAATTATATTTTTCTGTTTTTATTATTTACAATGCTTTAGAAATGCATTTCTAATGATTAAATGAAATTTGAGAGTCAGTCGCAGAGTTATAAGCAAGATACAGTAATCACAATTCTTTGTCATGTAAACAAGGCTCGTGCCCTTTTTGTTTACATAGGTTCAATATACCAGTAAAATATCATGTTCAAGCCGATTTGTCTATCTTCTTATTCATTGAAGCATATAGAAACAGTCCAAACGTTCAACACATTCATTTTATTACTTAAACTGGATTTTTAACTTCAACATTCAAAATGCAAACAAAAGTTTTGTTTACATAGCAAAGAATGGTAAGCTCTGTAACTAGCTTATAACTCAACGAATGACACTCAAATTTTGGTTGCCTAATAAAAATGCCTTACTGAAGCATTGTAAACATTAAAATCGAAAAAACAATTTTTGACCAAAATCGTGACCATGCCCCTTTAATGAATACCTTTCGTACCTTGTTATTTCCCAATCTGGTACAACAGACAGTTGATTTTTGATTTTACATTTTGTACCATATTGTTTAACTGGTAAATAATAGATAATGAAAACAATTTAATTAAATAAGGTAAACACAAAAGTCGAAATATCTTGTGAGTAAGAGACAAACAACACCTTCCACAATAAATTAGCCTTGATAACTATTCAAAGTCATAGAGGACCTACTTACATCAAAGACAAATGTACGATCATCCATATCAAATTTTAAAAACAACAAACAATAAACATACAAAATACAAACGAAAGACCTTATTGTTATTTTTGTTTTGTTTCTTTTATTATTCTATTTTTCTTACGCTTTTTTGTACAAGCGATTTCTTGAAAACAGTTTGGTCGATTTTCGTGAAACTTTCAGATCTTGTAGATATTAATAAAAACCTTATATATTTTTTTTTTATTTTGATAAGAAATATTTTGTAATATGTTATAGAAGCAAAAATGTTCAACTTACAGTTATTTAAGGTGGAATAACACATCTAGAAAAAGTCACTCAAATTAACAGTAAATTATTTAGTTATGAAAGATATATATAATGATATATATATCATATATGTCAAGTAAGCGAAAACTTTGCAGTTTGGAGACCAAAATGAATATCAAAAAAATTCAATTCAGTAGGTAACAACAAAAGCCCCAGTGTGATTCGAACTCTAGATGTATGGATCACAAACCCGACACTTTATCCACTCGGCTATGGAGTAAGTTACATGTTGTCGTCGATAAAATCCTTTTAGTTAAACGAAATGTATTTCGATCAGAGGTCAGTCATTTTGTGATGATTTTGTGTTTTTCTACCTTAGCCATACATAATAAAAGCTTTCTCATGCGTTACGTAATTAGGGGTTTTAAGGGACCAGAAGTCCAAAACTTTGATCACTTATATCTAAACAAGATGCCAATAGGCCTTAACGGTCACCTGAGTACCATAGCCCATACACAAACTTGTCGAGGAGTCTCATGTATGCATTTAATTAAGTTTCATTCTTGAGTAGACAAATTATAATATTGTAATGATGACCACCTCACTGCCTGAAATTTTTCAAAAAGGACTATAAAACCTATAATTTTAGCATAAAACTTAAATTAATAGAGTGCATGACCTGATATTAAAAGGAGCAAGACTCTGATAGAAAATAATTTTCCCATATTTGTTAACTTTGAAGAGGTTTTATGTGTATATGTTTTCATAAATAAACTAAAACAAGGTGGCTAGTATATGTTTTATTTAAAACAACCTCTCATCCCCCATCCCCATGAGCAGACAGAAACTCTCCTGTTGGCATTTAAACAAAAAAAACCTTCATAATTCTCTAATATCTCATGTTCCAGCTTTTGAATATTCAACCTATTAATGAATATCATCACCATCTGGTAATATATATGTATGTATATATACATATTTATATTTATCTCATACGTGTGGTTAATACTACCCGTGTGATAATCCTCTGCTTTATCAAACGGGTGATGCTTTATCAAATACTTCCGGTCCGAACTATTTTTGACACAGCCCCTCGCTTCAACGCTTCAGTGACCTATTTTCGAAGATTTGCTAGTTTTTCAACATAACTAGGCCTATATCTACTACCAAAAATTGATATCAAATGGATTTTGTCAAAGATTTAAAATAGAAATATGAAGGAAAACAAATAAATGTGTAGCATAGGCGTCAAAACCGGGAGGAGGGGGGGGGGGCTTAGCCCCCTCCTCCCCCCTACTTTTTTGGCAGGTATACATAATCGTAACCAAAGACCTTTTTATTGCTTGTCAAGATTTTTGATAAGTTTAGTCCCCCCCCCCCTCCATTTTCAATTTGCTTCTGACGCCTCTGTATAGTTTATAAAACTGCAAATCACGTTAGCTAATAATTAAGGAGTTCGTCCTGACGACGTGATGAAAACAGAACGCTTTCGTTGTGTTTATATACAAGAACTTACCGAAATTATGTTTCTTAAGACTTTTATTCCACCACCAGTTAGCATCCTTATTTACTATTTTTAATTTCGAATCATTAGGCTAGTGTTGTTTTATAAAACATCATCAACGGTTCCTCTTTCGAGTCAATTCAAACTAACGAGCATTCGCAACTTGTGTATGTCAACAAACTTGATTATTCAAGTCTTCTGATCAGTATTTCAATATAAACAAAAGATAAAGCTCTAAGACAAATTATTTAGAGCTAAAAAATTACTTTAAGGTTTATTTCAGTAAAACTTTACACTAAAACAGCTAGATATATCTCCGAAATGACGTACTAAATTGTATTGGGCAAGGTCACAATAACCGCATAACACAACGTTGCTTCATCGTTTTTTAACTTTGAAAAAATATCAATTCGGGTCATTTAGGGACTGTCTCAAAAGCTTCATAATATAAATCAAATTGTATGAGATAAATAGAACATCTATAATTGTGTGATTTTATATTTGCTTTATCCAACTCGTTAAAATGGTTATATTCGCTCGGCAAGCCTCGCGAATATATACACCATTTCAACTCGTTGGATAAAGCAAATATAAAATCACACAATATAGATATCCTCTATATATACATGTACCAAAATCATTTTACATGTACCGCTTATCAGTGATTTAGGTTAGCCAATTATTACTTTACTATTAACAAGTCTATTTGTTTATTTCGAAAGTTCAAAAAATGTTTTTGTTTCAAATGATAAAAATACTTGTATAACTCTTCTGACCATACAACTTCTTAATTACATTACATTCAATGATGTAAATTACTTAATATTAACAACCAAAGGAAGATAACTCCATAATGAAGAAGCAAGGGAAGATAACTCCATTAACTGCCTGAACTCTTTCAAAATGCTTTCACAATATCTCAACTTTGATATACAGCTTCATTCTTGTTTTTTTTTAAATATGTGAATTAACTCATTTTTTTCATTGAAATTCCTGAGCAGAATAAAATAATAGGGCAAATATGTACCCCCCCCCCACCCATAACCCTTGCCTTACATGTAGGTGACATGAAATATTATCAAAGATGACAGCTTAATGCATATGTTTTTTTCTAAATATAAACACAAATATATAGTGTTTATATTTTGTATCAGTAGATGTTTTTTAAACACTAAATCATCACTTTGCTCACATCATGCAATAAGAACCCTACTCTATACACTATACGAGTGTTTTGGCCCCGTCCTAGATTCAAATCGCTACATTGAGGGATATGAATTTAAAATTTTGATAGATGGCTCTATTTCCTTTCTATATATGCAGTCAGTTTTTACCCGGGCTATCATAACCATGCATATAGTTTTTAACAAATATATAGGGGAGTAAAGAAGAAGATTTTCAAAGATTAAATACATTTTAACTATATGGTCATATTGGGCCCACCCCAGACCCTGAACCTCTGACCCAGAGACCATGAATTTCACAATTTTGGAAGAGGGCTTCGTGGACATCATAGTCATGCATTCAGATATTTCCTAACATGTGTGGAAGTAGAGAAGATGTTTAAAAATTTGGCTTTTTTTTGCATATTTGGCCCCACCTGTGCCCCCCCCCCCCCCCCCCCCCGGTGGGGGTGGAAGAGCAATGAATTTCACAATTTAGATTTCTCTTATCAAAGAGATGCTTCACACCAAAAATGTTAAAAAAGTTTTCAAGAAGGAGTTTAAAATGCAAAATGTTAACGCACGACGACGAACGAAAACAGATAGCAATAGGTCATCTGAGTATACTCAGGTGACCTAAAAAGGACAACTATTTTGAAAATTAATATAGAGAAAAAGATGCATAGATTGATGTTCTAAACAATATTCAACAATCAAATTTTCGTAAAATGGCCCCGATAAGGAGATAACGCGTCGGCCACTAAAATGTTCTTTCCAAGATAGCTCAGGAACGGTAAAGAATTTCTTAACACTTCTAGAACAAAATGTGTTTAATATTCAGGGAGGGGGAGGGGTGGCCCTCAAATCTTCGTTGATGAAGATCAAAGGCAAGGTCAATTCACCTTCTACAAATCGGACGGAAGACCTCCTCGTTGTTCGCAACGAGATCGTGTCTAGTTATGATTATGTTCGTATCGAAGTAGAACTCGGATCATGCGGTCCTGCCAATGAACAGAACCAGCTTTGGAGTTGAAGTTCAACTCGACTACAAATGCACTCGCTGTTTTGGGTGGGTTTTTTTTTGCAGTAGTACTGTCCAGATTGGGGCCCATTGCTGAGCATATTGTCCACATCATACATAGTTGCAATGGCCACCACGAACCGGGAGTAATTAAGTAGTTGACATTTTCTTCGTCCATCGCTGCGTTTGGGATTGGAGGATATCGTAAATGCAGCAAATTATGAAGAATGACACGTTTCAACGATGATAGCGAATGTCATGGGGTGGTGTTCCATCGTAGTGAAGAGAATCTGCCAGCGCTGAGCCAGGATCCGATGCCGAACGCATTCTCAACGATGCGCCGACCGCGTGACCATCTATAATTAAAGATTCTATGTGTAACCAGATAGCCATATATATATGAAATATAATTGTACGATTGTATTCTGCTTTACGTTAATTAGTCATTAGCTTGTTATGCACTCGATACGAGACAAGTGTATAGTGAAAGATAATAGTGAACTATGTTAAAGGTCATTGACCGAAAAGGACAACTGACGTAGTTTGAATTCGTGGTGTCAGCGGAAGGACCAGGAAGAATAAAACTTTCGATGATGATTGGACGCTGAGAAACGATCAACGGATGCAAGACTCTTAATTGTAATTAACCTTTAACAATGGACTTCGTTTATAAGTCACTTATGAACCGTGACCCGAAAGGATGTATGAACAATTGCTTATTCTAGATACTGATTTATATATACTTATGATTTGATTAAGATAAAGCAGATGTATTCAAGATTGATAGCAGATGGATTCAAGATTGATAGCAGATGGATTTTAGATTGATAGCAGATGGATTTTAGATTGATAGCAGATTGATTATAGATTGCTTTTATACCACTATACGATAACTATTTGCTTAATAAATATCATAAAACTCCAACTGACTTACGATTTCAAAAGTCTAAAGAACTCAAGTGAAAAATCACGTATGGTCTTTTGTCAGTTGGCGCTGTGCGTATGGTTTTATGAGGTATGTGCGTAGTCCAAAAGCCTCGTCGCCTAGAAAAAAGGACGGCGTTTGTATATCATCATTCGGAAGTGGTTCTGCTGCTGGAAAGGAATACTGTTGTTCTCTAGAAACTCCTTCAGCTAGGACGCATTGCAAATCTGAGCAACGGACGTGTTTCCATAGACACCTACATCGGTCCACAAGAACTTGTAGTCAGCATCAACAAAGCCGATTAAAACCTTCCGCCGACGTCCATTCGCTGTCGTACCTAGGTCCTCCTTCGCCTTGAAGACCTTCCCTGTCTTGTTCGAAGAAATTGATGACGCAGTACAGTTAAGGGGGTCAATAAAAATATCGGCGAATTTTTGTGATGAAAACACGTATACTGTAGTTCAACTGGCATGTCCTTTTTAAAATCAATAACAGTCGCTCAAATGCAATATATTTTAGAAATATATATATATATATAACAGTACAATATTTTATGTTCATAGTGGTCACGTGATATGGCAGTCGCATGGTACAAGCGGATGTATTTGTGGTTTTGATGTCATTTAAAAAATTCAATATTGCAAGGGCATAATCATGTCAAAATTCACAACTGAATTATAAAATAACTTGATGAAAAATGATGCGAACTTTTTAAGATAAGATTATTAGTTAGTAGAAAACGTAATTTATAATGCATATGTTGAGTATTTCATCCTCTTGGATCTGTTGAAGATAAATTAATCCAAGGAGCAACCCCGCTTGCTGTTGTACACCATTCATCGCTCAAATTGTGATGTAGGCTAACTGAAAACTCACTAGAAACACCGTGTGTGCGAGTTATAAATTTGACACGGTAGAAACGCCAAGGAAACGCAATGATCGCAGAAACAGCTCTTTGTAGTCGTTGTGCTAACGCAATGAACTCTCCACGAGCTCCAAAAGTCTCAAAAGTGCAATTGCAATCGACTTAAAGAGGTTCGCTCCTCAGGTTTTGGGTAGTCATTTTGGGTCACCTCTAGTCTGAAAATTTTGCAACACATATTAATTCTTGTAGTATATTTATATTTTACAATGTCAAATAAACTTTATTGAATAAAAATTGGTTTTTTAAAGAATACATTTTTACAGAGTTGATTTTGTGGCGGAAGGTTTTCAAGAAGAAAATTAACAATTTTCATAACTCAATAGTTTTAGAGTACTGTTACTTTAGCTTCATAATTTTCAGCGCAGACCAAACTTCTAGATAGTTTGTGTATTACGATATATTTATGATGTTCTGAAAAACATATTTGAACAATTTTTTGATATTTTTATCGATATATTTTGGCATATTTAGCTTATATTTCATAGAAGTTAAAAATTAACTCCAATTTTGGCCCAGAGTTAGCTTATTTCATGTTATATCTCAAATTTTTGAGATGTGACCCATACTTTTTTTACTTTTACATGATACATTAAACGTATATCTATTTGTATGAAAAGTTTCGGAAATATGAATTTACTGAAAATTTTTATTTGCGTTATAATTTGATCACTCCAAAATTTTGTAACAATCTTAACGTCTGTTGTTGTGTTCATTATGTACTGGCATTTGAAGCCACCAGTAAAGCAAGATATTTTAAACTTTGACTTGGATATTACTTTTATAATCACTACATGCGTTCAACTTCATACTGTATTAAAATCATAATTAAATAATAGTTCAAACTATAAATATTTGTTTGATTTCTTCAAATAATCAATTTCTATGCCAAATTTTAGCAAAAATATCAGAAAAATTATAGCTTATTGTATTTAGCGCGTCGGCGCGTTCGCGCAACAGATTTTATTTGTCAATTAAATTATCGATTATAACGATTTTATTATCATCGAGCACGATGTTTCACCCTGCCAGACTAAGAAGCGAACAACGATGGCACATGACTGATGCACAAAGTAATTTTTTGCAGTTTTTTTTTTCAAAAGAAAACTATAAGAAACATTGAGTATATGAAAAAAAGCTGATAAATTAACGAGAGAAAGAAATCTAAAAACATTTTTAATAATACTGTGAGTTTTGTTTTAAGTTTGTTTGATGTGTATGAATAGATACGACTTTAAGTTTTTGTCATTCAACTTCATGTTATTTTCATACAATGCGAAATACCACTAGAAACCAGCTTTAATTTATCTGGAGAGCATGGGGGGGGGGGGGGGTGAGGTCCAGCAGCTAAGCCGCTATTTCAGTATAAACTGAGATACCTGCCTTAGATGATTTGTGTGTGTGTGGTTCTTTTGTTGTTGTTTTTTTTTTTATTTTGATAGAGTGATTAAATATATATATATATATATATATATATATATATATATATATATATATATATATATATATATATATTTATATATATATGTGTAAACGAGGATAAGTCATATACATGTACTTTACTGTCATATCGATCCAATTTTAGTAAGTATAATTAGGGAGGAAATTTTTTTTTTTAAGTTATTTTGAACTAAATAAAAAAGAGAAAAAATAAACAGTTGAAAAATCTATGCTAATATTGCATATTGTCAAACCATTAAATTGGAAAATCGGAAATTACCCACCTACAAACAGGGACCGGGGACACGGATACAATGTATTAAAAAGTAAACAATTTTAAAAAAAATTATGAACCAGGAAAAAAAATAAGTCATATAACAACAAGGTACAAAAGAAAAATAATACTGTATTAATTTACACTTTCGACCAAATTAAACAAAAATTACATTTTACAGGCTGATCAATTTTCTCCAAAAGTAAAAAACGGTTTTAGGGGGAAGCAAGTGTATGTATTTTGTAAGAATTTTTTAAAACTTAGAAATATTTTATAATTCTCTCTCTCTCTTTCTCTCTCTCTCTCTCTTTCTCTCTCTCTCTCTCTCTCAAATTCTTTGATGTTAGTTGATAACCGTTAAAATATCACTAAGTTGACAATGGTGCATGTGTAATTCTTGCTGCGCTTGCCACAACGGTAGTACCGTAAAACATATTATTTCAGCTGAATAAAAACTGTTAAAAACTGTTACAAAATTACATTTGAAATTACTATCGGGCTTGATATTTTTCGACATTTACTAGATTATAACCCACGCAAGCGCGGGAATTAACACTTTACACATTAATTATGATATAATGCTAAATATGTTGAACCTTTTTTTTTTGTTTGTTCATTTTGTATATACTTTGTCCGATTTTTTCCTTATCTTATTTTTTAAAATTGAAATAAAAAACAAACTGTTTTTTGTATTGTATTTATTTCAGACCAGTGAACAATGGGTATTTAGTGTATCTCTCTCTAAATTTGTTTCTTTAGTCAATTTTTAATATAATATCTATTACTGTCCCAAATAAGAATTTCAAATTAAAAACAATCTGGAGGGGGGGGGGGGGGCTTAAAACTTCCCCGTTTTATGCATACATCATTTATCCATATAGACAAAGAATACAATACATGTAATATGTTTATTAATGTTTACAAATTAATGTCTAACTAAGGTTTACATGCATATTTTAAACCATAGTTGTCAGATTCAAAGTATCTGCCCTATAGTGAACTCGCCCTACACTTTCCGCCATGATATCAATTAGTCAACCCGTTTCTGGGCACCACGCTCTAGAAAATTCTTTCCATTAATACGTACTATAGTCGCAATAATTGTTCCATTTTATTTATTAACTTTTTGTATTAATCGAAGTCCGATCCAAGGTATCTGCCCGCGTTGCATGATGAACTCATCCTACACTTTTCGTTAATTAGTCAATCCGCGTTCTTGGTTACCCCGTTCTGGAAAGTTCTATCACCAGAGGTCGTGCTTCGCAAGCGACTGAGTATCAAAACTAATATCGCCCACTAAAGAAACGAATTGACTCATTTTATTTATTCAACATTTGTCAAATCATAACTTCTAGATATGTATTCTCTAAATAGGCTCACAGTAAATATATTTACTCTTTACGTTATCATTCAATATTATTACATTGTAAGTATGTATATTTGATTGAGACTATCCCTGACTTGGATCCGGCAAAGCGTGTCCACCACCTAAAGTAGCTAAACACAGTTTCGTATAAAATCCAGGGGGGTTTTCTCTGGGGAAAAGCATGATGGGTAGGGATTTTCCTGCTATTTTTATACGGTATACATGAAAATGAATTTTTTAAATTCTTAAGTGCATAATATAGAGGTTCTTAATTGCATAATATAGAGGTTTATCTTTCGAATACATGCAAAAAGTATGTAGAAAAATTTTAAAAATTAATTTTGTGAGACTCTAAAACAAAGGGAGGTAACTCCAAAAACATCCGGATTTTACGCGTGCAGAATTTCATGAATTTTTTAGCGGTTAATATAGCTCTTTTAAAAGCTGGCGAATGTACCCTGAAAATACTATAAAACGATGCCTAAGGACTTGCTCTTGAAAATGCACAGAAATTAAAATAGCTGATTTATTTGCATTCTGCTTCTACGGGGAGCCTAAAATCCATGGGTGTACTGCATTTAGACGCAATCTTTTGTCTATTTTCCTTATGTTTTGAGTGCCAAATAAATGCTAGCATTAAGTTACATATGCATTATTCTTAAATATTTACAAAATTCACAATTTTATCTTTCCATTGATATATAGATATTAATGTAACATGTTTTTACAATTTATTTTTATAGGGGTCATTTTTGCTTGTCCCTAATCTAAAAACGTCCTTATAACGTTACATATAAAACTGTGTTTTGCACCCATACACATACTATAACGTTGATCTGTCTTTATCTTATAAAATTGATGCGTTTGCATTTTTGTTTTGTAAGTAAAGTTTTATTTTGACCCTCAAGCATTAAATAAATGTATTACATGCTTTGTGCATGTTTCATTTCTCACTTTATGACGTTGGGTATATGATTGTGTTTTGTGACGAGTTGTTTTACATTGTGATGCATTAGCATTGTGACATTTTTAAGTGTTACCTCATGTCAACAAAGACGCTCCGATCACTTCATAACTTTTAGTTTCATTGATAGAATAGAGAGAATATGATACATCAATTTTATGTGTATTTGTATTTAATTATGTGTTAAAATGAGTATCCGGTTATGGCATTTTGAGCCGCTCTATTAATTCAGCAAAATTTCATATGAAATTATTACACATGTGTGCATAATTCAAATAGACAATTGTGTAAAGTATCCGAAATTGTATTTGACCCGGGGGGGGGGGGGTGTTGATTTGTGTGTCATCAGTATCAAATGCACAGTACCATTGGTTATGTTCAATTCATTAAATAAAGTAGAATTAGTAAGTGGAAAGTCAGTTTAGAATTTTGAACTGCACAGTCGTGTTCGAAAGGTCTATCTTTGTATTTGACACATCCTACCTTAATGACAATTTCTCGGCCATTTTTTCACTAAATTCAACTTTGTGTACACCAAAATGTTTGTAATATTCTCCTCTTTGCATCAAAGCAAGAAAAAGTGGCATACAAAAATACTGTATAATGGAAAATTTGCCCCAACTTTGGCCGGCTGTTACGATAGAAATACATTAAATTGAATCAACTGCTCGCTTAAACTTTTTACTTTGAACTTTCTTTTAACTCCCAATGAACATAAATTGTTAAATTGTTAGTTTCCTACTGTTAAAAGGTTAAAATCCCACAAAATATCAACTTGTTTATTTTTCAATTCATTTCCACATTCATTCGACTCTCCAACGCAGAAGAGTTCCAGTCAAGGTCATAAATAGCCTGTTTCAAAATGTGTCGTACTCAAAGGTTTCCACTTTGTTATTTTATCGAATTTTCATTATAAAATTATAGGGTCAAGTTATAAATACCTACCTTTCCATTTTTATTTCTATAAATTCCAATTTTATTCTTTTGACATAATGAATTGACATTTGAATGCATCTGTAAAGTTTCTGTTTGTCCCAGTAAAGTTTTCTATGTAAAACTACGAATACGACATATTTTGAAACAGGCTATTTATGACCTTGACTGGAACTCTTCAGTATTGGAGGTGTGAATGCATGTCGAAATGAACTGAAAAATAAACAAGTTGATATTTTGTGGGATATAAAGCGATTAACGGTAGGAATATAATGTTTAATGTTGATAGGGAGTTAAAAGAATGTTGAAAGTAAAAAGTTGAAGCGGGCAGTGGATTTGATTCAGTGTATTTCTATCGAAATTGCCGGCAGAAGTTGGGGCAAATTTTCCCGAATCACTTTGTGTGAGATTCGGAAGAGACGTCAGTCAAATGTTTTCAGTCTCGACTAATCTCGCTGATATTAGAAGGAGAGTTATTAATCTACCAACACGGTTCAGTAGGTTTAAAAAATTTCACATCAAATAAACTATCTAGATCAATTTCTACCATTTCTAAAAATTTATCTCGATATTACATTTTCGTTTCCGTTCCGTTCCGCGTTTTAGCAACCCCCATTTAGATCGAAGAATTTCGCTGCTGGTTTTGTTCCATGGCCAAACACATTTTTGAACAAATTTAATTTTTTTATATCTAGATTTTAATACAATTAAAGCATTGAATTTTATATTAATATTTTTTTATTTGTGTATTGTATAATTATATTGATGCCAAAACCAAAAATAAAACTGGGCGAATGCCCGGGCCAAGCACAAATTAGCGGCAACACGCAGGTCCAGTCGACGCAAAACAAACCATCAACCGAAGCCTAATCCCGATACCCTACAAGCAGACATAAGAACATTGGGGACCAGTTGCGGGCATAACCACTACCGTATCAGCAGACCATTAACCTTTCCTTCATTAATCAATTCCATTATAACTCCTATTTGGTATCATGTTTAACTAGCTGTAAAACATGTAAAACATGTTGAGAGACAACAAACAATAAACAACATCGTAGCACAACTTAAACAATATTACAAGTATATCAAACTAAAGTTGGTCAGATGTATTTCTGATTTATTTCAGCATATATGTTGCGGTGAAAAAGAACGTCAATAAGTGAAGGCAACTTATGACCAACAATTTCGGTTGAGAATGGCACACAACACTTCTCAAAACTTGGACAAAGTATACACATAGCTTTGGTTACACGACCCCTACTTTATTCAAACATGTCATTTACGTCCAACACAAATGATCCTTTGATCACAATCCTAAGGAAAATTGTTTTAATGTTTTAAATCCCAGTGCCTGTATGCCAACAAGTGCCTTATATGCAACGGTACCCACCTATCTATGTTATGTGCCAATGCTAACACAACACCGAGCCAATTAAACCACACCTTTCAAGCACCCACCACAATCCGCAATAGAACCATAAATTTAACAGAAGCTTTGACTTTGGGTAGTTGTGTCAAACAGCAAAGTAACGTAGGCATGTCATTGCTGGCCATGGCTCTATGAAATCAACACATTTTGTTTTGCCTTTTACCTAAGAATACGCAATCTTTGTATATTTCACATGAAACCAGCGTCATTTGATGTAAGAAAAAGATAGTTACATCCTACCGAAAGTCCAAGGTCTAATTAAAATGGTTCTAATTTTAACCCCCTCCCGAAACTTTTCATGATCAGGTCCCATATGCCAGCTCATCAAACATGCATTTACCAACCATGTGTCGGGATAATCTCGCTAATTCCAATACATTTGGGTTCTATGACGTATGGTATTACTTAAATACAATCATTTAGATAAAATGTTAATTTTTAATTGTTTACACTGTATCCCCTGGACAATTCTTGGCCCACACATTGGGGTCAACCTTTGATGTAGGTTTATATTTTTATGATCTTTAGAACTGTAATAATCACAATTGTGAAATGCCATTTAAAAAAAAATATTTTAATACAGGATCTATTCTTCTACATTGTCCGTATTTTTTGTATATGACTCCATAAAGTCGATTTTATTATGACCAGTGTTGCTCGGGTGAGAGATGTGGCACTTGATCGTCCTTTTTTTTTTAAGCGATATGCTTTTAAAATTGACTTATTTTGAATAGATATGACTGCATTGTTTCGCGTGCACATCGAACAAGTCTGTAGTTTATACCTGTATGACGTTTTTGTTTGATCATATTGTAGACCTCGGAACTACATCCAAAATAGCAATTAATTAATAGATAGTAACAACGTGTTGCTTTCTTTTTTTTTTATCATTTTTAACAACCTCTGAAGTGCATGTTGTCAAAGCGCAATCAACTGCTTGTGCGATACTAAACGATAAAAACACAGGGGAAACGCTCTTGAATGAACGATCATTTTAGAAATCTGTATTCCTGAATTTCAGTTATTTCATGTCAAATTGTGTAAAAGAAGTAGTAAATGCCATTGAACGAATAATAATTAGAATTAAATACTTGTAGATAACTGTATTTTGATTATGCATAAACATTTTCCCACAAATCACTTAAGACTTAAACTCATCTCCTTGATGCTGTCAAAATTAAATATATAAGTTTTCCTTATTTGAATTTAAAAACAATTTCATTGCAATACTTTAATAAATCTACTTAAGAGATGCATGTAAATAAAGCTTTTATTTAAGGAATAATTCTTTGAGGTTTATGAGGTGATAATTTTGGTCGGGGCTTTACAATAGATTTGATCACGCCCCGACCGAAATTATCACCTCATAATATTCAAAGAATGATTCCTTATTATTTATATTTACATACTTTTAAGCAATTGTACGATTAAATATCTTATTATAAATAAGCAAAGCCCGCTTTGAATTTATTGGACTGTATAATACTAGCTGCAGAACTGTAGCTCCACGGAAAATTCGGGTTGAAGGACCGTGGAGCTACAGGTCCATCCATATGAAAAACGGTATATTTATTGGTTTTGGACTTATTAAATACTTTAGAAATATATTCTGTGAAAATTTCATTACCAAAAAATTCCTGAGACATTTTACTTTAGATATCATTACCTTACTTGCCTCGGAATATCTTTTAAACACGTTCAGCAGCCCCGTAAAGTGAAATGATGTGGTTTCTTTATAAGCAAAAATGGCGACGTAAATTTAACATACTTTACTTTCCGAGGTCGGTTAGAGTGCTTAGGAAAACGTTTGAAGCTAGTAAAGTGGGGAATCAGTAGTAAATTATCTTAGGATTTTTTAAGTATTGAAATTTTCACGCAATATATTCCTAAATCAGGTTAAAAAGTTCAAGACCGCGCGCAACTTTTAAAAAGTGCGCATTAAATATACAGTTTTTCATATGGATGGACCTGTAGCTCTACGGTCCGTCAACCGAATTTTCCGTGGAGCTACAATTCTGCAGCTAGTATAGTACAAAATTGATACATAGTGTTATCACAGGCAAAGACACTGAAAAATGTAAATATATACCAAGTACAACAATCAAATATATTTTAAATGCCTGGCTATAGAAAGTAGAAACAGGGAAGATATCAATAACTATGTTTTTACTATAGATGCTTATGCATTGATATTTTCTTTCCTCACTTGCACCAATAACGATATGTAATTAAAACGTAAAGGAATAAAATCTAAAATAAAATAAACATGTAACTGCTGCGTATATATGTTTATATATTATATGTCATTGTCTGACCTATTTATAAAACATTTAAATTTGATACTTGCCGTACTTTTGAACATAAAATCCGCTGTATCCAAATTCAACGGAAAAAAGTTACATATACTTTTACATTTATTCCGTGCATGCTTTAAGTTGAAAATGAGTAATCTGGGATTAACCAATTCAAAACCGCTTAGAATATATAATATATATATATATATATAATAGAAAACAGGAAATTTGAAGAGAATTTGTCACAAAACCCGGCGTGGAACACTAAGCCGTGATAAGTTGATACATCATCATTTCTGGGAATTATTATGTCCTTAAATAATAAATCGATACCTATTCACAAATTAAAGTCTAGTACTTGAAGATATTTCTTGATTATAAGGTTTGATAATATGCAATGTGGAATACTACACTAAAAGTTTGTTTTATGGATTGTTAAAGTATCATTTCTGGAAAATAGTTTGTGGCATTGCACTTTGAAAAAATTACACACTTTCCAAAAAATTCATATTGCGTTAAATTTGGGAACAAGTCAAAGCACTTTGAAAAAAAAATTAAAGTGCGTCAAGAATGTATATCAACATTTTTATTATCGAACCACTTAACGCGCTTTGAAAAAATGTACGAATCACAAATTCTGGAATATAATTTCTAAACTGTTGATAGGGGGATGATTTGTTAACACTAGTGAATATTATTTACTGTCTTAGAGAACGGGGGCGGGGATGGGGGTTAACCAATTATACAGACCAATTTCCAGTACATCATGAAAAAATGACAATAACAAACCGTCAACCATCTCAAAAATCTATAAAACGTAATACAAATTTAAAGCAGAGCAACACGGACCTCCAAAAAGATAGAGGTAAGATCAGGTGCCATGGAGGAGTAAGCATCCTCTGCCGACCGGTCACACCCGCCGTGCGCCCATGCAATGTCATATCTGTAAAAATGTCATTATCGGTGGAAATGTCGTAATTTGGGAAAAATATCACGATCGGGAAAAACGGAGAAAAATCCGTGGATAATTCGGTATTCAATCAATAGTCAAGAGCAGAGCAATCACGGACCTCTGGAAAACCTCAGAGGCAGGATCAGGTGCCATGGAGGAGTGAGCATCCTCTGCTGACCGGTCACACCCGCCGTGTGCTCTTTGTCGTAATCGGGAAAAAAAACCCGGAAAAGTCCGTAGACAATTAGGTGATTAATTAAGGTCTAACAATTTGTATGAAAAACGTCATTTAATTTAATTACAGGAAGAAGGTTTCCTACCCTTCATTTTTCCTTCCAAAACATGACATTCAGAAACTTAGAGTAAACGTATACGAACGGGAAAAGAAATACAGTTTCTTGTAAATTAAGTACAGTAAAATTGAAAAAAAGAGCAGGCTAAACAATTATTACTCCAAACGCATGTTAAAGAATCTGTAAGTGTTTCAACATGAACCCTTCCTCTTTTCAAATTCTATTCAAATAAATCACTGCATTATTAAAAAAAGTTACATTGAAAAACATAAATTTATAATAAATTTTAAAAATAAGCATTTGGGTGTTCTAAAAGATCATATTGCTCTGGCCTACAACTCCACATTTAGATATTTTGATGATGTTTTATACATTAACAACTGTTACTTTCACTCTTATGTAAACTCATCAATATATCCCATTGAGCTTGAAATAAAAGATACCACATATTCCGAAACATCTGTTTTATATTTGGATATTTTGCTAGAAAAAGACGTGATAGTTTTAAAATTTTTCATCGTTTACTTCCCTTACTTATCTAGCAATATACCATCTGTTCTGTCGCGTGAGGACGCCCTTATCCGGTCTTGTATAGAATGTTTAGCCTCTTACATTAACAACTCCCAGGAAGATTGTCAATGTGTATGTGTATTTGCATTTGGTGAAAGACTGAAATATAAACAAAGGATACAATGAAACACTTTGAATTTCATACAAAATAAATTTACATAATGTTATTAAGTGATACTTGACATATAGTTAGCAATACTACGCTATACATTAAGCTTATGACACTTATGGGCTTCCATAGAAATAAAATTTTGCAGCATACCACTTAGTTAGAAAATATAGTTAACCACAAATATTAGCTCAAAGCCATCAAAAAACATTCAAGATAACTTGTAAAATTATCAATATTAAGTTTAGCAAATAATTCACAGAAAGTTGTTCAAATTAAAACAAGCCCATGCTTACATTTGTTGCAGACGACAACACCCCAATATGAAAGCTTCAATTATTACAAATAAAACTGATTATGCCTACTGAAAAAGTATACACATGTTGAAATCATCTTTTTACAGAATAATAAACAAGTTTTAAATTATTACTTACTTTGTGGTAGGTTAAACTTGACTATATATACAGAGCGCGGTGTTCAACCGCATAAACAAATGGCGGGCTTCGTATAACAATTTTACCGAAAAACACAAGAGAGTTCTAAAATGAAAAATCAATAATTAAAGAAAGATAACTCTAACTCTAACAATGGACAGAACACTCCCCGCTTGATGACAACGTCATCACTATATATTTACATTACTAAAACATGCATATTAACATGGTAGCAGTAGAACAAGTTCAGCAGTTGAACGGGTGTACAAGGTTGCTTGACCATCTCTTAATACGCGCACTTCACACTTGCGAATTAAACCGTCTGAAGATGGGAAAGTCTTACGAATAATCCCCAATGGCCAATCATTTCTTGCTGTCTGCTTGTCTCTCACCAAAACAACATCACCTTCGCACAAGTTTCTTTTAGGTTCATGCCATTTCTTCCTTTGTTGAAGGGTTTGTAAATACTCTGCTTTCCAACGGTGCCAAAACATGTCAGCATTGATAGCATTGATGCCAAGGTTGTCTGTTGAACCGAAAAAGTTTGTTCCTCGGTCTGATCGGAAAAGTTTGACCGGACCCCTGATTGCCATAAATCTTCTTAAGGCGTTAATAAAAGTTGAAAACTCAGCTCTTCCACTACCTCTATGTGAACTACACGAATAGTTAAGCACGTGAACATCACTGCCCATCTTTTGCTGCACGCTTGACGTCCACGTGTCTTCTTACTTGCGACTTGCCATGGGCCAAAACAATCCACCCCAACATTGGTGAATGGCGGTCCGGGTTCAAGTCTGTCTTACGGAAAGTCAGCCATCTTTTGATTACCAAGGTTTCCTCTTAGTTTCCGACATTTAACGCATTTGTAGATTACAGAGGACACTAATGACTTTGCTCATGTTATCCAGAACCCTGCTGAATGAATAGACCCTCCTGTGACGTGTCGACCCTGGTCTTTTATCTGCTCGTGTTAATGACGGACGATAAGTATGGCAATGTGGTGACGTCCAGGACCAAGGATCGGATGTTTCTCTACTTCTGTCAAACTTGAGTGTTTCAGTCTGCCTCCTACACGCAAGAGACCGTCAGTACCAAAAAAGGGTGACAATTTGGATATTGAGCTGGATTTTGGTAGACATTTCCCTGCTTGGAGACACAGAATTTCATTCTGATAGGCTTCTTGTTGAACTTAAACAAGCAGATGTTTCTGTGCAAAGGCATCTACTGTCTTCCACTTGGAACATACATGCCATCCTGAACAATCCACGCCATTAACTGATTGAGCTATGTGTTGTAGGTGGGCAATAGTTTCAAATAGTTCTCTCCAGCTCGAAAATCTACTGAACCGATGAGTTCCAAGCTGGTCATGAGGTGGATCCATCACGCTGGTTTTTAAGACAACTACCTCAGCTCTAACTTCGTTGTCCTCATCTGGGTTCTGTAACTCATGCGTTTCCTGAGTAGAAACATGTTCGTCCAGAAGAAAGGTTGGTCCTACTAACCAAGGATTGTCCTGCATTTAATTACAAGCTGCTACAGAGCGTGTTGCCTGATCTGCTGGATTATGATTTGTCCACACATAGCGCCACTGTTGAGGTTGGGTGGAAGCTCTGATCCTCTCAACTCGATTGGCTACATACGTGTAAAATCTTCTAGTGTCATTTTGAATGTAACCCAGAACCACTTTGCTGTCAGTGTAGAAAGTGAAGTCCTAGATGTGAAGATCTAGGTGAGTAGCAATGGATTCCGCTATTTCCACCGCAAGTACTGCACCACAAAGTTCCAACCTGGGGATGGTGTGACCACGCTTTGGTGCAACCTTTGACTTGCCTATGATGAAACCCATTCCCATGTTTCCATTTTCGCTCTGGTATACAAGGTATCCAACAGCGGCTACTGCCCGTTCGGATGCGTCTGAGAAGATGTGTACGAATTTGTTGTGTGCACTTGTCCATGACAATGAAAGGTAAGTACGACGGATATTTAAACCATGAAGATCTTTCAAAGAGTTGACCCAACATTCCCATGTTGCTGAGTACTTCAAAGGTGCATGTAAGGGTTCATCCCAGTCACTGGTACATCCTACTAACTGGCGCACGAGTAACTTCCCATCAATGATGACTGGTGCTAAGAATCCTAAGGGATCAAATATGGAGTTGATTGTTTAAAGCGCTCATCGTCTTGTAAATTGGTGTTCTTCAGTTGAGATGCGGAATAAAAAGACATCCGACTCCAGATACCAAGAAACACCAAGAGTATGTTGGACTGGTAGAATTTCATTGCCAAACTCCAGGTCCTTTAAATCTTTCGATAGGTCCTCAGGTGAGAACGCTTGCATGACTTCGTCTCGGTTTGAAGCTATCTTGTGAATCTCAAGTTTCCTTCAACTTTCAGTGCTTTCTGTGTTCTTTGAAGCAGGTCTATGGCGTGTTCAACTGTAGGTAGTGATTTAAGTCCATCGTCGACATAGAAGTCTTTACACACAAAGTCGCTGACATCAGAACCAAGACAACTGTGATTTACTGCAAGTCTAAGGCCATATGTAGCTATCGCTGGAGAGGCTGTGTTACCGAAAACAGGTACACACATGTGATATTCAACAAGAGGTTTGTGAAAATCGTTTCCTTCATGCCAGAAAAATCTAAGGTAATTGCGATGTTCCTCGTTGACTTTAAAGCAATAAAACATCTGCTCTTTGTCAGCAACAATGTCTACTGGTTCCTGTCTGAAGCGAAGTAACACACCTAGAAGGCTATTTGTTAGGTCTGGACCTAAATATAATACATCGTTCAAGGAGACGCCATTATGCTTCACAGCTGAGTCGAATATTACATTTCAGCATGGCCTCTTTGAAACATCTTCTCCATGAATGCAAGAAATTGCTCTTTCTTTAAGGGATTCTTTTCCAAGCTTCTGTCTAAACTCTTAGCTCTTTTCAATGCTGATTCATAGTTGTTCTGCAACTTTTGACGATTTGGCTAAAACGGCAGTGGTGCGGTCCAAAAGCCATCTTTGTCTCTTTTGAACTCAGAACTCATAGTCTCTAAGAATGCTCTGTCATTTGCAGACAAGCCAGGTTTTTCATCATCTTCTGTTCTCCTGAACAAGTTGTCCATGTGTGGTTCATAAATAGAGTTACTCTCAGACTGTAGAATGTCCTGTTTTTCACATAAACGAAATTGATTTTGAAAAGGGTTGAGTACGGTACCACGTCCACTATCAAGAATGCTTGTTTTTGTGACGTTGAACTCTTCTGGCAAGTGAGAACTACCTAAACAGGTTTCACCTATGATGGACCATCCTAATGGAAGTTTTTGTGCATAGGGCGTATTAGCTGGTCCAATACGTTGGTCCAGAATATGGTGAGCTTGAATGACGTCTTTTCCAATCAATAGCATAATTTGCGCGCTATCATCCAGGGGTGGAATGTACTGGGCGATGTCAAGAGATGAGCATAGTTCTGAGCTTCCTCCTGCGTTGGAATTTCCTCGCGATTGTTAGGAAGATGGCTTCATTCAGTGACAGCAGGAAGTTGAAGTCAGACATTCTGATAAATCGATTTTACTACTACGCCGTAGGCTCTTCTCCCAGCCGCTCGTTCCGTTCCTGCACATGAGGTTAGTATGTATTCCACATCCTGTCCTTCAATTCCAATGAATTGAAGAGTTGTGAACTGGCTAAAGTACGGTTACTTTGATCATCCAGCATGATGTATGCACGCACACGATTGTAAGGACGGTCTTGAAGATGTACATCGGCTAACAGAATTTTAGCACAAGATTTTCCCGGAAATTTACTACATATCTGAGTGCACTTTGAAGTAATGTCAATTGGAGCCTCCCCGCTGTGAGTTGATGCAGCTGTATGTAGAGTCACTGATGGTGTATCGATATGTAAGGATGTAGGATGACTTCTACTGTTGAATTCTTTGCATGACACTTTTTCCTTACAGTCTTTCTTGATATGAGTGGTTGAGGCACAACATCGAAAACATATTCTCTTTTCTCTTAAGAATTTCATTCTTTCCTGAATACTCTTCGATCTAAAGGTTCTGCACTTATTCAGAGGATGGTCAGTGTTGTGTATCGGACACTTTCCAGGGACGGAAACATCTTCAGTGCTACTTGCTATGCTCTGAACTCCATGATGAGTGTTAGTTTTCTTCACAACAACAGAGCTTTTCTGAACATAGTTTGACGCATTTGTATCCTTCCTGACTGTAATGAGTTCTTTTTTGATTTTGTCGGCTGAATGAAAAATAAGACTTTGTAAAGAAAATAAACAAGTTTAATTTGAAAAAAAAACAATAAACAAAACAAATCAATATTCTCATTCCCCCTTTCACGCCACTCTCATTCGAAAATACTTTTAAAAAAATAATAATTTAATCAAACAAATGAACAAATATCTGATACTATCAACTGAATTCAAAATTTGTTAATCACCCTGTATCAGATACAAAATGGTAGTAAACTACAAAATGTTGTTTTAGAAACTGTTTTAACCAATATAAAACTTGTTGAAAAATTACTCAAAAAATGTTAAAGTTCAATAATTCAAATACACGAAAAATAACAATTACTTCAAATTTCAGCTCTGTATAAATGAATATTAACCTGTATTAATAGTCACTTTAAAACAATTATAACCTCTCTCTGAAAAGGAACTCAGTCACTTCAAGGATACCACGCACCCGTGACACTCCTGCCCTCGTAAAACTGCCTGTCTCTCGTGTGTCGATATCCTGACTGCAAGCATCGGACTCACAGGTCTCTCGCTTCCAGTCTAGGACAACTTCTCGACAGATATTACGCCCCGCTCAACGCAGCATGCGTCCTCAACATTTGTATGTTACCCACATGACCTTCCATAGGAAATTCACATCATAGCGCCTAGTTTGTATTCAGGAATCTGCCCAAACACCCCTATGCACTGAAAATAACATACTGTGACTAATAAAGCCCCGATAAACATACAAACATACGACCATTTACACTAATAACTAAATTACCAGCACAATTTACAAAATAACAACAAAACAACCTTACCGGCTAGGAAAACATGCGCCCGCCTTACAAAATCCAGAATTCAATGGCTACCCATTTTTCACCAGTATTTTAACTAAATGGAAATATTCACCATTCTAGACTCGGGAACTGTGAAAACGTGGCACCCGGCTGATGTCGTTACCGGACCCTCTACTGACCACTACACCCAAACCGGTCACTTTAAATACTCGTTCTAAAAATAGCACACTCACCCGACACTCGTCACTCACATACGGCAACCCATTCATAACAAAAATAAAGAAGAACAAATATAAACACCACTATATACACAACTGAATCAACTTTATTACACTGACGAATGTTGTTTCATAGAGAAAACTTGGGTTGTTCCTGATGCGACTTTGTTCTCGTACAAATTCAGCGAAGTGGGTGAACGGTGGATATGCCGTATGATGTTCATTCATGTATCTAATAGCTGAGGATGTCCATTTTTCCTGGAGATTGTGCGGTAATTTATTTACGATGGGATTCACACCAGTTGAGGAGTCATAAAGACCAAGTAGCGATTTCATTCGCTCATCACACTTAATGGACTCCATTTATGAAACTAAGTCTGACAGTTCATAGAGTCTCTTCGAATCCTTTGAAATTCGCTTTGGAAATGTCTCCAGTCTTCTCTTTAATGACGACTCTATCATTTCTGCACATCCGAATCGTTCCTCGAGTCTCTCCCACGCTCTCTGTAGACCTCGTAATGGGTCATCAATGTTGGCCGACTTTATGCTTAAAATATGTCTCTTAGACTCTGGTCCACTCCATTTTAACAGAACGTCAAGCTCTTCAATAGGTGAAACATATAGTTCACTCATCACTGTCTTGAATGATACTTTCCCTGTCATGTAGCTTTCCGGTAGATCATCAAAGGCTGAGAGTCGAGAAAGCAGTAAGTCCTTCTTGAGGAGATATCGTGTGAAATCACCTGTGACCGAGTTGATTGGTGTTAAGGAGGAAGCTTCTGGATTTAACTTTTTGTTAGGTTCCACTGGAGGAGGTACACTATATCTGTCATTTTCTTTCTTTACATTTGAATAGCATGTATCCTGAATATGGGGTGTGTTGGTAGAACACATTCTTACACGATTGTCTTCTTCGACAAAGGATTTTGTTCTATTGAAGGGATCTGCAGGTTCTGTATCTGGAAGCAAACTCCTTGAAAGCTGAGATTCTTGGTCGAGAGCATTTGCCTCCGCTTCAAGTGCTGCTGTTTCTCGTTGCTGCGAGTAGCTCTAAATTTACTGAGATTTCGGCTTATTCGCGTTTCACTTTGGCTTCGTCAAGGGCCATCTGTTGATCTAGTATGGCTTCTTTCCTTTTCAAGTCGGATTCCATCTTAGCAAATCTGAGTCGTGCTTTGGCCGCTTCTAGCTTGGCGTTGGCTTGAGCGATAAGCGAGCTCATATCACTTCTTGTGGATGAATGTTTGGAATTCCGTGAAGAAGTTGACATCCTGTCGTTTTCTTTAACTGGCTCTTCCATAGCTGATTGCCTGAGAACGAGATCTTTTACTGTTCTGTCACGTGAGGACGCCCTGGTCCGGTCTTGTACAGAATGTTTCACCTCTTACATTAACAACAACTCCCAAGACGATTGTCAATGTGTATGTTTATTTGCATTTGGTAAAAGACTCTAACATAAACAAAGGATACAATGAAACACTATGAATTTCATACAAAATAAATTTACATAATGTTATTAAGTGATACTTGACATATAGTTAGCAATACTTACACCATACATTAAGCTTATGACACTTATGGGCTTCCATAGAAATAAAATTTTGCAGCATACCACTTAGTTAGAAAATATAGTTAACCACAAATATTAGCTCAAAGCCATCAAAAAACATTCAAGATAACTTGTAAAATTATCAATATTAAGTTTAGCAAATAATTCACAGAAAGTTGTTCAAATTAAAACAAGCCTATGTTTACATTTGTTGCAGACGACAACACTCTAATATGGAAGCTTCAATTATTACACATAAAACTGAAAAAGTATACACATGTTGAAATCATCTTTTTACAGAATAATAAACAAGTTTTAAATCATTACTTACTCTGTGGTAGGCTAAACTTGACAATATATACAGAGCGCGGTGTTCAACCGCATAAACAAATGACGGGCTTCGTATAACAATTTTACCAAAAAAATCAATAATTAAAGAAAGATAACTCTTACTCTAACAATGGACAGAACACCATCATCACCTGCTTATGGGGTTTATGTCTCTCAGCTTATTCGTTATGCAAGAGCATGCTCTACATACGAACAATTTATTAAACGAGGCAAGCTACTTACAAACAAGTTGTTTGAACAAGAATATCAAGAACATCGATTAAAATCATCTTTTCGCAATACAAAGACCTTGTCAGCAAGTACAGTGTTTCAGTGGGACACATGCTGACTGACCGTTTTTCCCTAAAATGACATTTTCCCGATTTTGACATTTACCTCGATCATGGCATGCCAAATTGTGACAACGAGCACACGGCGGGAGCGACCGGTAAAGAGGGGATGCTTACCCCTCCTACGCACCTGATCCCACCTCTTTCTTTTTAGAGGTCCGTGTTGCTCTGTTTGAATTTGTATCTCGCTTTATTGATTTTTGAGATGGTTGACTGTTATTGTCTCATTTTTCATTCTTTTAAATAAACATAACTAACGTATCTTTTTTTCACACCATGTTTGTTTATAAGCACATGCAATTGAAGCCAGTTTAAATATGTTTTGCAATGATCTAAGAAATCAATATATATCAATCATATTCGTTTCTGGCATAGCCCATGTAACAGATAATAAGTATATTTGCTGCATACACAAAAGAAGGAAAAGGCAGTAACTATGTCAGATTTAATTCAAATCTCCCGAGTTGTTTATATATTATTTACGACACGGTACGCACGCTTGTAAAGACCTGTTAATTCAAAGGTTTAGAAGAAAAAACGTTTGGGGACAGAATTTTTCTCGGAATAAGGGACAACCACACACGGAAGAAGTTACTGCAAGAGAAAGGTTTGGACCTACAAAGATATGTTGACATTTGCAGGGCGAATGAGAAATCTAGTTCTCAATTAAGAGTGATAGAGGAAGTTCAGTTTGTAAGGAAGACAAACAAACCCAAAGTTTTTGAAAAACAGAAAAATCCCAGAGACAGTGAAGAAGTAAACTGTGAATACTGTGGGCTTGGGCACGGAAAAGAAAGGGAAGATTATCCGGCTTATGGCAAAAAGTGTGTGAAATGCAGACAAAAGAATCACTTTGCTCGGGTATGTAAACAAAGATTCTCAAGGCAGCAGAAGAAATGCTATTTAAGCAGGAAGCCGTATAAGAAGTCAGTGTATGACATAAGTGACTACACCTCTAAAAGTGATTGTGAATATGTTCTCACGGTCGAGGAAGTTCACAGTGTAAACAGGAAGAAGAAAATTACAGCTCAGATGATAATTATTGGCCAGACAGTACACTTTCAGTTCACTCTAAAAAAGTTTTACTATTAATTTTTAAAATAAGAATTTGAATTTAGAAAAACTATAAATATTAAGTAATACAATTAGTCAGAATAGCAAGTAAAAGGCAATCCTGTTTAGTAATTGGAATCGTAATTAGTAAATAACACTAATACAAATACTTATACATTCTTTTACTAATCATTTCTGCAATTACTTAAATGTATATGCAGACTGGTTATTTATTTACTCAATTTAATACTTATTTTAGTAATTAAAATCATTTTTAAAATAAGTAATTACAATACTTAGCTAATATGGTTTGTTATAAGTAATTTAGTTACTCGAAGTAGTCAAATATATTACTCATTTTAACTTACACAATTACTTAATATTTCTTTTACTATTTACTGTTATTTACTCAATTAATAAATATATTTCACATTTTTAGTATTCAAATTCTTATTTTAACTTTAAGTAATTTAATTATTTGTTGTAGACGAAATCACATTGTTTTTTTTAATAAAAGTTCAATGTTTACGATTCTGATTCCTTACACACATAGATTACAATGAAAATAAAAATTATTTAAAAAAAACAACAAGAACACTCAGACAACAGTGTAAATCATTAATTATGTATTACCATAACACATATATACATATTCCGACTAGCAAAATATTATGTTTACAAGATTTACAAGACTATCTTGTGAATTTACAATAAATGAGCACTTGAGAAAATATTATAACTTCAAGCAATTTGATATTAACAGAGAGCTGGTTAATCATAAAAGCATTGCAACTAACTTCCAAGAAAATAAAGTTTTTATAATAAAGCTATGTAGAAAATCCGTTCGTAATAAGAGAAAAAATTTACCAAACACTTTACTATAAATAAGTTTATGGCTAGAAAATTTTCTCTCACTTTTTTCTATGCACATGATAGAAAATTTCCTGAATCTCTGGTCTTCCTCACGATAACAAAAATATTAGCTGTAAAGCATACCTAAATATTACATTTCAAAAACATTTGGAAGGATATGCATAGCAAATATAAAATGACTCACAACTTTATACACATTGTAAAAAGTCAATCATGTACAGATATATAATCATAAAAAATAAAAATGTTAAAAAAGAAATTTCAAAACAACATAAAACTGTATGTACTGAAAATAGACCCAATGGATAAAAATTGAAAATGAACCTCTAAAGCCTGATATATTCCCCCCTTTCAGAAAAAAACCCAAATAGCAAAAGAGTTAACCATGTACAAAAATAAAATCCTAAAAAAGTAAAAATAAATGAAAAAACAAAATATACTCATACTCAAAATACTTTATACATGTTATAACATAGACAAAAAGTGTATTAAAAAAATATACTGGGAGTCAAATGAATCTTTAATGCCTGGTTCCGCGCCCCCCCCCCCTTTTCGTCTCAAATTAAAAATAAATATACTGGGAGTCAAATGAATCTTTAAAGCCTGGTTCCGCCCCCCCCCCCCCCCCGCCACCCTTTCATCTCAAATTTAAAAAATGAATAAAAAATCATACAATGTTTAAAAAACATTTTTTAAAAATTACAAATTTTAAGGCAAAGGTTTGAAACAAAAAATTATTCAGGTCATACATCACTGTTGAAAATAGAACATTCTTCAGATAAGATGGAAATACTTGAGACTCTCTCAAATGTCCAGATCTAAACTATAATTAAATTATGACCTTGGGCAAAAGTTTAAAAAAAACTGTCCAATAAATCATTCTTTTTCTTTGAAGTGTAGGTATCAAACTCCTATTTAGCTTTATTTAGAGGATTTGTCACTGCACTATGTATTCTGTCATGTAGTACAAACTCTTGTAGAAGCAGAAGCGGTCCAGTTACCTGGGCTGGATAAGGCAAAATCCCTAAATGGTAAAATTCCATCAGTGCCAAAATTGCTTCTGCTCTTGTGCATTTAAGAAGAGCATTGTCGCTTTCCATTACCGAAGATGATGTCTTGTCTCCAATTGTGTTGTGAAGAATCCATATACATGTACCACATGTTTTGTGGGCCTGGGCCTCAACTCTAAAAAGTGATTAAGAATAATTTTGAATTTACATATATATTTAAGGAATGATTTCAATATCTATCAAAGTTGTACAATGCAGTTTTATTTACATGTATATATACATAAAAGTGTAAACTGCCCAAAGCCAGGTTTAACAATATAGAATTTTCTATCAATTAAAAAATACACGATTCTGCCTTGAATGCCATTTTTTAAAAACGTTTAAAGAATGAAATCTGACATTTTCAAATTTCCAAAAAAAATTAGTGCATTACCTTGACAACATGGAGTAGAAATTTCCCTGGTTTTAACTTTCCTTTTGTTTTTGGAGTAACCACGTATTGGCGGGTGAAACAATGCCACTAGGTTTCTTTGTCTTTGATCTACATACAAATTTTAAAGCTAATATTATATATTAAGTTACTAATAAAGTTTGTCATAATATTACAATGGATTAAAAGCTAAATATAAACATAGCAGACAGTAGAATGAACACAATTTCCTGTGTTACTAAATAAATTGCATTAAACATGGGTTGAACATAAAACTGTTTTTGCCAAAGTTTTCCATGTTTTTTCATACTTCAATAAAAAAGGATTTTTCATTAATGCCTAAAATGTATCAAAATTACATACATGTACATTCAAGTACTGTAGATAATGGAATTTATCCCTAAGGATAAATTCATTTATACAAGCAACAGCAACCTTATCCTTAATCATGATCCTAATAAAGATTTGGTTAGTTTGAGCTAAACCATCGGGTCGGGTGTTCGCAATCATATCGGGTTCGGCATCCTTTTTCATCAAATTCTTCAATGATGCCGGATCATCAGATAAAATTTCAGGTTGAAATCCATACTATCTGACAAGTAGAGTAACCATCGATCGGAAAGACATTGGTTAAGTATACGCTTAGCTACTGTTAGTATTGCCTTTTAACTCAATTTATTCCCAAATGTCGTATTTTGTTCATAACAAGCTAAAACGGCTATCACGATATTTCAACGCGCTGTTAAAATCAACGGTTATCATAATTCCCCCGTGCTACTACACAAACAGTTAATGTGTGTATACTTCAATTACATACTTATGCTACAATTACTTATGTTATTATGTTGCATTCCTAGCACAATCACAATAAAGATGGCGTTGAGAACTGGTTTATTTTGGAACACGTGCAGCATCATCATGACTAAGAAAGACAACTCTATTCAGTATTATAACAATTATTAAGAGTTAATGTTCTTGAATCTATAATATGTGACAACACTTTTAAAATTTGTCATTTGCCATTTTAGAGCTATGCCACTCTTAAGATATTGTAGCACATGTGTTTTTCCCAACGCCTTGACGTCTGTGTTAAGTATATGATCAACTACTGTAAGTACTGACTTGCATATATTTAATTTATAATGCAGTATTGACCACTTATAAGTTGATTATAAGGCAAAGTCATACATTGATGTGGGTGACACAAAATTAACATTTCAAACACCAATTTTTTAGTGATAAGACAAATTTAGATTTAATTTAAATTTAAAAAAAAAAAAAAAAAAAAAAAAAAAAAAAATTAATAAATATTTATATATATAAATTTTCATAATTTTAATCCTACCCATTTGCTATAGATTTAACACCAAGCTTTTATTTACACACTTGGTTAAAACTTGTTATACAATATTGTAGAGTATTGCCACAAGTGAATGCTTGCAGCATACATGCCGACGATAATCATTAGAAGACTTGAAACAGCTTCCTAGCCTGCTGACCACCGCTCCCCAATGCATGAGGGATTTGTTCAGACCTTTACCAATGTTCATATCCTCATTTCTACATAGATATTAACAGCCGAGATCTTCTAACAGCGTCCCCCTATGCAGGTACACCTAAACAACCTCAATCAATGTGCTTAAAGGTCCTGAAATGTAACCTAGTCTTTAATTAAAAAAAAAAAAAAAAAATAAATAAATAAACCTATGGCAGTCAAGCATAGCTCTTTCAGTTCATTCTTCTAGTTACCATGTTCAGTTATCTTTGAAAACCCCCGTATGTATAGGTATGAAATGCTCATTTAATCTTCTATTTGCCAGCATTCACATCTCTGGCCATATTGACCAGGCCCTCATTGATTAATAAAAAGTCTTATTAACACAATCTCATGCTATTGGCGCACAAAACAAACTTCTGACAGGCTTGGCTTGCTCATTGCAGGTAATTAGCATACATAAATACTGTTTAACCCTTATGCATCGCATATTGTCTTATTATTCATACTTCCTAATAATACCTTCCGAGAGTGCAGGACACTATAACATACATAACACCTTTACTTTAAACCACAGTTTCACATCAGTCATTACACTAACCCTTGGACCAATCCTCTGAGGTTTTACACAATTCTACTCTTAACAGTCCACCTTAAATTATTAGTTAGTATTCCATCCTAAGTCGGTCTTTGGTTTAAGTTCTACAGATTTGGGTGTGTTCACTGCCGCTGATAACATGTTTAATCACTTACTAGGAATAGGGATACATTCAGTGTCCCATCAGTATTTCTAATCTCTATAGTCATTTATCAGTAACAACATCATATCTTCGGTTGCATCACAATTGCACCAGTAATCATTTGCCAGTCACATCGTCAAATCATTTATACCTTGCATATATCTTTACACCTTTGGTTAAATGCCAAGCGGTCAGCCATATTGTCATGACCACCCGTATTTCTCATTTGTCGCATTCAATTAATCTGCATATCACTCTGGTAAGTCATGGTCTTTATGCGCAGTCGTCAAATTCTTTATACATGTTGATTAAAGTACATGTGTTTAATTCCTAAGGAACGGGCTTACATATGATCCAAACACGGGATATATCCATTACACCAACATCTCCCATTACCACTAACTTAAGTCTGTTTCATGAAGTCAGTCCAAGGCAAGGGCCATGATTGAATGTAGCATGTCGTATAAACACAGGCACATTTATGTGTTAGACCAAATTCTGCTTGTGGATGGCACAAATTTTTCTTTAGCTCATATGCATACTTAACATTTATCAACTATAAACATCTAAGGCCTCCTGCAGGCAGGGTTCAATATAGTCTACCATCGCAATGATCATAAGTACCCATACGCATTTTACAAGTTCAAATATTTCATCGCAGTTGTCAGGAAGTAGCATTAAGCGCTAGTTTAACCTACACTTTGTGGACCTCATTTTAAAATTTTTGTCCCATGTCAGCTTCAGACATATTTTATCATCATCTCAAATCCTGGCAACCATATAGCATTCATTCTCAATCATCACTTATTACCCATAAGATGTTTTTTCCTTGTGTTTCCCACAGACTTATTGCAGCATTTTCAGTATCAATAATTTAAGCACTCCCTTATTTACAAGCTGCATTGTTCATCTCGATTCACCACATTACATTACGCATTTCATTGTAACCAATTTAAGCTTTACTCATGTACCACAGTACAATCACTCACGATTCCCAACAAATAAATTAAGTTGTAAGCAACCAATTCTTTACCCAGCCAGGTGGAATCTGCTATTACACAAGTTATAACAAATTATTTCAAGCATGGCCACCTGCGAAGGCCAGTCGCTTATCTAATAACTACCACATTATACTTGCACGCAGTTTATTCATACTTCACCCCTCACATATCCTTTTAAGTTACATCATTTCAATTACAAATTTAGTCTACTTGTTTGGGGACAACATGTTAAGGTACATCACTTACCTTATACTTTTCAAGCCACATCGTCACAAGATGTTGATTTAAATGTTTGTTAAACTAAATTGCTTGTGTAGTGGTTTAAGTATATGGCTCAACTCAATATTACGAGTTTGAATCCATTTGGGATTCTTGTTAATGTTTACGCAATCAATTTTTGTAAACAAATTTTTATTTCCAAATTCAATTTACTTAACCTGTATGGTTTATATACTCCTTCCATCATAATATCTATCATAATCACTTAATTTTATGCTAATCTTAAACTATTTTAAGGTGTAGCGAGCCACTTTAAAGCAATAAATCAACCTTTATTTCAGATTATGGTTGTCCTAACCATTGCTAGCTCCATTCCTATCACATAAACACTCACAAGCCAGGATTCATACATATCTATAATCTACCCTTATTGTATACATGTGATGAATACAATACAAAGGTTCTCTCTGCCTTTGAGCTCGAATACACTGAATAACAATTGGTATTAGATTTGGCCAACTCGTGCATATAACCCAATCATTTACATTCAACAGTCTTCTCGTATCGTCATAGCTCAGTGGTTAAAGTATTGGGCTTCTGAACTGTAGATCACGAGTTCCAATCCGCTCGGAGCTTTGCTGACTTGCTATACAATGTCTTGTTAATATTACATCCATTTAACTTTTATGGCTTCATGGATTTAAAAGTTTAACAAAATTTTACAATTATCTATTATTATCTATTATCCATTTTAAACATGTTAAGTTTACAATAAGTTAATATCCCAACAGGTCAATGCAGGTTGATCTAACGTTCATTGTTTTTCTAATTTAGCTATTTCTTGCCCATGCTCCCAGTTGCCCCTGTACCCCCCCCCCCTTCTCATTTCTGGTCATGGCTTACCCTTAAACTTCCCCTCATCCCTGTATCCCTGTGCTCGCCCCTTCAAAGGGTTTTGGGTTGCAAATTGTCTGGCGGACAAACACCTTAGCTAAGCTGTTTGTATGGCGGAATTTGCAACATGGCAAGGTTTCTCAGGTCTTTGATGTAGGCAACTGTTCCCAGGGCCTGCTCAAAGCTTGGGAATAGGTGGTCAACTGTGCCCAGGGTCTACCTAGCCTTAGCCATTAACCCGCTTTAAGCAAAGCGCTATTTATCTACTATTTGATCCATTCATTATTTATTGACTCAATTCATCAATGGACAATGATGATTGATATTGATTGATTGATTATGGATTGATTGATTCAATAATCCTATTGCTAATGCAATTGATCTATATTGATTGATCAAGCAATTTGATTATTTATGGATTGATTGATTGAACAATCCTATTGCTGATGTGATTGATTTATATTTATTGATTGAACTATTGATTGTTGATTTGATGATTGATTGAATTATTGATTGATTGATTGATTGATTTATTGTGCAGCCATATACCTGGCCATCAATTGGGTGGCAGGTCGGTTGTTAAAATGCATGTTCAATTTCAATAAATAAGCCATGACCAAAAAACGCCAGTTGGTGTTCAGCTGTTGTCTTTTATAATGGAATTTATCCCTAAGGATAAATTCATTTATACAAGCAACAGCAACCTTATCCTTAATCATGATCCTAATAAAGATTTGGTTAGTTTGAGCTAAACCATCGGGTCGGGTGTTCGCAATCATATCGGGTTCGGCATCCTTTTTCATCAAATTCTTCAATGATGCCGGATCATCAGATAAAATTTCACCCAAACCCTCCCGCCCATTTGAATTAATCATGATGGCGTCAATTCGCACGACTGCCATGTTCATGTAACTTAATTATTGTCTTGTCAGTTCATTGAGCTTGATTGTTTTGCAACCAAATTACAACGTGGTTGTTATTTTGCATACGACTACTATTTGAAATTATTTATTTGGATTCCTGTGATGGCGTCAATTCGCACGACTGCCATGTTCATGTAACTTAATTATTGTCTTGTCAGTTCATTGAGCTTGATTGTTTTGCAACCAAATTACAACGTGGTTGTTATTTTGCATACGGCTACTATTTGAAATTATTTATTTGGATTCCTGTTTGAACATCTATAAACAAATTTAATCATCGCAGGCAAATATTCAATCATGTTCACTACTTTGACATTAATCGAAGTATATCAGATACTGCTGTGCTCTTTGTTTTATGTTCCAGTCAACAATTCGGGCTGGACTTGCCATTATCAACTACCAGGATTTCTTTTTCACTTTGGGCTACACCTCGTGTTGGGCATCAACACACGACTTGCTATTACCAACTACCAAGATAACCATTCTCATCATGGGATTCAATTCACACTGGAACAGTGTCAACATGTGACTTACTACCGCCAACTACCAGGACAATAATTCCCATCGTGGACTTCATTTTGTGCTCAGTGCGTACACACATCTACCACGATACCCATTTTCGTCATGGCTTATTTCATATTCACTTCTTCTTGTGCTCCATCTGTGATTACCATTTAAATTGGTTACTTAAACTCTAGAAAATTTGTTTATTTTTCGGAATTTGCAACATGGCAAGGTTTCTCAGGTCTTTGATGTAGGCAACTGTTCCCAGGGCCTGCTCAAAGCTTGGGAATAGGTGGTCAACTGTGCCCAGGGTCTACCTAGCCTTAGCCATTAACCCGCTTTAAGCAAAGCGCTATTTATCTACTATTTGATCCATTCATTATTTATTGACTCAATTCATCAATGGACAATGATGATTGATATTGATTGATTGATTATGGATTGATTGATTCAATAATCCTATTGCTAATGCAATTGATCTATATTGATTGATCAAGCAATTTGATTATTTATGGATTGATTGATTGAACAATCCTATTGCTGATGTGATTGATTTATATTTATTGATTGAACTATTGATTGTTGATTTGATGATTGATTGAATTATTGATTGATTGATTGATTGATTTATTGTGCAGCCATATACCTGGCCATCAATTGGGTGGCAGGTCGGTTGTTAAAATGCATGTTCAATTTCAATAAATAAGCCATGACCAAAAAACGCCAGTTGGTGTTCAGCTGTTGTCTTTTATAATATGTATTAATTCAGTTAAATGTTGGTGTCAATATTGCAAGCATGATGATTATGTCACTCAAAGTGATTTGGAAGTCCAAATTTACAAATTAATGAAGGAATTTTACCAGCTCTTCCAAACACCTCGGTACTTCCTTCCGCACTTTGAAGGAACTTGAAAAATCTTTGAGATCGACTTCATTCAAGTCAAGGAACATCCTTCCATCCATTTTATTCTATTAAGAAATAAATACAAAACCTTGAATGAAAAAAAATATTCAACTGGCATTTTTAAAATAAGGTAAGGTATATATCAACTCACGAATCAAGTAGGGTTGAATATCGTTAAGGCTGAAACATTCCGATACCATTCCTGCACTATGAAACGATATAGTATTTTTTAAACACACGGTACTATACCTTGATGAATGAGTTCATTTTTCAACAAAACTGCAGTGTGTATATGACCAGAGGCAATTTTTATTGGTCATCTATATCTATTTAAATTTTAATCTTTAATATCATCTGTGTACAAATTGAAATCCATATTATGATTCCTATAAGTAATGAATTTGATAGACATGGAATATACACGCGTTTTTATTGAATTTGTTTTGGCCCCCATCCACCTCCCAAACTCTGACAATTTGTGTGTATGGGTGGTGGTGGTGGTGTGTGGTTGCGTGTGTGTGTGGGGGGGGGGGGGGATAACACCATTCTGTGGTTTTATCAGAACTACTAATATATTGTACCATATCCTATTTCTATCATGATTGATATATACCTTACTTTGGCATGTTTGACTGCATAATACAGAGACAAATTCATAAAAACATAATATATAGAGTATTAGATTTAATATGCCCTGGTTATTAATATCATACCATGTTATTAATATGTTTCCATCTTATTACTATACCTGCAATCAGAACTTGTAATTCCTCCGGTACACTCCTTTCCTTCAATCATTTTACAACTTTCTTTGCACTTTAGTCTTCAAAACTTTCCATCTTTTCACTTTTGGCGCTAAACGGAAGTGTGTTGCGGCGGAGAAAAAACAAACTAATTCGTATCTAGATTAGTCGCGCAATTGACATGCACAACACGGTAAACGTGAAGAAATGTTCTAACCAACTCAGAAATTCAAAATTATTAAACAATGTATTTCATTCGTAGAAATTAATCCAAAATTTATTTTTTTTAAATCTGAAGAATTCACAACTGCGTAATTTCTTTTTTTCAGAGTTCAAGGACTCTCTGTGTATCTTTATCGCATGCAGTGACTTTGTAAATTCTGATGAAACATATCTTCTCAAAACATTCATATTTCATTTATGAAAAGTTCGTTCCTTTTTTCTCAACCTTTTTATGTACAATCGATATCGGCTCTCTCTCTCTCTCTCTCTCTCTCTCTCTCTCTCTCTCTCTCTCTCTCTCTCAGTTAACTTTTATTAAATCATTTTCTGCTTTAAGTAAATGATTATTCCTCTTCACAAAAATATCAGTAAAACGGAATTACTTAGTAAAAGATTTCTACATATTAAGTTTTTTTAGTAAAAGATTTCTATATATTAAGTAAATGTAAGTAAAATATTTTGATCTAGTAATTGACATTGGTTTAAGTAATTGTTTTAAATTTGTTAGTAAATGTTAAGTAATAACTTTTTACTTATCAGTATGATTTCAAGTAAAAAATCATTACTAAGTAAAACTTTTTTTTAGAGTGGTTGGATTGTGGGTCAGTGTCAACATTCTTCCCGAAACATTGTATATGCAGTTATGTAAGGGTGTTGATAAAACGCGGAACGGAAAACGGAATATCTTATCTAATGTTATTTACTTGATAGAGTTGTTAATCATGCTATAAACGATAAACTTTATGTAATTTTTTTTAAAGATTAGCAATATATGAGATTATTTATTCAAGAATAATTTATTTCCTCGATATTAACAGTTCATGTATTGACCACTATACTATGTCCCAAAATATCCTCGAATCACATGTTGCTGAAAAACTCGATATTTATATATACCTCAGGGTTCAAGCAATGTTCTTTCAGACGCATGAAAAATTCTCATGATTTCTTCTTTAAAACGTCCTCTCTAGCTCATCAGGTTTCAATACACGGCTAAAAATAAAGAAGTCTACGGGGTTTTGCATTTCACTAGACCATGATGATAACGTTGAAAAATTGTGCGAGATCTTCTGAGTGACTTCCGAATGGAGAAAAGATGTCAACATTTCCCATTATAAATCTCCGTAAGAAATCTGTTTTCAATCCTGTGAGTTTTTCCGATTTAAAAATGATAATGTGTCAAAGTTTTCTTGGATATTTTCCGTTTCATCTATTTCAATTGCATATTATACAAGTATGTGTATTTTTTTTAAATCGTTTAAATGTGCTGCATAAATATTCTGGGATCAACAGACTATAGTCTCATTTTATAATCTGAAAATCAAACCAGGCAACGTCTAGAGCTCTCTATTCGGATCATATGTATATAACTCCACGAATGAACAACTGCCAAGTAATGCAAACGTAAACAAAATTGCATTGCTTAAATACTACCGGTAGTTTCACTAAGTACAGGGTATTTTAAAACAGTAGAAGATGTAGACAACAAACGCCGATATAAGAGGTAAAATAAAACATAACATGAAATCCACAACGTTATTGGTCCAATAAAATGAACCTATTTTTTTGGTAAAATTATATTTACAATAGCGTGACATGTTTGCAAATAGATGACGCAGCAAGACTTCGTAAAGAAGATCATGAATGTCGTCAGTCATACGGGTGGTTTTTTTTTATCTCAATGATACTGCATCGTCTATATGATTAAAGATCGTATAAAACACCGAAAACTCAATGTTGATGTAAGTATATACATCCTATTTGAAATATGACAATTATCATAAAACGCATAAACAGCTTTCACTAACTGCGTTACGCTGTTATGCCAGCAATACCATATAAGAAAAATATGTAAAAAGTTATAGCTAATTACTTCTTTTAATATTTCACAATTCGTATACATTTGATTTTTTCCGTTTCGTACTCAACTAAAGTCAAAATTGAACGCAATGCTATATTTGATAGACAGTCAAAAGAATATCAATAAGACAGCCAAATATTATTTATAATCATTCATTGGATATAAATAAATGATACAAAGTAAATCGTTTCTGGCCAGTGTACACCATTTTAAAGCGATAAATGTGATATGATATTTTCCGTTCCGTTCCGCTTTACGTTCCGTTTCCCGTTCCGTGTTTTAGCAACACCCGTCATGTAAAGACCATGAGAACCTGACCGAAACTAACATGACTTTAGTTATGTACAACAAGAGTGAAACCAAGCCTTTGGGGAAGATAAGATTGACTCTTCGTACCTCGCGGAACAAGAAGAAGTACAGCATCAAATTTGTGTATCCTATTCTTGGAGTTTCAGCTATCCAAGTGTTCTGTCACGTAAAGACGCCCTGGTCCAGTCTTGTACAGAATGTTTAACCTCTGACATACATTAACAGCAACTCCCAGTATGATTGTCAATGTATGTTTATGTGCATGTGGTAAAAGACTGAAATATAAACAAAGGATACATAGAAACACTTTGAATTTCATACAAAATGAATTTACATAATATTATTAAAGGGACTTGGACACGATTTGAGCTCAATTTTTTCAAAATAAATTCTTTCATTTGTAATGTCTAGAATGGTCAATATGGATGTTTTTAATGCTCTGCCAAAATCTGAAAGTCTAATATCGACCTACAAGCGAGTTACAAAGGTTAAAATTCTTTGTTTTGTAAACAAAGCTCGAGTCCTGTTAATGTTTACATATGTCTTGAATTGGTAAAAGTTTCAATCTTATAATATATGTTGCATTTTGTTGTTGATAAACTTATTTATGAACACATTTAATAAGTTTATCTTGTTTCCACAAGTTATTTTGTCAAAGAAATGGTAATTTCTTTACATTATTTGTAAACAAATATAAGACTCGAGCTTTGTTTACATAACAATGACTTCTTTCCTCTGTATCTCGCTTGTAACACGACTTCTAACATTCAAATTCTGGTAAATCATTCAAAATACACAAGTAAACTATTTAATACATAAAAATAAAAAAATAAAATTTTCATCTGAAATCGTGTCCAGGTCCCTTTAAGTGATGCTAATTTGTCATTTTAATTGCAGTAAACAGAAAGTAGCAAGAATTATAATTCATATTCAAATAAACTTAAGCGAGAGATATGGAATATTTATTACTCATCACAATGAGTTACATATGTACTAGTATCTCGTTATTAGAAGTGAAAACACATTTAAATTAGTTTGTGATCAGAAAAAGACGTTAATGGTAACCTAACAACAAACTATATGATAAACGTAATGATTTTAATTTTTCCATCGTCAACTTCCCTTACTTATGTAGCAATATACCATCATCCCGTGCTTTTGGGGTTTATGTCTCTCAGCTTATTCGTTATGCAAGAGCATACTCTACATACGAACAATTTATTAAAACGAGGCAAGCTACTTACAAACAAGTTGTGTGAACAAGAATATCAAGAACATCGATTAAACTCATCTTTTCGCAAGTTGTATGGTCGATACAATGACCTTGTCAGCAAGTACAAATTCGTATTTCACTATTTGTATTTTTGAGATGGTTGACAGTTTGTTATTGTCATTTTTCATACAGCAGGCATGCTCACCAATCTGATTAAAATCAGCCGTTCTGATACGCTACCGCTCTCGAACATCTGAAACAAGCCGCATAGAGGTCACGTCCGAACGACCCGACAATCTAAATATTTAAATATAAGGTCGTGACCTTTTTGACCAATGAGAATCCACGTCTCTTAAAGACTATCGGGTGAAGTAACAGCAAGGTAAATATAACCGCACAGATTTATGGGAAATTATCTGTAGGCAGAGTTTTGCTAGCCACAATTTGATTGGCTTACCGAAAGGTCGTTCGGACGGGACCTCTAAGCGGCTTGTTTCAGATGTTCAAGAGCGGTAGCGTATCAGAACGGCTGATTTTAATCAGATTGGCATGCTCACGAAGCTGTCTTAGAACTATGGCGGGTCCTAAGTACATCTAAGGATACGTCTTAGTCTTTAAGTCTTTTTCTTGAAGCTCTACTAAATTTAGGAGCCATAACCTTTTCCTAACTTTTGGACATCACTTACCTTCTCAGCTATGTTAAGGAAGGTATCAGAATTCTAGCACGTGTGATTTAGGAAGATTTGCATATGCCCCGCACCTTATTCATGAGATTTTTCGAGATTATTGTATTTCGGTAATTAATAAACTTTTACCGAAATGAATATGATTAATTATTGGGTTTGATTGTATCAAGAAAGGTGTACTGAAATAAAAACTTCAACTATTCTTTATATCTTGCGAAATTATGAAATTCCTAAGTCGTCTGATGACGTGTCGAGGTTGAATACGTCACATCGGCGCTTGCAGCTGTGATCAGAATAAACATGTGGACTTCAGTGATATATCTGGGAATTTAGCTCATTTACAACCAGCCTAGACGGAAATCGGTAAAGGATTCAACTGAACAAGGTAGGATTTATCTGTACTTTCCCTATATATTGTTTTATATTGTCTAATACTGTAGGATGAAACAGAAACGAAGGGAAATTTATCGGCTTCGATTTTGTTTACTTGTTTACATTTGTTTTTCATGTAATAGTGTGTTTAAACATCATTTTGGTGACTCGATCAAGCAAAGCAAATGATCTGCGATTCGCTAATTTTGATCATAAAGAGTATTGAGGCTCATAGTAGCTTTTTACTGGTCTCTTATATCGCGATAATATTAGCTCGCATTTCCTCCGTGTTCAAAGAAAATGTAAACAATGGAAAGTCCAAACACTGGGTTCTCACTACAAAGATTTCTGTGAGAATCTGAATTGAATATAGACAAAATTGTATTTTTGTTAATGTAAATCAAAATATGTTATTTCATTTAGCCTTTTTTTAAGGAAGATTAAATGTTTGAATAAACAAAATTTCAGTGTTGAACTGAATTTCCACACATTTTAAAGAATAAACATTTGATTATGCCTGTTATAATATTGATGAAATTATAACTGCCATTAGTATGCACATTAATAAAGTATTTTTCCATTTTCATGTTATCTTCAGTACAATAGTTTGCTAATTATAACACATTATTCAATTTCAGGATTATTAAAGCAGTAAATGGTCCACTGGAGACATTTTGTTCGGATGTTGATAAAAAAGTAGGTACTCTATAAATATTTCTTTTACCCATTAACTTCAGGTATATTTGGTCTGGGTTTATTACTAACTAGCACTTAACCCCCCCCCCCCCCCCACGCCCTTATATCAATAGTTATATGGTAAGGGCAACAGATGAATTAATTTTTCCGGCCAATTTCAACAATTTGGTAATGATGACTGGTGTGAACATAGACAACAATCTAACATTATTTTAATGAAATTCACAGCGTTTAATTATTTTATGAATGAAAATTAAAATCATATAATCGTAGTCAGTCTTGCGTTTGAATTTCACGCAAATGACGCCGAAAGTGAAATGGCTCAGAAAAATGCAGTAGTGCAAGGGCATACACTTTATCAAATATATTGAAATTTTATATGTGTTACCATTATATCACAATTATATCAAAAAGTGCTGGGAGCTATATGAAATCGCTACGCATTTCACATAAATAAGCATTAATTGTGGGAACTCCCTGCAAATTTCTGTTCATACACTGTTTATGTTGAATTTAATAATTGTTCTTACTTGAATATTTCAAGCTCCCAGCACTTTTCGGAATTTTAGATGTTCATTTTACAAGTAAGAAACAGAAATAATTATATTTGTTAATGTTAACCCCTTGCACTATGCATTTTTTTGTATTATTCCTGGTTCATCTATTTTTAGCAGTATCACGTGACAGGGTATTCCCAAGAGACTCAAAAATTGCTCATGCGATAGCGAATTATCTAATTGCGTGAACCCTGAGGTCCACACAGAAAATATATAAGCGAGGTTAAACCGGATGCACTGGGGAAAATTTAGCATGCGCATGAGCTAATCTGGTTCCTGCGCGACATTATGGGTAGCTAAGGGAACCAGGCTAGCACACGTGTATCTGAATCGGGATTTCATGCCATATATGCACATGTTCATTGTATTTGTAAAGTTGTCGGTGAACAGTACAGAAACAAACTGAAGTATTTCTTTTAAAGAAATAATCGACATGTGATATGAAGTATCAGCATCATGGAATACGTTAATATTATGCCGAAACTACAACATGCATTTAATGGCATAAATCGCGATGTTTTATTGTTTTCCGAAATAGCTTAACTATACGACGAGGCTAGTGTACTTCCCGATTAAAAAACAATTGCGCATTTAAGCATGATTTGATAATTATGTGACTGTATATAATACATCATTGAATAATTATGTCACTGTATGAAAGTTTAAATTTCAAGAGAAATGCATCAAAATACAAAATCAATTTACATAGTGAACAACGTAGTACGCAAATAGTGAAATTCGCTGAACGCCTCATACTATACATGTATAGTATCTTCATTAATGTCTTCATTAATATAATTCATAATTGTGTTTAAATTCTGAGGTAAAAGGTCAGGGCTCTACGTGATACAACGTACACATTCAGTGGTTAAAGACACTATATCCAGGCTTGCTACTATAATATTAATTCATCATAACACTTTTGCAATCACAGGTCTCCCCGTAGATGTCTTTGTATAAAGCAGGGAGCTAGAGTCGGTGGAATCTCTGATAATCTTAAGGCTTTCGCGTTTCCGTTAGAAACACATGCATATGGTCCACATATTGCAGTCCTTTTTTAAAGGACAGCAACTTGTTTGTATATTGATAAAAAATCACTTTGTGTAACAATTTTTTGGAATATAATATCAAGATTATTCAAAGGCTAATATTTTATGTGATAAATACCGCTATTATTTTATGGACGCCCTTAGCATAGCTGAGTTGCCCTTAAGCCATCCTAAGGCTGTAAAATAACGTTTAAGGAGATATTGGGACTGTTGTGAAGCTTTTTTAATTTTAAGACCAGTAGAATAAATTAATATTTTCTACAGTTCCAGCATTTCCGAGAAACCTTAAAGTTTTAATCCAGAAGGAGGGGGCCTAGTCAGTTATTATATCATGTACGTTCATTTAAGGTTTCTCCACCCTTGATGCTTTTATGGTTTAATCAATGTAATTGTTGTTTAAATTTGAAGATCAATATGTACACAATCAAATTGAACTAAAATCTAGATATGTTGCAAATATATTTTTCATGCTGTATGAGTTAACACAGATACACTATCAGAGCAATTATACCGACGACTGCTCCCCAATCATACATCGCATAAATTCTTTGCTGATATCACATATAAAAGCAAATCTTTCCTGAAATTAATCACAATCTTTTTTTTCATGTTTTTATTAACAATTTAATGCTATTAAAAATTGCAAGTATGTATATTATGACATTTACAGTACATTTTGATTCAATTTTTCAACTTTTCAACTTTTTAAATAATGGTTAAAATCACTAAAAATTGGTACATTTGTAATTCATTATCTATCCTTTTGAAATATGCAAAGATATTATTCCCTTGCCAGGTAAAAAATGTTAGAGTATGGTGTAAGTACATTACTGCCTTATTCATTTTTATCAGTTTTTCATTAAATTCTGCAATTTCATCTAAAACAACTATCTAAATTGTTCATCATGATAGTCATTTCACTTTAAATAACTTAAAATGAGTTGAAATACAACTGAAACTGAAGATATATTGCCAAAACCATGAATCACATTACAATAATTTTAAAGCCGATAACGGTAAAATAGTCCGGAATGCTCCTGATGACGTCATGCGACAATCGAAAGACCTTAAAAAAAATATGTGGAGAGGGACCTTGAACTCTCACCCCCCCCCCCCCCCCCATCCCGTTGCTACATGCCTGCTTGGGAGCTGACAAATTAAGCAAGTTTTTTTTTTGCAAATACTCTGTTTGGCGAATGAAAATTATTCACTCATTTTGAATATCTACATTGTACACTTAGTAAGTAACATTCATTGATTTGATTACCTTTTGATAAAAATTATTCATATGTCCTTGGTTAAAAAGTTAATTTACATCGATTTTTATAATCCATGCGTGATCATTCTTAATTTTTATCACTGCATTCTGAAAAAATAATCTTTAAAGAAAATTCGTCATGCTGAATGAATTGTATTAAATGTATTTTCGAGATATATTACAACCTTTTCTTTATTTAACAAGTTCGTGTATTCTATATATTGCAGATTAAAGGGAAATTGGTTGTGTTTTTACGTGTACAAGTGTTTCTACATGCAACGTTAAATTCTATGAGAAGCGCTTGTGTTTGTATTAAATAAACTTTAATGACAAGATTATCAAATGTAAGTATACACTCATAGAATGCACATGTGATGTTTAAAAAATTATCTGCTTGTAAGCCAATTCTATCCTGAACACTGTGCCGGATAATTCTGCCAGTGCCAATTAAGGTACATTTTTGCACCCGTCTAAGCTGCATCTATCGAAAAATTCAAACATGTCATGTAATACACCATTGCTTAAGAAGTTTTTAACCACCTTTGTTATCAATGTATCTCACATTTCAGGTGAGATACTAACCTTTAAAAAATTCTTACAGAAAACTAATATTTCCCATGGGAAAAACATTTTTTATGACATTTAGAATTTCCTACCGGAATGTAATAATTTCCCATAGGAGTTTAAATTCTGATAGGATTTGAATAAAACTCCCTTAGGATTTTAAAATCCGATAGGCAATCTTAATTTCCTATAGGATGACTACCTGTCTGGAACAAATTCCTGCAGGATATACTTTTCACCTGTAGGAAATTTAATTCCTATAGGATTTTTAGAATTTTTGTAAACTAAATTGTTATTGGTCACTGATATATACTTAGGTTAATGTAAACTTTTAAAAATTATATATACATTAAAATTACTGGTTTTAGGCCTTTTGAGTTAACTACCGACACGTACAATTTTCTCTGGCAAAATGTTACATAAGTCTCTCAGATTCGATGTATGTGAATCATTGTGAAAAACGAGAACAGCTGTAGAAAGTTATGATATCCTAAATTAGATGTTCCTAGGTTACCGTCCAGCTACATCTTAATATCAATTCTATGTAAGAATCAAAGATTTATAAAAGGTGTCTTTAAAGAGAAAGTCAACTATATTCTGTCCCAAGATATCCTCGATTCACATTTTGCTTAATTGTTCGATATTTATATATACCTCAGGGTTCAAACGTTGTTCATTGAAAAGTATAAAAAATTCCAAGATTTCTCCGTTGAAACGCCCCCTTTAGCTTATCAGGTTTCAACTCACGGCTAAAAAATGTTATGTCTACGGGGATTTTGTGTTGCATCAAACCCGGGTGATAATGTTGAAAAAGTGAGCGAACGAGGTATTCCGAGTGACTTCCGAGTGGAAAAAGATGTCTTCATTTCCCATTATAAATTTCGTTAAGAAATCTGTTTTTGTTCATGTTAATTTTTCCGAGTGAAAAATGATAATGTGTCAATGAAGATATCTTGGAAAGTTTACCTTTCATCAATTTCACTTGCACTTCCTTCACAGGTAAATGTATTTTTATTAAAAATAAATTTATCTGATTTGATTATACATACCTATGCCTATTGGAATAATGACTGCAATGGACTGCATGTTATCCCCATAACTGCCTTTTAATGATATTATTTTTACACTTGTTCATGTAAGTAACCATGTGGGTTCTCAAAATGAGTAAATCCTACATAACGGGGATATAGGTCTGGTATTATATATGAACATATATATTTCAGAAAACTGGGATCAGTATACACCACAGATCTGACTTTTACATGGAATTGCCATGATGGATTTATGTAATCGCTCTGGGTAAGAAAAAGTATATCTTCAGAACTATACTTCACTGCACTGGTGTTGACACTCTGGATGAGTACACTACGATTCTTTCCATCCTTCATCCATCATTCCGGGTGGAGGATGTTAGTCGCATAGCATTCCTATATAAGTGTTGCAGGTTGGTAGCTCGTTAACTTCATTGGCTGAGTGCTGGATTCGTAAGTCAGGTTACCGAAACTCAAGTACAGTAATTATCTGTCTGTTTCAATTAATCATAATTATTTTATTTGTAATAGAAAGTCACAGGTTTACAAAAGGTTTAAATACAGCCCAGGTCGTTAAGCTAGATTCCGAGAGACCATTGTTCCTTTCATATTCACCAATTCATTAGAGACTTACTCAAAATTCACAAAAACTTAAATCACATGATTTCTCTACCTCATTTGATCTATGTTTTTCCAACGTCTGCTTTTGTCATGTTGTTGTGACGTCTTTTTTGTACTTCAATACAGAAGAGTCAACAAAAGGAAATAACTTTTAAGTTGAATTTTGTGGAAAATTGATAACTTAAAATAATTGTATTTTAAACCCAGGAGATAAACCCAAGCCAATTTTGGTTGTATTTTTTAAACCAAGGTCTCATCTTGTTAACAAAAATGTTTACTCTAGTTTTCAATTGCCTGCTTAAAATTAAATTGATATTATTAAGTGTGCCTGTTTTTATCTATTTTATTAGCTAATTCTATGAAACACAAACCGATGGTATTGTTATCTGTACATTTTACTTAAATCAATCTATGTGTACAAATACATTGAAATGTTTCAATGTCTTTGCTATGAAAACTGAGTATGTACTGTCAAAATTGTACCCACAGAGAGTCTCCATATAGAACATTCTTTCAAGTTAGAGAGATAAAATTCAATTCCAAGAAAGTGCGTGGCCACCACTTAAAATGATGTTAAGGCGTGTCCAAGTTGATCTTAGGATGTTCCTAACGTTTTCTTAGGAACACACCAAGGTCATATTTTAGGGAATATTTCGTGAACATGCCTGCAGGTCACTATATAACGAAATTTTGTTTATTGGCGAGTAGATTCTATTTTGGTCATGCATTATACTTGCATTGACGTTGATACTATACATTCCCCGTACTACTAACTTCCGGGTATGCAATTGCAGCGCCAAGAAATAATGATTAAACCAAAATTATGAATAGTTTGCTTAACTGTAAGGAATTATTACTCTAATGATCCATCTATGAAATATTAAGCTCTAAAACCCTTAAAGCTTGTTGGCAGTCCACACATATTTTCCGTTTCACTTAAAAATGCATAAAAAATCACATAAAATAATTCAAAGTTGATATTGGTCTCTGTTCTGTGAAATAAATTTTCAAATATTAGCATTTATTTTCTTCATAGAAAATGAGTGCCTTTCTTTCACGAGAAAATATTTGAATTACTCCAAGATATTAAGTCGGGATCTATTGGGGGCTCCTTTCAAATTATTGGGTTCGGGTTCGTCCTTTCAAATCATCATTCGGAGATGGAAACATCTAAAAAAAAAAAAAAAAAAAAAAAAAAGAAGAAAAAAGGGGGCAATGTATTTTCCGAAAAATGAGTCTCGTTTTTTGCATCTGTCAAAATGATAGTGTACCATCTCAAATTAATCTTATTTCCATACATATTTTTTAACATGTTGATACGTAAATCAAATTGTTGACAAGGATGGTTCGGATTGTACAAATTTAAACTACAGTTCGTCTGCATGCTCATGGCGGCATTTGTAAAAAAGTACACTTTTACAAATTTTTGAAAACTAAAAAATATTTTAAAATTATAAAAGCGAAAGATGCCACCTAAGAGAAAGAGGAATCAAGTGGGGACGACAGGGCCAACAGGAACCACGCGGTCCAAGAGAAAAAGGACAAGGCTGATAGGAACTGTGTGCAACAGCCTAATCCCTCTCTCCAGGTAGCAGATATGCAGACGTTTGGCTAGGCCCTCAAAGAACCTGGGCCATCCCAAAGTCACAATGTACCGGGGACACATGCAGGACAAGAAACAGGAACATGTATGAATGTTTGTGCTCTGAAGGTTCCTTCACAAAATTGTCCCTTAACAATAGAGAGTTTTCATTGTAATCTATCGACCCTTTAGAAATGGGACAGCTACAGCTGCATTTGAGGCAGGTTGATCTCCATAATCTATAATGGAAGCTGGAAATCTAAGGTGTATTAATCACACATTCGTTGTCCAGTCTTAGGTTAATGTCAGTAGCATTGAAAAAGAATAGGATATCACATTAGTCAGATTACATGTATCCCCATATTAATTTCTCAAAATATTGCATAAATTGATGTTAAGGTCTGGTGTGGTGGCTCGTCAATCATCAACCATACGTTTACTGAAGCACTATGCAGAGCTGGTGAAACCAATTTAGGACTAGAGAGACTGGGCATAAGTATATGGTGGCAGTGTTATTCTGGATTGAAATTGCTGCATCTAAGAGCAAACGGCATTTACTCAGAGAAATTGAAGCTGCTCCAGACTTCCTGGTAATAATGCAAGCTGGGGTTAATGTTATTGGTCTTAAACATATTTCATTATATGAGTTGATTAAAATTGTTTGCGATCACTTAGAAATTATTAAACAACGATTTTCCAATTCAGAACTAGTTGGTCTTAGATACTTCCACGTAAAACTTGGAGGTATTCACAGGATGTTGCAGCCATGAACAGGTCCCGTGTGCAAGTTTATAGAGCAATTCCTAGCCATGTGGCGTTTACGGGCACCAAATCAACTGATGTCAATGTATTGTTGTGCTGACTTGTTAAAAAACATTGTGACAATTGATTTGTGCATGTGAAGTTGCTGAACTGTTGAACCAGTGAATTCTGTAAAATTGTATGTTTTTTTTTATCTAATTTTCAATTAACAATAATTCAATATAATTATGTATTAAATAAGTTGAAGTTTTTAAATATGTGACCATCCGCGGTAAACCCGGGGTGATCAAACTATAATATTGATGATTTGTCGACTGTTGATTAATATTTGTTGTGACTTTTGTTTGATGGGTTTGCCCATATGTTGTCAATGGCATCCCATATTTCATTTCTGCCACGGCTAATACTCGCCAAATAAAACTTTAAACATGATATTTTGGTAAATTTTCTCTGTGTAAATAAATTATATATCAACTTAAAGTTTCAGATAGATGTAAAGTTAATCTGTTGACTTCGTAGCCTCCCTAATAACTCAGTGTAAGGTAACATACTATACTTCAGTCCCTTCACGGTGATCACAGATGCACTGTAAATGTATTTTATGTTACATGAAATTGCAATTGAAACTTAATGTATAACACTGTGCCGGATAATAATGCCAGTACCAAGGTGGCATTTTTGCACCCGCTTAAGATGCAGTTTCGGAAAAATCCATAATTACCAAATAATAGACCATTGTCAATAGAGAATGTTTCACCTGACAGGTGGGATATTTACCTTTAAAATTATATATCCCATAGGAAAATGATAATTCCCATAGGTGAAATGATTCTCCTACAGAAAATATTGACAATCCTATAACATTTTCTAAAAATCCTATATATTTTCTATAGGAGAATGATATTTCCTGTAGGAATTTGCTTCTGACAGGTAGTTTTCCTATAGGAATTTAAGATTTCATATCGGATTTTATCAAATCCTATCGAAATTGAAATTCCTATAGGAAGTTCTTGTCTTTCGATAGGAAATTTCAAATGTCCTATAGAAATATTGTTTTTCAATGGGAAAAATAATTTTCCTATTGGAATTTATCTTTGAAAGGTTAATATCTCATCTGACAGGTGAGATATAATGATAACAAAGGTGGTTGTGAACTCTTTAAGCAATGGTCTATCATATGGCATATTTGAGTTTTTCGATATATGCAGAGGATTCTCACTCCTCCATGACACCTGATCATGCCCCTGAGGTTTTCCAGAAGTCCGTGATTGCTCTGCTCTCGACTGTTGATTGAATACCGAATTGTCCTCGGATTTTTCTCCGTTTTTCCCGATCATGACATTTTCCCCAAATTACGACATTTTTCCCGATAATGACATTTTTACCGATATGACATTGGGCTCACGGCGGGTGTGACCAGTCAACACAGGATGCTTACTCCTCCACGGCACCTGATCCTACCTCTAACTTTGGAGGTCCGTGTTGCTCTGCTTTGCATTTGTATTACGTTTTATGGATTTTTGAGATGGTTGACGGTTTGTTATTGTCATTTTTCATGCAGATTAGACGGGTGCAAAAATGCCACCTTGGCAATGGCATAATTATCCGGCAGTGTTATATGTAAAGAATACATTATATTATGTGAACTACCTAGAAATGCTTTTTTAATCTTATTTACAATCAATTTGTGTCAATGTAAGTGTGTTTGCTACAGAAATGAAAAACTATATACACTGTACAACGATTTCTTAAAAAGTTCTGTAATTTTTACTTCAAAATCAGCCGAGCCGAGTGAAAAATAAATTAATTCAAAGTCAATATGATATAGGGTAACCTATATCTAATCTTGTTACGGCTTGGGTTATTTTTCTACTGGGGGTTATTGGTTATTTCTCTTAATGTTTTACTTGAAAAAAAAATGAAGGAAAATGTCGAAAAATGACCCCGGTCATTATTCTACAAGGGGTCATTGTTCTTCTTTACACCTGCACATCTTATTTTCATCTTTTACTTAAGATGTGAAACGTGATAAACTTTTCTTAATGTAAAACATCTAGTGATTAACGGTTTTATGGCTGCTTCGATCGTTTCCTATGAATGAAAAAAACCCATTCAATTATTATATTTTCGTATAAAAAGATGTATACGAAAAATATTTATGCAATTTATTCATATGCATTAGGGTTTTTTTTTTTGGGGGGGGGGGGGGGTTGTTGTTAGAAATTATTTTGAAATATTTAAATAAAGTAAAAACAATTCAATTTCGAGTAAGAAAACTATTATATAGACAGTTTTCAGAAAAGCAATTTTAGCAGGAGTTACTTCCCGTTGGCGGCTATGCTGTGGGTCAAACTGTCTTGCTTTCTTTATCATTCAATCAATTTTAGGTATTTTGACGCAGATACCACTGTTTGTATGACATATCTTCCTTTACCTTGTATTCTTTATGCTGTTCGGATTTTCCCTTGTATATTTCTACTATACTTGTTTAACCTGATTGCTCAAAGAGGAAAATTCACTGCCTTGACACACAAGATAAAGGCCCCAAGGTAAATAAATCTTAGGGAATGAAAAGTATTTATTTGCCATTTTAGTTGAATTTTTCGTTTAGTGGAATAATTCAAGTCGTAAGCCGAAGAATAAGAGAACTTATTTGTTTAACCTTTTTTTATTCAAAACAATTTTGTAACACAATGACATATAATAAACAAGAGAACAACATGCCTTAACGGTCACCGAGTACCATAGGCCATGCACATACTTGTCGGGGATTCTGATATATGCAATTAATTTTCATTCTAGAGTAAAAGAAAATTAAAATATGGTTATGATCACTCCCTTCCCACCTCAAATCTTGCAACAAAGACTATGAAACCTAAACTTGGTGAAAAAAATATTAGAGTGGATGGCCAATTTTGAAAAGATGCAAGACTCTGATAGGAAATAATTATACCCCCGCTCCGAAAACAGAAGGAAATATACTGTTTTACACTTGTTTGTGTGTCTGTCTGTCCGTCCTTCTGTCTGTCTGTCCGTAACATGTCGCATTTTTCTTAGCAATTATTTATTGCAGGTGCTCAAAATGTTGGTACACTCTTTGTTTGCCATATGGCGGACTTCAAGTTTATGCTAAATGACGACTTTGTTTATTTTTAGCTTAAATTTTCAATCAAATTTTCGTCAAAGATATCTATGCAACAACGTATAACAGGTGCTTGAAATTTTAACACAATACCATATTTAGAGAATTTTTTTGTACCAAACGAACCTCAACTTCCTGTTAAATGACGACTTTGTTAATATTAGCTCATCTTCGCTAGCCAAGGGTTTCTAATCCGCACCGCTCCTTACTAACCCTTGGTATATCGTGCTATCAAAAGTCGGGATTTTTTTCCTGGATTTTGATTGGGGTTTACTAAAACCGCTCAACCAATCAAAAAGATGCAAAATATAAATGATTTAATCGACAATGTTTTAGTACTGTTTATAAATTCGCGAGTGTCTTTAACACGCATATCTCAAACCCTTTATTTTCTAGTCTTTCTGTTTAAGCCTTCATGATACATGTAGCTTGCAATTGTGCAATAACAAATACCACCTAATCTGTGTATCAAGAGAGGCATGCACTCATATATGTAGGATTTACCGCTCCCAGTCTTACAACCTTCGAATGAATTCGATCTACATGTATATGTAACATTTAACAATATTCCTATTTATTGAATACACTGGGCATTAAAACGTTCTTACAACTTGTCAATATCAATGTCTATGGAGGCTGCCATTACTGCACCAGTGAAATTTAAAGTACGGCTTCTTTCATAATTTGGCTGATTTATAAATAGGCTGGGAAATCACGTGACAAAAATAAATCCCGACTTTTGATAAGAAACCCTTGGCTAGCGAAGATGATATTAGCTTAAATTTTCGTTAAGGATTTCTCAGCAACTATTTATGGCAGATGTTTGAAATTTTCACACATTTGTTTTTTTATGCATGCCATATTGTGGGATCTATTTTTTTACCAGTCCAAGTCAACTTCCTGATAAATGACGACTTTGTATTACTAGTAAGCATTGGTTCACAGGTATCTTGTTTTCCCATATTTGTTAACTTTCAAGATTGCTTTTACTTGTAGATAACTTCATGGATAAAATAAAGATGGCTAGTGTATATGTTTGATTTAAAACACATCCAATCCCCTTGGGCTAGACATAAACTCTCCCAATAGAGCAGTTGAACGAATAAATATGATACATGTAATTTTTTTCTTTTCTCATTCTCATGTTTCACCTGTTCAGTATTATTCCATTTATGCTGAGATATCGTCTGAAATTTATTTAAAAGTCATTTTACACATACCACTCATCAGTTTTTTTGACTAGCCAATTTTTACTTTTCTATCAACAAGCCTTTTTGGGTGTTTTTCTTGACAAAGGCTTTCACGATATTTCTAACTTTAATAGACAGCTTCATTTTCTTGTCTAAATATGTACTCATTTCTGTCTTTAAAATTCAAGAGCAGAATAAAAAAAATAAATCTTTAAATATAATATAATATAATATACAGCCCACGCCCTCCATTATATGACCACTTTTGCCCCACCCTAGAGTTAAAACCCCTTCATCGGGGGACATAAATTTTACAATATTACAATTTCTGTAGAAGGCCTCCTAATAACTGGTCAACATAATTTTGAACTCAGTTTCTCTTACAGATGTGTAGGAGTAGAGAAGATATTTAAACATTGTATCCTGATTAAAACTATATGACCAGTTTTGCCCTGCCTAAGAGCCAAAATACCTACATCGGGAGACATGAAATTTACCATTTTAGTTCAGGGCTCTCTGATCTATACATAAAAAAGATTTCAGTTTTTCTTACAGATGTATGGGAGGAGAGGAAACATTTTTAAACTGTATATATGCATTAACACTATTATAAGTTCAGTTTAGTTTCCGCCCTAGAGTCATAACCTTGACATGAAATTTACAATTTTGGTAGAAGACTTCCTAGTTTACATAATTAGAATTCAGGTTTTTTGACAGATGTGTGGGAGTAGAGAACAGGATTTTTGAAAAATGGTCAAGATTTGACCATTTTTGCCCTGTTCCTTGGGACCCTTTGGGACCCTTTGGGACAAGAGTCATGGTGAAATTTACAATTTATGTTCCCCAACATCAAAGATGCATGTTACTTAATTTGAAAAGAATTGGCCATGTAGTTTTTAAGAAAAAGTTTAAAATGTTAAATTGTTAATCTACGACACACGACAACGGACGACGATGGACAAAAACCAATTTCAATAGTTCACCTCAATGACTCGATTGACCTAAAAATCTTTAATAGCTCCACATTAAAATTCATTAGTTATGAAAAAAGCATTATGATAATTATGTGTCAGTGATTAAATCTTGTACACTTATTCAATAATAATAAAGAACTGAATTGATATTTTATCATAAAAAATATCAGAGAACTACATATAACGTCATCAAGATAATTTACTTATACAGATCATTTAGAACTTAGATTTTTGGAAAATAAAAATTGCACAATACCACATTACTCATTAATTTACACATGTTTATATTATTATGTACATAAACTACTGAACACTGAATTTTTATATAAAACTATGTTTTCACAAGTTAACTGCAATTCGGGGTTTATTTATTTCTTTTTAACCAACTAAACGCCGCGAACTTCTTCTTTTCTTCCTGGATAGGTTCAAGGACGATGTTGCAGCTTCTAAAATTAAATATTTTTGACATTTTAATATTGTTCAAAACAGGTTCTTTTATGGTCTTAATAATTCAAAGTTTTAAACAGTTATTGTTTATGGATATAAAAAACATCGCATTTTACTACACCTAAATTCATAGTAATAGATATTTATTATTTATATATCAATATATCATTAGTTTTGTATTATCGTGTGCATTATTTTAAATGCAAAGTATTTCAAATATTATCAATCATCATTTGATTGATTGGTTTGAACAATCAATAAAAGGTTTCTTAAAGCGTACATTGAACATTAAACATTACATTTATATATATTTAACGGTTACAAAACGGGAAATAAAAACTAGTGGGAATTGTAGGGTTTTTTTTATCAAAACACCACATAGCTCCTCTTCTCCCTTAAGCATGGTATATGGGGCAAATTTGATAAGTAAAATTGCATGATGTTTGCCAAAGTCTAAATGTCAAAACAGTCCACATGTTTTCAGGTTTACCAAAAAATTCTTTTTGTTTTTAAATTTGAGCTTGAAAAATTTAAAAATAGGTCAGGATCTACTAATTTTAGTTTGGTTCAGCTATGTTTATATCAGCTATATATGGTATATGTCTTTATCTTAAAGGATTTTTATGTTTTGACTTTGATAATATTTTTAAATGATACATAACCGGAAGATTCAAAATAAGTCAAAAGGTTTGGTAAATTTCACTTTCTTTAATATCATCTATCACTGTTTCAAATTTTAGATTTTTAAGTCAAAAAGTTTTAATTTTAATTTCATCTTCCAGGTCAATTTGTATCATTTTGTACTTGTTCTTAATTTGATCAGAAAATAGTAAAAGTCAAAAATTTTACAGCGGTACATCTCAATGTATACTTATTGTTCTTTGCCTTTGTTTCAAATTCGAAGTTCATCTGTCAAAGCATATTAAGTAAATAACTGAGAATTGGGTTTTTTCTTCTTTTTTTTGTCTTAAAATTAAACTATCAAGTCAAGGTTAACAATTTCAATTTAAGGGTTCATCTAGGTTAAATACCATTTATCTATGCATGTATGATCAAGGAATCTAATGTAACAGCCGCGTGGACAATATTATCAGAACACGCTTGTGTAGACAATGAAAAATAAAACAAGCCATTTGATTGAAAAACCTAGTGTTATAACATAGACAATACTCTTTTAGAGATAGGTGATCTTTGGATACAGAAAAAAAATTGGAATATTGGGAATATTTTTTGATTATGTTCCAAGTTGGATGACCATCAGTGTAAGAAAAATTTTGAAGTACCGGTGATGAAAAAAATTATTTCTTATTTTACCATTGAGAAAGAAAAACATTCAATTTGAAAATATTAACAATTATACTTCTAAGTGTATTATCATTATCGTCTAAAGTTCTAAATCTTACTGTCAAAGTAGGAAATGACTTAGAATATTCTTTTCTAATATAACTTTGATAAAAATATATTAGGTCGAGGTCAAATATTTTGGTAGGGCTCAGCAAGGTTATTGTGGAGCCACACAATTATCCAGAAATGAAATATTGTTTGTTACTTTAACTTATTAATGTTATGAATATGCATGTGTTATATTTATTATCCTTCCTCGATAAAGCATTTTGAATGTTGATACGACTACTGTACCTTATACGTGTTTGTTGTTTATACATTTACAGGATCGAATTTGTTATTTCTGGATCAAATCAGTGATGTTCATTGTTGATATACATTATATTTTTACTCAAATTATATTACCTTTTACTTATATTAACATGATCTGACATTGTTTTTGTCAAGTACAATTTATTTGAAACATTTGTTGCACTTACTTTTCACTTTTCGCCATTGTTGCACCGGAAGTTATGTTAAATGTATTCATACAACCTAGGGTCTCTCTTCATTTTCATTTGGAGTGCTAATAAATTATCTTTAATGCATAACGTGTATTAAATTAAAATGAAAAATTCTATTTTGTGTAATTATGTTATTTTTATGAAAATTAAAGATGTATTTATTGAGTTATTATTATCACCGGTGATTATCCAGTGATCCTCAGGTGGTTTCCATCTGGGCACGTTCGTTACCCTTGTGGATCCAAGGTTTTATTTATACCGAGGATGGGTTTTCTCCGGGGACTCTCACTTTTATAGGTTAGAGCAGACGATATTTTTGTTTGAATCATGTGAGTATTAACGGGTTATTCCCTTATTTAATCAGTTTAATTAATGTTAATGATTTAATAATCAAATATTCAGTGTTAAATTTTTTCAGAGTTTTAAAGTAAAGACTTGATATTATAGACTAGATATATAATTATAAAAATAATTATTAACAAATAAAAGGTAGTAAAAGAAAATAACTTAAAGAGACACAGTTGACGGATTTGATAAAATTACTGTATGGGTGTCGGGTGTTAGGCTATGAGACGTTTATTTTAGTGAAGTCCATTTGTTTGTCCATACCATCAGCTCTGAATGATTTTGTTTTCTTTGTTTTATTTGTTTGTGCCCATGTAATTTATTTCTTTTGTCCTGAAGAAGGGACTGGTTGTCCCGAACATTTGACAATATCAATTGTTCGTGTAGTTAACCATTTATGGTGCTTTATATATTCAATTTACTGACTTAGTATCCATATATTAGATCCGACACTTATTCTATGCAGTGCTTTATATATATAAATAAATATATATATATATATATGTATATATATATATATATATATATATATATATATATATATATATATATATATATATATATATATATTGTTTCATTACTTTTTAAGAAAACAAATGATATTCAGGACGATTTTATTCTAAATCAAATTATTTTTTAAGAAAGAATTGCCAACTTCAAATGTATTCATCCTACACATTTTTTTTTGGATCTCTCTTTTCCATAACTAGCACATGATTTGTGCGCCGTAAACATTTTATCACGTAAGAGATAGAAGCTCCCATCCATTCATTTGTTTTAAGCCAGGAAGATACAGACTTGAAGCGTTATGCACAATTCAAATCAATATTTGATGTACTTTGTTTTACTAATCTTTAAATGGTAGTAACAAATGTCTGTTGGGCTTAAATTGCATTTTACGTGCAAAAGGTCTAAATTAATGCACCTTACTCAATGCTAGTAGGTATAAGATCTAAACTCTCTTTTTGTATTTTTTTTATGTATGTTTAGTCTTTAAATTTTAGTTACATACTTCTCAAAATATTCTTAATACAACAACATTGGAAAGTGATATACCTTTAAAACCCACACAATGAGATTTGCAATTATTGTGGGCTTTTTTAGTCAAACAAGAAAAGGAATTTTCTGTTAAAAAAAAGAAATATAAGGAAGCACATAACTTTTTAAAACATAAAAATATAACACATTATACCTTACCATTATCTTCAGGGTCAGACTGGACAGTTCTCGTGTAAATCTGCCATTTTTTCTTTCGAAGACATTTCGAATTGGCATGTTTCAAACTGCTGTTCATATTCGTTTCACTTAAATGTATTCCTGCAAAAAAATAAAAACATTGAACGCAAAATACGTGACAAATGTAATAACCAATGTTGTCAATCTATTTATTTGTTTTCATTAAGCAGATATAAGTAGTAAATATTCACATATGAAATGAATAACAAATCATTTATGATAACTACTAACTCCTAAGTTCACCTTTTTTGCCATTTTAACATTAAAAGATAGATTTTACATGTAATATTCCTTAACAAGTTCTTTCTTGGTTTTATTTAGCAGCAATAAGGTAGATATATCCCATTTTATATATGAATGCATAAGCTACTACTTCAAAAGAATTGTGGAAGTGCGAGAGCGATTCATTATGTATCAGTACATTCATTACATGTATATTTAATTTTACTACACTTATTTTTTTAAAACGTTATAGATATTATATTAATTACATAACTAGCTATGTGTCAATATATTCATAAACTTCATCGCGGGGTCTAATTATATAATCATGCGATATTTTATTAAATGTTATTAATTAATAAATAGTTAACGACAGTAGCAAGTTTATTGTCCTTCGAGATAGCAACTACAGAGAGGATTTTAATATCGAGACTTCAAAGCCCATACAGTGCAATATGCAACCCCCTTTACGAAGATGTTTAGCCTTGGTAAACAAAAAAAATATATTGTAGGGGGAAAAGGAATTTCAGAAAGTGCATTATCTTCTAAAACATGATACAGTACCACTGTCTTCGGGATCAGATTGCACAATTTTCGTGTAAATCACACAACTTTCGTTTTGGAAATTTGTAGAAGTGGCATTTTTCAATTTGCTGTTCAAATTTGATTCATCTAAAGATTTTCCTGGTAGAAAAAAGAAACAGAATACGTAAACAAAAAAAATCAAGAAACTCAAAGACATTGACGGTCATCTGAGTACCATATTACGTAGATGGACTAGTTAGAGAGGCTCGTGTTTGAATTTTAAGCTAAATTTTTAGAGTATAAACCATGATTCGACAGTACGACACTAAAAAAATAGAATGTTCTATTTGATTTTCGTAGAATTTAGGAAAAGTGATGTTAACAGATCAGAGATAAAAAGAAAATTCTAATGTTAAACGTGAGAAATGAAAATTTTAGCATGATTTGTTTTTGGTTTAAATCTTCGAGGTTTTGACGTGGACAAAGAACAGGGAGGTAAATCTAGTATGTAAATTAAGAGATTTAACCTGGACATAGATCATTTTATGCGGAAATATCTGAGATTTAAAGTGGGTTTGAAGAAACATTATGTGGTGATAAAAATAGATAAATGGGCTGTAAGTTCTATGGATAATCATGACTCATGTGACCGCTAGTAAACAGTTTGATTGGTCAAGAGAGAGATTCTTGTACTAATGAAAATGTATTAAATGAAGATAGAACATATTAATTATAACTGTTCATATTTTTTTTATTCGAGAAGCAATTTTGCAGTGGACATCATAGATATATAGATCTCCTTAAGCCGATTATAACAATATGCATAACACATTTTTTGTAAATTTGGCAAAACCTCAGTTCATAAAAGGGGTGTGCAAGAGTCGGAGGAATCTTGGATTATCTTTACCTTAGCTACTCCAGGGGCAAAAAATGTAACCTTTGCTGCAAACACACATGCGATATCCGGGAGTGTTGTAAAATTTACATGTAGTAGCATTGGTGTACTTTTGTAATTGAAATTGCAATTTCTTATCCTGTTTAGCTTTCAAATCATTGTAAAGGCAAAAGAATAAGATGCATTTACTTAGAGCTACTGTGTACAATTAGCTACAAATCGCTATTAAAGAAGAGGTTATTATGGTCATAAAAAGTGCATTTTGTTTATCTCAGACGACGGTAAAAGTGGGTTTCATGGACATCATGACCATGCATTCAGTTTATCTATTCCTGTTTTGGAAGATTTTCTAAGATTAAATGCATTTTCACTATAATGTCATATTAGCCCTACCAAAAAGCCTGAACCCCTGACCCATGGGCCATGAATTTCAGAATTTTGAAAAAGAGTTTTACGGACATCATAATCATGCATTTAGCAGCTGTTTCCCCACATGTGTTTGAGTACAGAAGAAGAGTTTTTTATAAAGTACGTATTTTTGCATCATTGGCTCCCCAGGTGTGGTAAGTTCAAACATTTCACAATTTAGATTTCTCTTATAGATGTTGCAAAATAATGCAACATTTTGCCCTTCAGTGAACAAGGAAAAGTTAAAACTGTAAAGTTGTTAACGGACGACTCACTACAGACGACGCACAGCGACGGACGAACACCAATAGAGTGACTCAGTTGCAACCAATGTATTGTATTCCTCTAGAAATTTTATCGAAGCAATAATTTGTAAACGTTAATATTTGAAGTTATTTTCTTTATAATTACCAATTCCGCCGACATTCTCTATCTTATATAATGTTTTCACCCTTTTACAAAACCCATCACTCTGACCGTCATCTGTTTTTACATATTTGAGAAAGGTATTGGCATGTCTTTTTTTCATCATAAAAGTAACAGTAACTAGCGCTTGTTTGATGTTTAAAGCTGTAATTAGAATTTCCCCAGGATGAGCAGATGTTGTCTTTGCTAACCAAAGTCTCATATCATGGACATGGGACGTTACTAGTTCTTTTTCAGAAATCATTATCTTAAACTGAAGGTGTTGATGTCCAATACCTAGAAATAAAAGATAAATCTTGTGTTGAAAGTCACAATATTAGCTTTCTTAGCAAAATGAATTAGATAATACGAAATAACATTAAACAAGAATATTTTTGTTGTTATTCGTCTCACTTGTAGAAGTTTTTAAACTCGATTTAATATGTCCTTAAACAATTTAAGTTTGATTTTACTTACTTGTACATTATAAAGCAGAAACAATCCCACTCATGATAATAAAATGTCATCAATAATATACTATAGAATTTTGTTAGAAATTGTTTTTAATTTTAAAAATTAAGACAACTGACCTACTTTTAAGGCTTAATGTCATTAATTATTTTATGAATTATTGTAAAATTAACGAAAAAATATGATATAAAAGCAAATGAACTATATAAAATTTTATAAAAAAGTGTTTACTTCATGATTGGAATTTCCTTAATTGTTCAGATATTATTAAATTAAACTCTTTAAAAATAAAACAAACAGTATATAAAAGGTAGTGTAAATGTACTACATGTAAATAGAAATATACAAGTAGGTATAAAGCAACAATTTCCTCTATCAAAGCTGTAAAGGCTACCTTTGTTTTATTCAATTTACAACCAAATATGTACTGGTGTAAATGCTGCATCTATTGCATTCATTTATGTTCCTTAGCTTTTATGTCCTAGCCAAGGAGACTGAGCTTGTTTTTTGCTTAAGCAGGCATAAAACAGAACACTTGTGTAAGAATGAAAATTGTCATTTATTTAGTAAATGACGAAAAGATATATACAAAATAGGGGGCATTCAAAAACATGTTACATAGTAATAAAACATGTGCTGAATGCAACCATGACCCCCTATTATACACACATATGGAAAATAAATATCTACACAAAACACAAGATAGGGGGCCGAAGGACTAGAAATATTATGTAACACATGTACAAAAAATACATGACAGACCCCCTACTGTAGACACATAAGTAAAAACAAGCATCCAAAAAACTGCCTGCCCACAAAAAAGGTGGGTAGACACCAAAAACTAGGCCACCAAACCACCCACCCGAAGGATACTTGGCAAGGACTATAATAAAACAAAAGCAGCAAATGAAAATGTATATACATAAATCCAGATTAAAATCTGAACATAAAAGGTGAAGATGGAGTAGAGATCTAAACAGTCAACCGGTATAACAATATATTTGCAGAATAACATTTGTATAAAAGGCCAAACGATGAAGGCAGACTAATTTCATTCTGACATTGAGAGTTGGATACCTCTCAATAAATAATACAAATACTCAGAATAGATGAGGGCAAAATAATATACATTTAGTCATTCACAATAGAACTGATTCAGCCCTACAAACCAAAACAACAAAGATAGACCATACATACTAAGGATGTCTACTTTGATTTTCATTGGTAATTACAAATAACATGAAATAACACACAATTAAATTACACAGTACCTGAAAGGACAAAATTAAAGCTGTGTTCTGTACAGAGCAGAACAACGACTAAAAGCATCATACACTACATGAACGACAGTTGTTTTATTCAATTTACAACCAAATATGTACTGGTGTAAATGCTGCATCTATTGCATTCATTTCTATAATTAGCGATATTGTCGACTTCACAATGACATACAAAAGTAGTAGCAACCAACAATTTGGTACAGAGAAAATTTCCAAGTTAATTATACAAACTCTAACAGAAATTTAACTAACTTTCATGAATTATAATTATGGGAATATTGTCCTTTTTTAATTTTTTTATCTCACATTGTGTTGTTTTTTACAAACCCTATTTTGACAATATCATTTTGAAAAATTAAATATTTTGAAGCAGAAAAGGTTTTGAAAAGAGTTATTTTGTCTAAGAGAAACTCATATGGAAGAAATAAATTAATCTAAGTATGTTATACATTTTTTAGCATAATAATTAACTAATTTATAGATATAATATAAATACGTTAACAAGTAAATAGTAAATATTTATACTACGTTATTCCTAAAGCATTATTTAGCATTTAGCAAGTATTTTCGTATTATTGTTACCGTTTCATTCATGTAAGAATATGAAAATGTATAAAAAAAAAATTTAATTTATCATTTTATAGCATACTTTATTGTTGACGCTTGTAAGGTATTAGTTTTAACCAGGTGATTATATAGTAATCATCAGTACTGAAATCAAGTTTTCTTCTCTACAAATATGACATATATACTACTTATTACATCATGTAATAATGAGTGTACATGACTGTACAATATTCATACAAAAGTTACTTTCTGCTTTCTTTTGTTCTGCGGGTAACTCGACAGAGATTGGTTTGTGGTGCTGTCGGTTTCATTAGGGTGTGTCCAATCCAGCCCCACTTTCTCCGTCTCATTTTTATATCTATTCACCCTTGTCCCAATCTCTTCCAAAGATCTTATATGAGATCCGTTCAGGCCATTGAATGTTGAAGATGCGACTTGGACAATTGTTTTTTTTTCCCTTTTATTAACATTATAGCCATATAATCCCCTTGGAGAATTGTTGTAGGATGTCTATATCTTCTATCTTCTGCAGGGTTGTGTTTCTCTGATGGGATCAACACCAAGTCTGACTGGTGTATGGGCAGTGGTGTTAATCTTATCCGTTTTTAGCTCACCTGAGCCGAAGGCTCAAGTGAGCTTTTCTGATCGTGTTTTTGTCCGCTGTCGTTGTCGTCGCCGTTGTTGACGTTGGCGTTGTAATCTTTTCACATTTTCATCTTCTCCTCCAGAACCACTAGGCCAATTTCAACCAAACTTGGCACAAAGCATCGCTGTGTGAAGGGGATTTAAGTTTGTTCAAAATCTTAATAGGGGAATATTTTAGAATTATTAAAAATATTTTGGTATTTTTCCAAAATCTTCTTCTCAAAAATAATTTGTCAAGAAAAGCCCACATTTGTGTGGAAGCATCCCTAGGTAGGTAGTGTAGATTCAAGTTTGTTCAAATCATGGTCCCCGGGGGCCACAATGTGGGGGATCAAGTTTCACATAGAAATATATCGAAAAAAAAACCTTTAAAAATCTTTAAAACTATTGTGTAAGAAATTCTAACATTTGTGTAGCAGCATGCTCGTGTAGTGTAGTTTTAAGTTTGTTCAAGTTTGGGTTGAGCAACAACGGGGTAATGAATTTTTAAATTGAAATATAGAGAGAATTTGTTTTAAATCAAATCATGAACCCCGGGGTATGGTTGGGCAGCAATAGAGGTGTTAATTTTTTTACATGGAAAGATAGAGAGAAAAATCTTCTGGAAAAGGGAAAGCCATTCAGCCAAAGAAAAGCTGAAACTTGTTTGAAAACACAGATTGTGCAGATTGTAGTTTGATCATGATTCCTTGGAGAAAAGTTGCGCCACAAAGGAAGGGGGGGGGGGGGTAAATAGGAATACAGAAAAATTTAAAACAACAAAATGGTTTTGGTAATATGTGGACGCCTTTTTGTGTTAGATATACTGTATTTAATTGTCAAATATTTTGAATATGATACTATAATGCTCATTTTATAGGAGTTCCGTCTATTGTTGCTAAGGTGAGCGATGTGGTCTCTTGTGTTTTCTTCAAGTTTATCGTGTATCTTGAGCCCCATTCCTGCTGTTATTGTTGCAAGACAAATTGTTTTGTCCTGCATCTGACTGTAGTATTGAAAAAGGAAGCCATGTCATCGGCAAAGTAGAAATTGTTGAGTTGCGCCAGTAGTGTGAACTGTATACCGTTGTTTCTGCCTGATGTGTCAGTTCTCATGACCAAGTTAATGACCAAGAGCAAGCGGAAGAGTAACATCAAACATCCCCGTCGATTTTCTTTTTGACCCTCGGACATTTCGACAGCATGAGCAACCTTGCATGTCTTGCCTTGATAGGTGTTGCGAATCAGAGAGACAAGTTTCTTGGGTACTCCATAGTGCCAAGGTGCTCAGTGTCTTTCACAATGTCTCTCGAAACCCGCTGTCGAACAATTTCTACTAGTCGATCAAGTTGATAAAAAGAAAAACTTCTATTCCAGTAACTGCTTTATGAAGATACGCCCACTGGCTATCTAATCAAAATAATCTGTTGCTTCTAAAGCCAGTCTGTTGGTCTCGGTTGGGTCTACTACCTGTTTTATCCTCTCGAGAAAAATCATGTTTAGTAACGTGTCAAGCAATGACAATAAAGAGCATAATTCCACAGTTTATATCCCAGTTTCTCAAATCTTCTTTATTTGGCAGCTAAATATAGAAGCCTTCTTTTTATTCTTCTGGAATGTGTTCTTCCTCTCAAATCTTCTTCAAGAGATTATGCATGTCGACAGTTGTTTCTTGTCAGCTTTAATGGCTTCAACTGGAATCTCATGAGCCCTTGCCGCTTTTCCGTTTTTGAGTGCAGGAATTGCTTTCCTGGCCTCTATCTTATATGGTTTGTTACAATTCTCTGTCGGCTGGTTTATCTACATCTTTAAATGACTATATCCATATATATATAATTATTTATGAAATTTTTATGCATACATTTTTAAAAATAGGAATTCATTTGTTAAAATTTTTTTTCAATGATAGAAAGAAAAATTATAAATAACTTCCCAACGAAAATAATTATTACAATCATAAAGACTGATAATATATGGGATATATGTTCATATTTTCTTTCAAGAAATAAATGTACTTCATTTATTTATCTTTAAGTTGATTTTTTTTATTCCTGTAACTATTTCCTTATTAGGATGCAATGTGTTAAGTTTCAAGTAACAAGAATAACAAGCAATAACTATTTTATTTTTCTTTAATCTTTTATTTAAATGCATTCCTTTATTGGTTTCTGCAAGTGTTTAAAAAGTCCGTGAACCAGAATATTATGGAACGAATTATCTAGGTTGAACTACGGTTGACGGTTGAAGGAAACGTAAACAGTGTAAACTGTCATGCATTCGTAGCTTACCAAACGTTGTCCAATCCTTCTGATAAAAATTAAAAGAACATTCGCTAATATTTTTATTATTAATTAACAAAGGCCATAATAAAAATATATTTATTCTCTGGTTTACATCGTATCTGTGGGTTTTTTTTTCATTTTGGGTGACCCCTTCCCAAGCAGACGGCATTTCATGCATGTTTATTATGTATGGAGATTATTTATAACGATAAAAATAGGAAAGAAAAGAAAGCTTTCGTGCTAGATATTTATTCAAGATGCTTTTTAAGTCATAAGTTTAACTGTTTATCAAAATCAATCTTTGGAACAAAGAGCTCAAACTATCTATAGATTTGTGCGGGTACAGAGGTAGATCCAGTTACTAGAGCGGGGTATTTGTTTATGCATGTTATGTCATTTTGGTGAAATCGATGAAGACAACTACTCGTATGTTATTATTTTTCTTCAGTTTGTCATGGTGTGTGAACACAAATACTCTTTATATCTTTTAATTTATTTTCAATTCAAGAGTAACTTTATACGTAGAACTGGTTTCGAATGATGAAATGTTAAACGATGATACTTTTTTTTTAAAGAATGAACAATGGATGATTTCATGTACTCCCTTTTTTCTTTTCTGTTTATTCGACGTTTTGATGAAAATACCAATAATCCACATGCATGGAATAAAAAAATTCCGGTTATTTGCAGAAAGTATAAGTTTAAAATGCAAATAACCCAAGAGCCTCTATCCAAAAACTATTTTGATTTTTGGACACCGTTTTATTGCTGATTATTATTTTTCAATACTTTTTCGATCGAGGCGTGGGGCGATATAAAAAAAATATCCAAATTGGTGACAGGTAGAAAAATTTGCCAAAATCTCGTGACCGATACCGGTTTAGCTTCTTATACATGTAATTTATATCTGCAAGAGTTTTCGCTGAAAAAAATGTAACGATTTTTTAAGAAAGAAGGTCCAAGCTTTTTAATATTGTGATAAATTTTGCAATATGGGAGACATCATTTTACTCATAATGACAGGGCCAATTTTTGCACTTTATGGCTTTAGTTCTTTGAAATGTTTATATATAATAAGATATATTTATTCTTAAAATGACAAAGACTTCCTTCTTTAGTATAAAACAGCTTTTTTAAGTTAAAAAAAACATAAATTGAAAATTTTTGAGAAATGCAAAACGTTTTCCAAAATGTTAGAAAAAAATTAATATTTGGTTAGAACATTTTGTTTAAATTCTAAGATCTGACGCTTTTATTTTGCTAGAAATGTGGTTGAGATTAAGTAAGCTTAATTAAATGGTAAATACTTACGTGGGGTGAACTTTGTTTCGAAGCATTTAAATTGAAACTGGTTTCCTGCTGAATATTCTTTACATTTTTCAACAAGATCCTGATCTTTACATTTAACAAAAATCCATTCCAGAAAAACCATGTTGTATTCGAGTTTGAACAGTTCTGACATTTTAAAAAGTATACTAGTTCCATTTTCCTTTTCGAAACACCCGTGGTCTACTATGCCTTTAAAGAGAATATTATCTAATTTAAAACATTTTTTTAAAATTATATAAAATTACAAATAATATAAATATAAATATAATCTTATTTGATAAAATGGTGAATCAGTCTTACCAAGTAAAATAGTTCGCATGGATTGCCAAGTATCATCAGTAATGCAATTTCCAGTCCGTATCAAGAATGCACTGAATTCTTGATTTGTTTTAGTTTTAATAATATCTGAAATAGCAAAAAAATAATAGACACAAGAAATGATATGCATCACTTTTTTTTGGTTGTCAAAAGAATTTTTTTTTTTGTTTTACATGAATTCGTAAAATATTTGGTCACACTATTGTTTGCCAGTGTTTCTTGACTTCAAAACGGACAAAGAACTGATTGAGAGCGTTTTGAAGAATGAAGACATTTGACCAAAATTAAATTGGACCCTAAATTCATAATTGAACGTTGAATATTGATACCATGGGCGCTGAATTATTACCCTTGGCCTTTGAAGATAAACCACGTCGCAGAATTTTTTTTTCGAAAAAAAAAATCGGTTTTGAATCAACACAAAAACATTTTATATTAATGAAGCAATAGATATATCTGTGATTTCTATTATCAACAATTTCAATAATCTATGTTTATTCATTAGATAAATAATTTTATATCAGCGTGTCACAATAGACATTGTGCCATTTTTTAAAAAATATTATATTATATATTCGTCAACTTTATTTAACGTAAGAGTTATCGTATATAGATCGGGGTTATACTTCATTTATTTACGCTTTATTGCTCACTGTGTTGCTACGTTCTCGATGTTACTATATGTAAATTGGGATACTCCTCGAACTTGTTTGGTAGGTTTACGTAGATGTTTATAAGGGGTGTCACTATATTTAGTATCTTGAGTGGTAAAACTTGTTTGGTCAGTTTTTATGGGTGTATATGCACGGGGTGTGGGCTAATTTTTGTGTGAGAAGAGGTCTGGACACTTTGCAGTATTTTCGAGTATTTCGAACCCTTGCTGTGCGAACTTGGTTGTGTCTCCCTTGCTGTGTGAACTTGGGTGTGTCTTCCCTGCTGTGTGATCTCGGGAACATGTAGACTCTGTGGACTAGTTAGCGTTTGCGTTGCAAGACCTGATGGCCTATATTATTTTGTGTATTGTCATTGCCACAACTCAGTGACAAATGTTGATTATTTATTGTAACTTGATGGGACGGGGTGTAATATATTGAGGCGTGGTGGATCTTGGTGAAGCGTGGTGGAACGTGGTGGACGATGCATGGGACTATGAACCATACTATAATATTTTCTTTGTACACAAATTTATTGTTTACTTTTTCATATTGTTGTTATTTATTGGATAACAGGAGTCATCCAAAAGAATTAGAAATAGGTTTACATTAAAAGACCCCATCACAACAGTTCAGTTGTGACAGAGAGTCTCAGTTTTAAATATCTATAATCTTTATAAATATACCGGTATATCATTTTATATTTATAAAATGGTTTATTTTTATAAATGTAAACCAATTTAATTATTACCTGAAATGAAAAATATTGAATGGTTATTACAAATGTAATATACAAAGCTTACAATATTTTTTTTGTATTTTTCATTTACACCCACCGAGTAAATTTTAAGAAGTACAATACATTCAGGTTGCACGGAGATTCTTAATGCATGAACTACACATTGTAGTAAAATGTTTGCTAAAAAGAATAAAGGAAACTACAATCAATAAAACATAGATAAATTTATTCTTTGAAAGAAGTTTCAAGGTATTCGTATAATTTTGCACAAATAGGACTGCCTTACTTCGTATGCACATCGTTCATTGGATATTCCTTACCAGTGCAGTGGTTGTATTATTTTTGTTCAAAACGCTTTTCGTCCAATGTAACGTGAAGATGAAATACCTGAATGCGGTGAAGCATGAATAGTGCTATCAGCCTTATATCGGAGGTGTGTAGCAATGAGCAGAACAATAGAAATCGACAACAAACATGGCGGTAGTCGGAGATAAAAGGGAAATAATGCGTATTTATGAATTCATGTCAGCTTTAAAGATGAACGTTTGAAAATTACGGTGTTCAAATTTAAAAGTAAATAAATCAAATTCAAAAGAGAAAAATAGAATTAAGCGTTGGGCCAACACAAAAATATTGAGTTTTCCTTCCACTTCATAGACACGCAAGCGCAGGGGAATTTAAATATTGCAGCTTGGCATACATCATGATATATATATATATATATATATATATATATATATATATATATATATATATATATATATATATATAATGATGAATTCTCTATAAATGAATATTTCTTACCACTGACATTGAATAGCTTCAAATTCATAGTCTTTTTTCAGTGTGCCAATTCCACTGTAACTACTTTTAGACAGAAATCGCAATCACGTGACACTAAACCAATGTCCAAAACAACTCGTGTGCAAATTCCGGATGAGTTTTAATGACTTGTAAATTGATAGGTGATGAATTGTGATGCGTGAAACCTTCCGTATGATGAAAATTCGAGTAGCTCTTCTTATTTCCGTTGTCATAATTAAAAAGTATAAGATTGATTTTGAGTCACTGCGCCACTTTATATTTATTACTCTACATTTCGGAAATGTTAGTGGCTTGAGTTTCTATGCATACTCAGTAATATAACAATAATAATTAATCAAGACTTATTCTTTTTAAGACACTACGTCACAAGATGGTGACTTAAATGTCAGGTTAAATTGTTTGTTGGAAGATCATTATAGCTTATTGGATAAAGTATCGGGCTTGTGAACAGCAGAAAACGAGTTCAAATATAAGTCTGTTGGCGTTTTCATACTTACTGAATTAATTTTTTTTAGATATTTTTATATATCCAACATTGAACATTTTTGCGCCTTTTTGACATATATACTCCTTAGGCGTAATGCTATCTATCATGATCAAGTAATTTGTGATGATTTCTGACACTGTTTGCAGGGAGTAGACAGCCAACTTATATTATTACAAATATTATAATTATGTACATCTTGACGTATAGAGTCGTTTTATAAAATATTAATTCAGTCTAACTAATCAGACCATAAAGACCGTGAAACATTTTTGGTAGAAGAGGGTCATGCATGGGCAGGGGCGTGATGCGGACAGGCCATTATTAGGAATATATCACGATAGTTGAGTTAATTTGAACAAACGCATTATATCAATAAACATACTCGGAGTAGATAGCAGGTGCTTATAAAAGAACCTAATCCATAATATACATAATAAGTATGATAGAGGCACTGTAAACAAGAGGTCCAGGGCACACATCGCTCACTTACGTAATGAAAGACATGAAAGAGTGGACTTACGGACAAACAGATAGATAGATAGATAGATAGATAGATAGATAGATAGATAGATAGATAGATAGATAGATAGATTCAACTTACCTGTGTACCCTTTAATCAGATAGATCTCGATTATGATACCAAATAATAATATACCAATGATACATCTGAAAATTGAAGATAAAAAGAATATAGATAAAAGAAATAGAGAAACATAAAACATTAAGGCTTGTCGATAGCTGTGTCAATGTGTCACTTAAATAGCCTTATTGCCGCCATTGTGATTTTTTAAAAATTATATTTTGAACAATTACCATTAGAAAAAATCAACTAAACAAACACTTTTTTATGCGTTAAAGAAGTGGGATGATTATGTCAAGTTCATGGACTCTAATTTAACGACCTTACAATTGTATTTATATAATACTTATAAGAGGCCAATAAATCACATCGCTCATTTTAGCAAAGAATGATTGATATATGAAAATGATTTTACATCGAATACAACGGCATGTTAATATTGTAATTATAACGGTTTTTTAGAGTAATTATCTTATTTAATGCCATTATATCAATTCAATATTTAACCTTTTTGATTAGAACCCTATAATGTTTAAAAGATTAAGTATATTTCTAAAATCTAGAAATCGTGGTATGGAAAATATGAATTTTAGAAAAAGTGGAAATGAATTTTTCGGAATTAAAGTCTCTATATTTATAAGATTCTTTTCTACATTTTGCAGACGCTTTATGGAACTGGGACCACATTCTCATTTTTAATAGCATCCTAAAAATGAACCCTCTCTAATCTCGACGACTCGGGTATGACTTACTCGTAAATTGTCATTGTATTAATTTAACAACTCAATGGCTTCATTCTTACAATTCACATGCTCTATTAGATTTTTTATGATATTTTCAGAATAACATATTCACTTAGATTTGACCTACTCTGACCCGGTGGGTTATGGTATGACTAAACGAAGAAATGTTGTGAGATATCAGCTTTACATGTCAATATCAACATTTTTTTAGATAACTATACGCCATTTTTACACCTATATAAGTTTTAAAATTTAATATCAAACACTTCCTTCTTTACCCCTAACGAATAATATAGTTTTGAAGTTATTAACATTATGGAAACTACGCGTGAAGCTAGTGCCGACACATAACTTTTACAATTTTTACATGTTACTTTTCCATAAAATCAATTTTAGGAGCATTTTATCATAAACATTATTTCGGTATATCATGAATAAATCAAATTCAATACTAAGATTATAATTATATATATATTTAAATAGATATTATGATTATACATGGGAACATCTTAAGAACCGATCTAAAACATCGGTTCACAATGCAGTCTAGTTTTGAAAATAAGAAGGGAATTAAATTCTATATTAAAAATATTTAGAAAATATACAACGTTTATGACAGGAACAACAGCGACGACAGACAAAAGACTCGGATGAGCCTTTTGCTCAGGTATTCTGAGTGTAACAAAATAAGATAACTGTAAAATAATGAAGGATAATAAAACAAAACATTAGTTGATTGGAAATTATTTTTTTTTCTTTTTTTTTATATTAAAAATTTGAGTTAATTCGTATATAATGCGAATAATTAGTTTTATGATAAAAAAAAATGTATAAACTTAAAATACTTTTTACTATTAGATGTTGCGTTTTAATCAACAATAGTTAGATATATTATATCTAAGAAATTCATGACGAGGGAGGACAGTTAAAACACACTATTAGATGTTGCGTTTTAATCAACAATAGTTAGATAGATTATATCTAAGAAATTTATGACGAAGGAGGACAGATAAAACACACTAGCAGAGGACAAATTGTTTATTTAAGTGATCGCCTATAGAATTTCTTAATCTTTCTAGAACCTTAAGTTCAATTAATATTGGTAAAGAATTTAAATAGAACAATATTCAAATCACATTATCAAAAGTGACAAATTTGAACCGTTATATACAGTTGCAGTTTGACTAAAAATAATACATTGTATTGCACTGTTTTAAAAACTGTAAATACATAAGGCTATACTTACATGACGTCTACATTAAGTGTATGTTTTGTATTTGTTGCATAGCTGTATGGTGATATAGGTAACCTATGAATAAAGTAAGTACATAGTTGAAGAAAAGATTTTAAAACATTATCACAAAATATTCGTTTTAAATTAACCAATAATATTTACATGGTAGGACTTGTCTCAGTTTTCAAATCATTTAGTGCATATGTTATTCGTGGACTGAAAGGGAAAAAGGCTCATTAAAATCGAGAAAACATTCTTAAAGATACATAATTGATTTTGAATTGTTATATATACATTTCTTACATTTTAGTTTGAATTTATAAGTAACATCGACCAAAAACCTAATGACGTTTTTTACTAAAACATTTAGATTAATTCATGATTGAAACATGTATATTAATCAAAATGATCAGAAAAACGTTTATTAAATGCTTGTACAGACTGGTTAACGTTCAATAGGTAAACTTTTCCAAATGTTTCACAGTATATTTATTTCAATTTCGATGTGCATATTTTTACATGTTTGTTTGTGCATTTTTTACCTTGTAAGAATGCCTTAAAACTTTGTACTTTGTCTTTTTGTTAATAAAAATACCTACTTAGTCCATTCCTTTGGACAATTCCTGTCTTCAACAAAACAACCAAATTCTTGGTTTATTTTAATACATGCTGAATCTATAAAAGTAAAAGCAAGCCTTTCTCACAATTAAAAATTATATCATGCAAAAAGTATCCGAAGCTCATCTTAAGTACGCACATGTTCTCAAGTAAAGTAAACAAGTTCGCTTATGCTAGTGTTTTTGTTTGTTTGTTTTGGGGGGGTGGGGGGTGGGGGGCAAACAACTAGATAAGGATTGTCTTGCACAAACAAAGACACAAGGTATTGTTGTCATAACGACAGATACTTTTAAGATAGAATAATTGAATTAGTAAAGGGGAGATCACCCTCATTAGATTAGATTTCCTCCTTGTACATACAATAATTGACATTATTTGTTTTCCACAGTTTTCCCTTTGTATTAATGTTCGATGTTTTATAAATAAAAATTTGCATTGTTGACAATTTTTTTTAGCAAATCTTATTTACAAACTTTTCCTTTATACATCATAAGCATTTGAAATGTACATCCACTAAGTCTGTATTTATCTGTCTGAAGATCTTCCCAGCAACACTTGAATAAAATTTAACAGTTGTAAAAGTGGAGACCCTGATGTATATTTGTGCAATCGTTTTGCAATTATACGCAATTATACGAAATATTTCTCAATTTATGTCTATTAATTTAATAGATTTGTCCTTTTAAATAGCTCAAGAAAATATGCGATATCGCACGTCTTCAATAAACACATGGATAGCAATCATTTTGGTTTTAAGTCAAAATCAAAGTGACCATTTATTTATCATTTTATATAAATATACATAATAAGGAAGTTATTTTCTATAATGTCAAATAATATGGATGCCATAGCTGCTTATTTCATGCGAACTGATTTGGTATAATTTATTATAAACAAGAGGCAAATAGGCCTTAACGGTCACCTGATTAGCATAACCCATACACAACTTGTCAAGGAGTCTCATATATGCATTTAATTAAGTTTTATTCTGGAATAGAAAAATTTTTAATTTGTAATGACGACCACCTCCCTGTCTGAAATCTTTCAAAAAGGACTATTAAACCTATAATTTTAGTGAACAAGAGGCCCATGGGCCACATCGCTCACCTGAGGAACAATAGGTATGATAAAATCAGCTTAATGGAGTCATAATAAAAACTATCTGGACAATGTAGTATAATGCATGTAGATCCTGTATAAATAAAAATCAATTTTTTCCACTGGTTTTTGAGAAGAAGATTTTTAACTATTTACTCTATATATTTCTATGTAAAAAGACGACCCCCCCCCCCCATTGTGGCCCCACCCTACCCCCGGGGGTCATGATTTTCACAACTTTGAATCTACACTAAATGAGTATGTTTCCACATAAGTTTCAGCTTTCCTGGCCTAACGCTTTTTCAGAAGAAGATTTTTAAAGATTAACTCAATATATTCCTATGTAAAAAGTCGACCCCCCCCCCATTGTGGCCCCATCCTACCCCCGGGGGTCATGATTTTCACAACTTTGAATCTACACTACCTAAGGATGCTTCCACATAAGTTTCAGCCCTCCTGGCCAAATGGTTTTTTAGAAGAAGATTTTTAAAGATTTACTCTATATATTCCTTTGTAAAAAGTCGACCCCCCATTGTGGCCCCACCCTACCCCAGGGGGTCATGATTTCACAACTTTGAATCTACACTACCTGAGGATGCTTCCACACAAGTTTCAGCTTTTCTGGCCAAATGGTTTTTAGAAGAAGATTTTTAAAGATTAACTCTATATATTCCTTTGTAAAAAGTCGACCCCCCATTGTGGCCCCGCCCTACCCCCGGGGGTCATGATTTTCACAACTTTGAATCTACACTAAATGAGTATGTTTCCACATAAGTTTCAGCTTTCCTGGCCTAACGCTTTTTGAGAGGAAGATTTTTAAAGATTAACTCAATATATTCCTATGTAAAAAGTCGACCCCCCCATTGTGGCCCTATCCTACCCCCGGGGGTCATGATTTTCACAACTTTGAATCTACACTACCTGAGGATGCTTCAACATAAGTTTCAGCTTTCCTGGCCAAATGGTTTTTTAGAAGAAGATTTTTAAAGATTTACTCTATATATTCCTATGTAAAAAGTCGACCCCCCATTGTGGCCCCACCCTACCCCAGGGGGTCATGATTTTCACAAATTTGAATCTACACTACCTGAGGATGCTTCCACATAAGTTTCAGCTTTCCTGGCCAAATGGTTTTTGAGAAGAAGATTTTTAAAGATTTACTCTATATATTCCTATGTAAAAAGTCGACCCCCCATTGTGGCCCCACCCTACCCCAGGGGGTCATGATTTTCACAACTTTGAATCTACACTACCTGAGGATGCTTCCACATAAGTTTCAGCTTTTCTGGCCAAATGGTTTTTGAGAAGAAGATTTTTAAAGATTAACTCTATATATTCCTTTGTAAAAAGTCGACCCCCCATTGTGGCCCCGCCCTACCCCCGGGGGTCATGATTTTCACAACTTTGAATCTACACTAAATGAGTATGTTTCCACATAAGTTTCAGCTTTCCTGGCCTAACGCTTTTTGAGAGGAAGATTTTTAAAGATTAACTCAATATATTCCTATGTAAAAAGTCGACCCCCCCATTGTGGCCCTATCCTACCCCCGGGGGTCATGATTTTCACAACTTTGAATCTACACTACCTGAGGATGCTTCAACATAAGTTTCAGCTTTCCTGGCCAAATGGTTTTTTAGAAGAAGATTTTTAAAGATTTACTCTATATATTCCTATGTAAAAAGTCGACCCCCCATTGTGGCCCCACCCTACCCCAGGGGGTCATGATTTTCACAAATTTGAATCTACACTACCTGAGGATGCTTCCACATAAGTTTCAGCTTTCCTGGCCAAATGGTTTTTGAGAAGAAGATTTTTAAAGATTTACTCTATATATTCCTATGTAAAAAGTCGACCCCCCATTGTGGCCCCACCCTACCCCCGGGGGTCATGATTTTCACAACTTTGAATCTACACTACCTGAGGATGCTTCCACATAAGTTTCAGCTTTCCTGGCAAATGATTCTTGAGAAGAAGATTTTTAAAGATTTACTCTATATATTCCTATGTAAAAAGTTGACCCCCCCCCCATTTTGGCCCAACCCTACCTCAGGGGGTCATGATTTTCACAACTTTGAATTTTACACTAAATGAGTATGTTTCCACATAAGTTTCAGCTTTCCTGGCCTAACGCTTTTTGAGAGGAAGATTTTTAAAGATTAACTCTATATATTCCTATGTAAAAAGTCGACCCCCCATTGTGGCCCCATCCTACCCCCGGGGGTCATGATTTTCACAACTTTGAATCTACACTACCTGAGGATGCTTCCACATAAGTTTCAGCTTTCCTGGCTAAATGGTTCTTGAGAAGAAGATTTTTGAAAATTTCTTGAAAATTTTCATTAATTCCTAATTATCTCCCCTTGTAAGAGGGCTTGGTCCTTAATTTTCACAACTTTGAATCCCCTTGGGCTAAGGATGCTATGTGCCAAGTTTGGTTGAAATTGGCCCAGTGGTTCTTGAGAAGATGTTGAAAATGTGAAAAGTTTACAGACAGACGGACAGACGGACAGACGGACGACAGACAAAATGTGATCAGAATAGCTCACTTGAGCTTACAGCTCAGGTGAGCTAAAAACTTAAAGATCATAAAAGAGTGCATGACCTGACATTGAAAAGGTGCAAGACTCTGATAGAAAATAATTTAATAATAATAACAAGGTGGCTATTATTCATGTTTTATCTAAAACAACCTCCCATTCCTCATCCCCCCGGGGCAGACAGAAACTCTCCCTGTGGGCATTTAAACAAACGGAAAAAAACCCCCAGCTTTATCGATAAATGCCATCATGAGTTACTCACTTCTCCTGGCATATATACCAAAATCATTTTACCTTTATATCAGTGATTTTAGTTAGCCAATTATTAATTTACTATTAACAAGTCTATTTGTTTATTTTGAAAGTTCAAAAACTGTTTTTGTTTCAAATGATAAAAAGCCTTGCATAACTCTTTTGATCATACAACTTCTTTATAACTACATTATATTTAATGATTAATTATTAAATATGAACAAGCAAAGGAAGATAACTCCATTAGGAAGAAGCAAGGGAAAACAAGATGTAATTATAATCAGGGCGATTATAAAGTCTCCCAAACGAACGAGGCTATCATATAGAGTAGGGATGACCCACAAAGTTTCATGATGTTTCCAGGGGTCGTTTACTATATATCAGGTGAACTAACATGACCCAAAGAACAAGAATATATATGGTTTAGGGGTGGGAATATTAACCGTTTTCAAGATATTCGGGCACTTCCTGTTTGAGGGGGGTCAGGACCACCCCCAGGGCCCATGAGCTACATCTCATATGATGCCCCTTGACACAAGGAACAAGAATATATATGGTTTAGGGGTGGGGATCTCAACCGTTTTCAAGTTATTTGTGCACTTCCTGTTTGAGGAGGGTCAAGACTATCCCTGGGGCCCATGACCTACATACCATTTGATGCCCCTTGACACAAGGAACAAGAATATATATGGTTTAGGGGTGGGGTTCTTAACCGTTTTCAAGATATTTGGGTCCTTCCTGTTTGAGGGGGGTTAGGACCACCCTTGAGGTTAATGACCTACATACCATTTGATGGCCCTTAACACAAGGAACAAGAATATATATGGTTTAGGGGTGGGGATATTAACCGTTTTCAAGATATTTGTGCACTTCCTGTTTGAGAGGGGGTCAGGACCAGCCCCAGGGCCCATTACCTTCATACCATTTGATGGCCCTTAACACAGGGAACCCGAATATATATGGTTTAGGGTAGGGTTCTTAACCGTTTTCAAGATATTTGTGCACTTCCTGTTTGAGGTGGGACAGGACCACCCCCGGGCCCCATGACCTACATACTATTTGATACCACTTAACACAAGGACATCATATCCATGCCTTTAGTTTTTCACAAATATATACAGGAGTAGAGAAGATTTGATACATTTTTACTATATGGCCATATTGGCCCCACCCTAGTGCCTAAACACCTGTCCCAGGGGTCATAAATTTCACAATTTAGGTAGAAGACTTCATGTACATCATATCCAGGCCTTTGGTTTTTCACAAATATATATGGGAGAAGAGAAGATTTTCTAAAATTTAATACATTTTTACTATATGACCATATTGGGCCTACCCTAGAGCCTGAACACCTGACCCAGGGGCCATGAATTTCACAATTTTGGTAGAGGGCTTCATGGACATCATAACCATGCAATCAGTTTTTTCCTCACATGAGAAGAAGATTCTTGAAAATTTGGCTTTTTTTTACATATTTGGCCCCACCTGTGGCACCCTGAGGGTGGTAGAGCCACCAATTTCACAATTTACATTCCTCTTACCATAGAGATGCTTCACACCAAAATTGGGAACGATTGGCCTTGTAGTTTTTAAGAAGAAGTTAAAAATGTAAATTGTTAACGCACGACGAACGTCGCACGACGCACGACGACGGACGAAAACAGATAGCATTAGGTCACCTGAGTTTACTCAGGTGACCTAAAAATAAAAGTTTTAATAGACGGCCTTTGCTGAAAGCAAAGTCCTGGCTGTAGAAAGGCAAATCGCCAATGTAAATATGAATAACACAACTTCAAAAGTAAACAAAGAATCAAACAGCGCCATAATAAAAGCTTCCGCTTTACCTAAAAGTCATGGTTTGTCAAATCTATTCTTTTTTGTGAATCAATTTAGCGACGAGTGATTTTTTTACTTATTGATTACGTGTTTGAAAACACGTATTTATATGTGACTAACACATAAGTTATAGAACATATATATTACATATTAAGTTTCAAGATCAAATATTGATAAAACTTACATTTACGAACATCTTTGGAATGAAAACTCTGCGTTGGGCATCCAGAAATAAATGTATCACAGTTGTAAATAGCTGGCACATGATTCATACCGTATGTGTAATTATAAATAGGACAATATCCTTGAAAGACAAATAAATGAATTTTAAGGAGGAAGAGAGAGAGAGTGGGTTGATATACAGAAATGAGACAAAGAATGAAATACAAATACCTGCAGTTACATGTCTGCTTTTTCCACAGAATTCTACTGTTTCATTTAGAAAGGAACTTGCTAAACAGTGATAAACATTCCCATTTTCGGTTGAATTCAAATCATGCAAACAGTTCAGTCTTTTAGATCCCTCCATCCATTGGCTGGTATTTTTTATATCAGGGCAGTTCTTGACTCTGAATACATATTTGGGCAAATGCGTTTCTTCACAATAGACCATGATATTCAAACTGACCAACTAAAAAGAGAAAAAAACTCGGAATCATAATGGTAAAGTATCTAATCGTGCATAAAATTAATGCATGTAAAGCTTTAAAACATTTTTCTAGGGTGAAACATTCTCTAATTAAGCAAAAGTAGTAAACATAGGTACGAGGCGAGTCAATTTTGTGTTTGTTATATCAAGGGTAAAAAAATAACAATTAAATCCTTCAAAGGTTTGTGAAAATTAACCATCATTTCGTCTGATTAGTTATAAGTATGAAGCAGCAAGATATTAGTACTTTTGAAACGAATGTTGTATAATACATACTTGAATGACGAGTATACAATCGAAACTCATGGTGTCAGTCCAATAGTATCTGAAATCTTAATTTTAATTTTGTATATAATAATAGCAATTGCTTTCCTTTTTGAATATCTTCAGAGCTTTCATTCATTAAAATTTCATTTGTCATTCTATAATATTTTTAATTAAAGTAAATATTTTAATACAAAATATTTCTATCAAACAACAATGAGCATTTTAGTATATAGTTGCATTTTATGAAAGCAAATTATAACATATCGTAATAAAGTAACGTATAATATAACTTATGCATGAAAATGAATTCCATAACTGAAATTTATTTATTCACTAAATAGATAAAACATTTTTAAAACTTAGTCCACCATTGGTACCATCAATAGATATATAAAGTTGCAAAAGCACAACGTCATAAAAATAAATATATTAAACTTCATTAGTATTTATTGCCAGTGCCTTTACATTTCAGCTTTTCTTAATATAACTAGTTTGCTAACCTCTCTTTAAAGGGGCATGGTCACGATTTTAGTCAAATTTTATTTTCTGTTTTTATTATTTACAATGCTTTAGCAATGCATTTCTAATCATCAAATGAAATTTGAGAGTCAGTCGTTAAGTTATAAGCAAGATACGGAGCTTACAATTCTCTGTCATGTAAACAAGGCTCGTGCCCTGTTTTTGTTTACATAGGTTCAATATACCAGAAAAAATCTTTTTTCAAGCTGATTTGTCTATCTATCTTCTTATTCATTTCAAGCATAAATAAACAGTTTCTAACGTTTAACACATTCATTTTAGGTCTAAAATTGGAATTTTCAATTCAACGCTCAAAATGTAAACAAATGCTTTGTTTACATAGCAAAGAATTGTAAGCTCTGTAACTCGCTTATAACTCAACGAATGACATTCAAATTTTGGTTGCCTATTAAAAATGCCTTACTGAAGCATTGCAAACATTAAAATCGGAAAACTAATTTTTGACCAAAAATCGTGACCATGCCCCTTTAAGCAACAACGCCATTTTATTTACATGGTTTGCAGTACCTATTTTTGCAGGCATTGCATGAAAAAATGACAATAACAAACTGTCAACCATCTCCAAAATCCATGAAACGAAATACAAATTCAAAGCAGAGCAACATAGACCTCCAAAGAGATAGAGGTAGGATCAGGTGCCATGGAGGAGTAAGCATCCTCTGCTGACCGGTCCTACCCGCCGTGTGATCTTTGTCGTAATCGGGAATAAACGGAAAAGTCCGTAGACAATTAGGTGATTAATTATGGTCTAACAATTAGTATGAAAAACGGCAGTCAGCATGCGACCCAATGGAAGATTGTATTTGCTGACAAGGTCGTTGTATCGACCATATAACTTACGAAAAGATGACTTCAAACGAGACTGTTGATAGTCCTGTTTTATCAACTTGTTTTTTAGTAGCTTGCCTCGCCTTAGAAACTGTTCATACGAAGAGCATGCCCTTGCGTATCGAATTAACTGAGAGACAAAAACACCATATGCAGGTGATGAAGGTATATTGCTACAAATTAAAGTCATCGCGTTTATCGTAAAGTTTTGTTGTTAGGTTACCATCAATGTCCATTTCCAGTAAAATATGAAAATTTCCAAATATGAAACAGATGATGCAAACTCTGTGGTATCTTTTATTACAAGTTCACTCGGATATATCGAGTCGACGTAAGTATGGAAATAACAATTGTTAATTGATAATACGTCGTCGATATACCTGAATGTTGAGTTGAAGGCCACAGCGAGTGATTTATTTTTTTCACGTACAAGTTTTTTAATAAATTCTGCTTCATAAGAATACAAAAATAGGTCTGCTAACAATGGGACACAATTGGTACCCATGGGAATTCCAACAGATTGTTTGAAGACTTGATTTCCAAAAACTACATAGATGTTGTCTATCAGAAACTTAAGCATCTTTTTAATGTCAACTTCAGAGTATCTGTGTGTGTAACAAGAATTGTTTTTAAAAAAATAATGTTTTAGATTTCCAATGACAAGGTAAGCATTTTACGACTTCCATTTTTATTGAAGAAACAACTGTCGATGATATCAAAGAGTCTAGATTTTAATTTGTCGTGGGAAATGGTTGCATAAAGCGTTGAAAAATCGTACGTTTTGATGCTACATGTATTGATTTTGGTAAGATTTTGTGACCTCAAAGTTTCTAATAATTCTTTAGAGTTTTTTAGTATCCACATCTGATTCACACCACTTCTGGAGTATATTGTTGTACAGTACTCTTGAAGTTTCTCCTTCACTACTGTAAGAATTTTAGTAAGGAGTAAAGAGAGAGGTTTAAACATTTACTAGAACCTGCTATTTGTAAGGACTTTTGTGAAGCTTTGGAATCCAGTACAAATAAGGTAAATCAATTTAATTTTGTTTATTGGCTCCAATGAGCAAGTCTTCCAATGCAGGTGGTAAGGATTAAAAATGTCCTACTTAGAAGAGTACTTATTTAACCACAGACGATAATACTCTCTATTCTTTGTAGATGTATAAAAGTGAAGTGGGTCCGCCTAGCGGTGCAAAATCGAAGAAAAGTATGATAATACACGTATATAGATCGTAACAGCTTCAAAATCAAATTTATTACTTTGATACGTTTATTTCACATGTAACCATTCAGTAAAATCTGTAGTTTGAAATAAAAAATAAAATTGGGGCAAATTTTTGTAGATAAATATTTTAGAGGTTTGTTGGGGGTACCTATAAAATGCGAAACGAAACAAATCGAACGAAACGGAGCTAAACGAAACCAATGGAAACGAAACAAGTCAAAACAAAACAAAATCAAACCGAACGAAATGGAATTAAACAACATTAAAAATCAATCATGTCTACATAAAAGTGAAAATACATTGATTGAAATGAAATTTTAATCCAATAATATAACAGACTGTGTGTTTCAGAGTAAACCCGGGGTTTAGTTGGGATTTTCACTGGTGTTACATTGGGTCTGATCGGTACTGTATCCTCATTATTTATTTTCTCTCTCTCTCTCTCTCTCTCTCTCTCTCTCTCTCTCTCTCTCTCTCTCTCAAACTTGAGTGCGTATATATTGTGATATGTCGCTTATAAGTTCTAAAGGCACATCATACAGGTACTTGTAGCCACATGATTTTTTAATAGTTTTAACAATAAACACACCACGAATACACCAATAGCAAATTGCTGCTAAAGAACTTGTTATTTATTTTTGGGATTCGGAAATGCTTTAAAGGTGGCTGGCCACATATGTACAATGTACAAATGTTATATAATGACTGGGTTTAAGGCGAGATTTGCAGTAACAGGGAGACAACTCATATATTTTTATTGTGACGTAACACCAAATACCTTTTATTCCAGTTATGACGTCAAAATTTTTATGACGTAATAATTTAGGTTTAATTTTAGTTTGCGGGGTTTTGTAGATAATAGTGAAATTTACACATATACTAAGTGTTTCCAGAAATCGGTGGACTTAAAAAGGTTTTGAATAGTACGGGTTTTTTTACATTATAGAAGTTAAAAATTTTAATTATACAGCATTTTTTTTTCTATTTTTAAATAATTAATTAAAAAAATCAATAGAAATTAATCATAATATAAATAGTGACATATTTTTTTTTTAATTTTAAACATAAATAACCCTGTAGCAACATCTAATGATACACTGTCCACTATTGATATAATGTTGCATTAGTGGTCAGGATGTTGACCACTAATGATATAATTTTATCATTAACGAACAACCTAACCGTCCGCTAATGATATAATTTCAGATTTGTATCATTAACGGTCAAATATTGTAACCTCTAATGATGTGGAAAAAAATGTGAAATAAGTACTACCTTGACCACTAATGATATACATTTGGATATATTTACAATTGCCTTAGTGGATGGATTTGCAACCTTTAATGATATAATATGATATATTTATATAAAATTTCAAAATTGTACTAAAGGGAGACAGGACACGTATCACGTGACTTTCATTGCAATGATACTTCGATGTGCTAACTCTATTATGACGTCATAATTGATTTGATTGTATGATGCTATGATGTCATTTATCCATTATGACGTCATACAGGATTTGATAGATCTTTTTCCCGTACTCAACGGCTCTAAAGTAGTCATTTTCACAACATGAGATGGGGGAAATTTAAAATTTTAACTTTAGAAATGTAAATGTATAAAATCATAAGCGGTTAATATAATCAGGTATATATTCTGATAATGATCCGTTCATGTTAATTGATAAATCTAAATAATGCATTACTTTTTTGATAGTTTAAAACAGAAATTGTCACAAAAGGTCATAATTCCAGAATAAGGGGTATGGGTGAATTCTATTGTAGTATCTCTCTTGAATGGCAAAAAAGTGGTCATGAAAATTTTATAAGTACTAAAGCGCATGCTAAGGTTGATATATGAAATTTTGTTCAAAAATTAATTCACAGGTTTTTTTTTGTGCCATCACATTTTGTTCAAATTTAGAATCAAAAACTTCAAAATTTGAAGCGCTGATTAGAGCAATATTTTGATAAAATTATGATATTGCTATGTAAAAAGGCCAATGTTGTAATTGATTTTGAAATTTGTTTCCATTCTTAAAATTAATGAATATAATTTGCAAATAAATTCCATCAAATAAAATATTTTTGCAGAAAATTGAAATTGTTAAAAAAAATCATAATGACAGACAAGGGGGATAATTCCTATCAAAATAACTCCCTTGCAAGGTAAGAAAGTAGTCATGAAAATGATGCATGCTGTAGTAAACATCTAAATATAAACGTGCTAAGAAAAGCAAAAAATTTTATTGACAAATAATTTTACACTGCAACGTCCTACCTCCTCTTAAGCATACCTGCGTTCTATACTTACAAAGGCAAAATATCAGGGGAAAATTACGATATTTACATTTGCAAACAAAATCGCTGGATTAGCCTACTTATGTATTTTAAGTGGAAGAAAATTTGAAGAAAATTTCAAGAAAAGCAATTTTAAGATATTAAAAAATTATTGTAAAACTTTAAGCGTAACATAAAAAGGTCCAATTGATAAGAATATTTGCTATTGTGGTCTGTAGTACAATTGAATCATTATCTGTTGTTAAGATGAACATGTGGGTTTGTTGATAGATTAGAACAAAGTATACAAATGTATCAATTAGAGTTGGTTGAATTAAAACTACTTAATCAATAGTGATCTTGTCGGTGTAACAAAGCATATTGACCTGGGGCCTGTTTCACAAAACTATCTTATGACTAAGATCTATTTTGTCATAAGATTTCATCATAGCCGTTTCACAAAACTGTCATATCTTATGATTATCTTAAGATCTGTCATAATCTTATGACAACCAAATACATGTCTTAAGTCCAAACTTAACATGACGGAAGCCTATAATTAAATAATTTAATCTAATTTCATAATGGGTTAAAATTTTACCCGGGTATCATTTTTCAACGTTGATTGTTGATCTGGGGGGTGGGGGGGTGTTAACGTTGAAAACTGAGAGCGCCAAAAGTCGTGAAATTTATACCCAGGGTCATTTTTCAACAGCTTAAAAAAGTTTTTTTAATCTGATGACCTCAACACGTTGAAAATAGACCAACTAATGATTTTTGAACTGTCTTTGAAATGGAACTTGCTCTTCGCAATTTAAATGTATCTGATTAAGAATTTCAGATCCATATTTTAATTCCTATATTGCCTGAAAGGATGTTTTGGGGGGTTTGATTTTTCCGATGGCAATAATTTGTTATTAAGAACTCCTGTTATTAAACTGCGTAGATACAGCAAACAGGACGACCATTTAGTTCTAAATAGGAGAGGGGAGGTCGGGCTGAAAATTTTTTTTTTGGGACATATTCATTTTCATACCTTTGGTCAAAACTCTAGATTTGATCAAAGACACTCACAGCTCACAGATTTTTTGGTGTTTTTCTTGTCAGATTTTTTTTTGGTAGCTAAGAAAAAGTATGTTATTTGTTATTAATATGAATGCACCAGAACGGTAACAAATGTACCTTTTAAAAAAAAAATACATCCCGCACCTCACCCTTTTCTCAGTCGGTATTTATTCGAGATTTAATGATTGTCACCTTCCTTGATATAAACTTGTTAAACTTTTTTGAAAAATCGACATACAATTATATGTCAAACAACATCGTCCCAAGCCACGGTACGGACTCCGCATATTGGCCGTGGTTTGCGGAGATGGTCAAACCAATACCGGCCGTTTATGTAATATTTCCGGCATATTGCTACAACTTGATTTTGAGAAGTCATGACAATTAACTGACAACACAATAATGAACAGTTGTTATATTTTTATTATACAAGTCGCGATCAGTGATTATTTAATAAATTCAACTTAACAATAATTTTTTCGTAAACTTGCCAGAAAAAATATATTAAATGATTAATAATTAGCTACTGATCTCGACTTGACAGAAAAAACAATGTGTTCAGTACAGATACTAACACTAAACAGAAACTTTTGCATGGGTGTGTTTAGGGGGTATTATTACACATTTGCCAGATTTCTGCATATGCATAGTCTTAAAAGCTTGTGTTACTTTTGAGTAATCAATTTCCTTTGCGCGATTTAAAACTCCGAAAAATCACTACCTACCCTTACCCCTAAGGATGATTATTTCTGCTTAAAGCAAAATGAACTGCAATTGTTCTATAACATTTGTAATTTACCACATCAGTGATAAAATCAATTAGGGTTGATAAACTTCTGTTGTGAAGATTTTGTGGGACAAGCTATTTAGACTTAAATTGAAGCAAATTTACACTGTCGGCATTCTGTAAAAAAAATTAAGTTGCAATATATTTACATGTATATTTAATTATGCAAAATGTTTTATTAATAGAAAAAATAAACGATTTGTTTCAAACTTCTTAATAATAAATATATCTAGTTACAATTAGGATTATCATATACATGTAACAGCACATTACCACAGCAACATATATAGATTACTGAATATACCGGTTTTCCAAAATATAAAACCAACAAACATAAATGCAAAACCAACAGCGATTATCATAAAACTAGGGACGCACAAAAATAAACCGGTGCGTTTTGGAAAGCAATACTGGTGATACCTGTTGGTTTTACTTACTTTTTTTCAAAATTTTGATTGGTTTATTGATACATTTGGTAGTAAAAAAAGATCAAAGACTTGTTATTTTTGCATTTATGGTCATACATTATATTATTTTGGATTGTTGAATTTAAATTATTTTTGATAATCATGTTAAAATATTTTTTTTTTGCTTTTTTCCGCTGCCATTACTACTGTCACAACATGAATTTACTGGGTTGGTGTAAGTAAAAGAATTACAATATGTCATATTGTATATTTTGTTCTTTAATTATACCTACCAAGAAAATTTAAATTTTACAATATGACACTTCAATTTATCGTGTAAATCAATTCAATTGAGCAAATATTTTAAAAAGTACATGTAAATGGTTAAGTTTATCCTGTAAAGATTTATACCAATATTGAAATTATAGACAAACTTTTTAAGATATAAATATAGCACAAAATAGCGCCTACTCGCGAAAAATTTACTATTACTATAAGATAATAATTGCATATTTTAAGCGTTGATAGGATAACCCGAGACGAAATCATAAAAATGGTTCATGTTTTCGACTGTTTATATAGAATTGAAGACGCTCATATAAACATGTTTCTGTATATCTGATCAATAGATATTTTAAAAAATGTAAATTTTTTATTGAATAAATCAAAAATATATACTAGTATATCAATTCATTAATGTTCCGAATCGTTGATTTGCTGTTGTATTTAGGACCGACTGCATGATAAAAATTCAACGATGCATATAAATTATTAAAATTATTAACGGGCTTGGGTCTTTATTCAACACCTTTGGTCTCAATATTCAACGTCGCAATTATATATATATATATCCAAATAAAATATTAGTGTTGTTAATTTTTTTTATTTTAATATATATATATATATATATATATATATATATATATATATATATATATATATATATATATATATATATATAGTAAAGGTTGCCTTTTGCCATGCAGTCCATCCACTAATGCAATTGAAAATATATTCAAATGTATATCATTAGTGGTCAAGGTAGTACTTATTTCACATTTTTTTCCATATCATTAGAGATTACGATTTTTGACCGCTAATGATATAAATCTGAAAGAACAAAATGGTATGTAACAAACGCATGCACGCGGCAAACCTTACCTTAACAATTTATAACTATATCTTGTCATATTTCTAAATATCTTTCAAGTAACAAGAGATGGAAATGATTGGCTTATTATACAGTTGATCGATACCGAAATTCTCTGGACTCGCTCAAGAGCAAAATTTGATATAACTGTAAAGGGTACTTTAATGTTGACTAGACTTCAAAGTTTTTAATATTAGATTTTAATGAAGTGATTAATTTTTTTGTATATATATTTTAGTTAAATATACCGTTGTAGACACTGATAATGACAAAAATATGTATCAATATAGACATATTTTAAAATATATATAGCAATGCTAAAAAGGTTTTATTAATATTCTTTGATGAAAATCGGTATAACTTCGTTTTTAATAGATATAATCAATCATATGCTCACAAAGCAAGATCTATAACAAGTTTTGATTTCTTTACCTTTATAAACGATAATGTTTTAATCTATTAGTCCGCAAAAATTATTGATTTTAAAGAAAGAACTATATAAAATATCGGTCATATTTGGCTCCCATAATTTGTCCTTTTTTAAAGTGTTTCAGGTACATTAAATTGTTATGTTATATTTTAGAAAAGTTGATATAACATATATGCTTTACCTATTTTTTTTTTAAATTGTCTGCACTCACTGGCAGTTTATGCCGTCAGAAGTTATACAATTTTAATTACTTAATCAAAATCATTCAAAAATTGACATTTTTCTTATCTTTTTTCGAATGGGAAATATAGAGCGACACTTTGAACAACGAAAATATTTTAGTCCCTTATTAGTCTTGGATATACATACCTCTAATAAAAAATATTTTGTTTGTTAAAGCATGCGCTCAATGTTTTCGGAAAGATAAACTGTTAAAAACAAACCGTTTTAGAATAAAAAAAGAAAAGAAAGTATAAATGGTGGGAAAGGGTTAACTTTGTGATATTTGTAAATTGTGGGCATTTGGATCAAAAGGAAAATTATAAAATATCTTTATATGTATATGTATACAAAGAAATCAAAGAATTACATGGAAATGATTATGTTAACTTTAGGAGCCATTTTAGACTGTGCAATGTTGAATGTTTTTATTGCATCCAAACCCCCGGAGAAGGTGAAAAACTACAAACAATACAAAATGTAAACAATATATCAATATAAAACATACACAATTAAAAATATGACAGGAGTGGGTTTCCATAGTTTTGAATTTTAACATCTCAAAGAAGAGCTATTCCATCGAAATCATTTCCATGAGTTAATAAACAGATATTAAAATAGTTTATCCCTAGCATGTTTACAGATGTATTAATAATGCAATAATCAATCAATTATTGCAAGCAAAATTAACGACCAAAACAAAGACAGGCAAAAACGCGCCAAATGCTCATTGACTCAATATTACAGTTAAAAAATTATATATGACTAGAAAACGAGTGTTATGCATTGGTTACACATCGTAATAAATGAAAAGGCACAAAACTTACCTCATATGTGGCCTTACACTTAAGAATAAAATAAGCTGGGTTCTGGAACCCACGAGCCTTAGATCGCATCCGGATTACAGTTAATAAAAGTAAGGTGAAAACCCAACAAATCCGGAAAGAATAATTCCGAGACACTACATAGGCCCATATCATATATAGTCTATTGTATTTGCATTTGCAAACAATATTTATATATACATAACATAGTATTTATATCTCAAAGCGTAGCATTGAAGATTATGCAATAACAAAGAAAAAATGAAAACATATATAATTCGATTTTCGTTATAAAATATATTTCAGTAAAGAGATTAAAGTGGAGGTCTAGCGTTCTAACCAACGTTGTCTTTTTTATTGGGCAGTTAATGATGAAAAACAATTTTTAAGAGATAACTATTCCTTAAGAAAGTGCATATCACAAGAGGTCACTTTTTTACAGATAACTCGTGAATGATTCCATAAACAACATTATGTCTGCTACTAAGTTTTAAATCCGTATATATAAAGCATCCTCATCTAATAGAAAAAATACTAAAAATTACGTGCAAATTACTACATGTACACAGGGTAACCTTTTTTCTTACACAGCTTGTGAAGGGGTCTCGTAGTGAAATATGGGTAATGTCATGGATTAATCAGTTTAATAGGGTTTCTTACGTTTGTGGGATTATTATATAATTTGAGTTGATAAGTCTCGTTCAGCACGGACAAAATAAACGTTGTTCGATTGTCATGTTGTTTATTGCTGCTGCAGCAATTCTAATTAAATTTTTAAATGTTTGATAAACATTCATTATCTAAAAAATCTTACCGATTAAGATTGCATCATAACCAAAAGTAATATATACTAATTAGGCTGTTTAAGATTCTCCGATCCTCAACCTCAACCTCAAAGTATTTTTTCAATTATAAAAGTGTTATGTTTCTTTTAAACTTGATAAATGAAATGAAATAAAATGAAATTTTTAGATGGTATCCATGCATTTTACAAATTTTACGATGGATATAATAAAATAAACGATTTTAGAAAAAAAAGTGCGGGTGCACCGGTGGCTCAAACTCTTTACAAACATGTAATCGATTAGTAGTTCCCCGTGAAACCACTACGCCAAGCATGTAATTCTGTGATTAGTGGTTATACTAACACTAGAATACTAATTAAAATTGTCTGTATAAAAGTCAGATTTATGGTACGGATAAAAGAAATCCGGATAATTTAGAGTTCTTGAACATTGCTGAGGAGCGGGGATCGTTAAATTGTTGTTCTAGTATTAGGTATGCTCTGCTTAGCACCACATTGCTGCTTTGTAATGCCTTGGCCAAAGCACCAATTAATAAAGTTTAAATATTACAACTTGCTACTTTTTAATTTTTTACCTATTTGATATTGTAGTGTATTAGTGATATTTTTTCTCCAAATTAAATGTTTGCATTTAATCGGGGTTTTTTGTTTGTTTGTTTGTTTTGTTTTTTGGGGTTTTTTTTTTTTTTTTTTGTTTTTTTTTTTTTGTTTTTTTTTTTTTTTGCTTTCGAAGAAATTTTATGCGTTCATTTAATCAAATATAGTGTTTTATTTGCTTCCATTATATATGACATGCTGAACTCTTATACCATATGCTATTTTTGTTTTCTCAAACCCTGACAAGAGGGCATCGCTTACCCGAACAACAGCTCTTAAACTTTTTTTAAATTCTAAAATATGATACCCTTTTAAACTATTGTAAAACTCACAAAAATCGTCATTTATTCCAAGATTTGACAATACATAAAAAAATGTAAAAAGAAATCTATATTTTTGGACATCACATCCGAAGATCTAAGATGCGTCAACTGACCATTCTCATTATCCTAGGCGTCAACGTATTAAAAATTGAAAAATTATCTTTAACTGGTCATAAAAAGTAGAAAAGGTTACTGTAATGGTGATATGAGGATATGAAGATATGATGGTGCATACACAGTAATATCGCCTTATGTAGAATTTTTTCAGGAAAAGATTTTAAAACTTTTTGCCTACATACCTTTATTTCTTTTATGAACCTTAAACCTGTCTTGAAGGCCCAGTATTAGTCCAGGGGTCACATTTTGTACAATTTACAAACTTCACTATCTTAGAATGCTTGCATAGTAATCTTACAAATTGTAACAAGTAGTTTCTGGGAAGATTTTTTAACACTTTCCCTATATATTTCTATATTTCAAGTTTAAACCCCTTTTAGAACCCTTGTATTAGTCCGGGAGTAAAATCAATACTGAGGATGCATGCATAGAAATTTCACAAATTGTAAGATTGTAGTTTTAGAGAAGATTTTCAAACATGATTGTGTTCTATATACTTTTATGTTAGAAATCCAATCCTTCTGAATGCCCCACATTTGGTCCGGAGGTCACAGTGTTAACCATTTATAATCCTCATTTTATATACAATCTTTGCTGTAAATATATGTATTTCTAGTGCCGTGGTTCTTCAGAAGATTTTTACGACACGTCCAGAATCACTGTACTGTAATTATCTCTTTTTTAAATGGTTTTATTCTTTATTTTAACAATTTGGAATTCATTTCCAACGGTGTTGTACCACGTTTGGTTGAATTTTGCCTTGTGGTTCTTGTAAGAAAGTAAAATGTGAAAAGTTTACAGAAAGACGAACGGACAGACAGACGGACGGACGGACGATGTACAGCAAGTGATAACAAAACATCTCTTTAGCTTCGGTTTAGGTGAGCCAAAAATGCACGCTTTTTAACGTACCAAACATTGCTAGATTTAAAAAAATCCATCTATATAAGATTTATCTATTGATAAAAATGAAATCTACGTATCGCTTGAAACGTGATTGCAATGTGGAAAAATTCATTTTAGTTCATGCTTCACACCTCGAACAATAGATTTTTGCTGAAACCAAATAACACCAAGTCCAAGTGGCAATGCTATTGTAACCATAATCATTTCGGTCATAATGGGCAATTATTGTTAATTGACAAATCCTTGTCGCATCTTGGGTAGAAAGAATAAACCCCCACTGATGCCTATTTGAATTAATAAAAGCTGTTTAAATGAATGAAATCGCATTAATATGGTGATTCTAAATAAAAAAAACTAACGAAAAAGCAGATGTGCAACATATCACGCTGTATAGAATAACGAGGAAAACTATAACTTGACATCGAAAAAGGAAATAACCCAGGCACTCTTCCGTGAATGACAATAAAAAAATATGTAACACATAGAATAATATAAACTTCAAAAGCAGACCAGCAATTCAAAGTCTTTGAATCTTTACTGTTGATATTTTACATAAAAAGAAACCTGGACTGACTGACTCTTCTAAATTCATAATAATCATGAGATGTAAAAGCTTGTTCCTCTCCCTTTCTCAAACATCATGGATCGATTTTAACAAAACTATTTCCAATTTACTATTCTGTCCCAAATAAAATTATGACAAAACCTTAATTGGGATTTGAATACTTAACACTTCAATCAACTGCTGTGGATACAGGCAAATTTGGCAGAGGGAATAATTTTAAAATCACCATTACTTAAAAAAACGTTAGAGAAATTGGCCTTCTTTTGAATACGATAAGGTTATCGTCAAATAATGATAATTAACGCAAAAAGATATAGAACTAGAGACGAGCTCGTTGCAAGCAACGATTAGGTTTTCCCTCGTAGCTGCGTCATACTTGTGACGCATTACAAAAAATTGATAGCTGACCATCGTACAATATTAGATGTGTTAACACTGAAAAACAAAGTATTATATTTCTGTGACCGTGTAGATTTTACGGTGATAGAGAATTCGTCTGGATCTGCATCGGTCGTGTGCAGTACGAACCGGGTGAGGGAATGTTGGCGTAAAGTGTATAAGGTAAAAGGTTGTGGCGCGCTGTGGGCCGTAAGCTAAAACGAAGGGTAGGTTTGCCGTATTCCCGAAGGTCCACCAGTATACAGTTCCAGAGAAATAAACAGGCAATTGATGCAGGATTCCACATTATTGGACGAGACTCAACGATGGCAACATTATAACAATTTAACAGACAGACATGTTACAAACAAGTCGGATATGGCCAGAAGTGGCCTCTGGACTCAAGACTCTGGGAGAGTCGGACGTGGCGGGGCTGGCCGCCGTATTCCAGACTGCGCATTGACAATTGTACATAACTATTTATAAGAATTTTAACAATGAGAATAAATTGCAATTAACAGGTAATGATATAAGTAAGCTGAGTGAAAGGTTCACAGATATAAAATAATTAAATAAACTCAATGAGTCTTTGATGTCCAAGAAATGAAAATCTGATAATTGCACAATGTTGTTTTAAGAGATTAACAGTCCTTGAGACATGACACTCTGTCTCTATAAAGTCTAATAAGTGTCAATCACTAAATAAACAAAAGTAACTATGTAAGAAATAAACTGTGAGAAAAAATTACGAAACAGATGTTGAATTTTACAAGTAAAGTAAAAAAAAAAATTATAATTGAACAGTGCATTTTGCACGATGATACTACATGTTTATAAGCAAATACAGATCTTAACACGTTGTCTCTAGTTTGATTCGCCGCATTTTATTCACAGAGTAGGACTGTGGTTATGCCCGGTACGATGGTAAAAAGACCACTGGCAAACGTTTTACACGCATTTTTATCGAACGCAAGCGCCAATGAATCTATCAGTATATATGCGGAGATCCTGGAAATTTTACAAGGGTTTTGAAGAATAATTTTGTATTTCGAGGAGGGGGAACATGCGCGGATCAGAAAATTTTTCCGGGGTGGGGGTTGAAAAGTCAGACGGTTATTTGAGTTTGCCAAGGGATGTCCGAGGCATATTTGGTAAGTTTATAATGTACACGTAATTGAAAGAAATTTCGCTGGGGGGGGGGGGGGGTCTGGAACCCTTCCCCTTCTATATCCGCGCACGGAGAAGACCGATGCCGGTAATTTTACTGTTATTTTAACCATTTTTATTTAATTATTCATGTTCATAATTATCAGAAAACCAATATTACCTTTCAAAGCAGTTAAAACTTAAAACTTAAGATACGAACCATTTAGTCTCGGTGAGTATTGCGTCCGCGTACGAAAATAATGGCAATTTTCAAGAAATTCGGATGGACGATCTGTGTCCTAGGTCGTCCATCCGATTCTTTTTCTGACTAAAAGCTACAGACCTGCAGTTAAAGATTTTCAAACTCTTATTGATTATGTCAATTTGTTTGTCTCAAAGAATCAATAAAGTTTTACCTTAAAAAAAAGAAAGAAATCGGGCACAATTTTCAATGTTAGCATTTTACAATTTTATGGTCTAATAAAATTTCAAGAAACAACTCTTCATTGCTTTATCCGAAATATTGCATGAAAAAAATTTACATCGCATTTTTTAAATTACAAAAGGATATTCAAAATGAACTTGGATTAACCGCTAACAAACAGGCATAAAGAGAGACTGAGAACCAATTCCTTCTCTTTTTTTTTTACATCAAAAGAAATTCAAAAATAAATCAAAATATATATTTTTTCTTTGTATGCGTTAATGAAAATGTAGATCAGCAAGGGGTTCGTTTTCGTGCAAGCACCTACATAACAGATTGTTACACGGGTCTACAACGATGACAAATATCGAAAAGGCAATATTGTGGGTAAAGGATGAATGTGTAGTTGGTTGTTTAAGTTTATTTTTGATACATGTAATAATATTTATCTGGATCGGTTATGTTTGTTAGTTTGTTTTGATTATTAAAGAGGGGAATAAAGAAATGAGTAATTTCCAAGCACGTAGCATCGTTTTTGAAAGTGGGGGGGGGGGCAAACTCATCCAACAAATCTTGACAAGCAAAAAAAGAAAAAAAATTGAATTTTCCAAAATTTTCAAAAATTCACTCATAATTTCATGATTTTCATACCATTTTTTTTACATGCTACCAAAATGGGGTTGGGGGGGGGCAACTCCATGATAATTCAATTTTTTAATGTAAATCTTATAAAAATAGTTGCTTCGAGAAAAAGTGGGGAGAGGACATCTTTATGTCATATAACATGTGAAACTGATTTCATTCCACCCACAAGCTGGAAATAATGAAATAATTTTAATGAAAACAATATAAATAGACGTCATAAATCCCATATCAAACGCCATATAACCACTTGATTCTGCGCGTCTTTTTAATGAATTTATAAACAACGGCAAATTCTAAAATGTATTTTTAAAGGTAATGTTAGCTGCAAGTCTGTAGACCTTGTATGAAAAATTTCGGATGGTAGTCAATTTTTCCGGGATACAGACAGAGCGGTACATATATGCAGCTAAGGTAACTAAGAATGATCCCAATAAAATACTTTGTTGAGTAATGCAAGCTTTTAAGAAAGCAATACTTACATTTGTTTAAAATATAACACCCAAATACTTCGTCTTACATTCGCTATTTGTAGAACAAGCAGAACCAGTATCAGTCTGACCGGCCTCATCATATACATTGTTGGAATTTTATTGTCCTAGCATTGCAATGCTCTGCATGTACACAATTTCTTTTAAAATTTAAACACTTAAAGTGTTCATCTATATGGCTACACATAACGTACACACGTGATTCAAAATAACCCAGACGGAAAACGGTAAAGAATTCAGTCATTGAGTCTACGTTTTATAGAACTTGTAAGAAAACACAATGCGGGTCTGAATGTTTGTTGATATGTCAATCTATCAATATACAGTTTGTTAATTATTTTCTATTGCTAAGGCTACAGCGTATTTGATGAACAATGAACAACATTTTTTCCATGCCACTTTTTTCCATGGAAGATAGCGAATACAAGTATAAAGCATTTATAAAATTTATTTAATTACCTCTTTAGAATTGTGTATGGAATAAATAATTTATAAGTTGCTGCTGAAGGTTGTTTGGTATTTTCGTTTGTAGATGCTTTGCAAGTAAAAAACCTGAAACGCAGGGCAAGTCATAATTAATATCCCTAATAACCGTAACTTAAAACTAGCGGCTTTGGATTCAAATATTATCGTATACGAATATTAAGTTCACTTTTTAAAATCATCTCCACGATGATAATTATATTATATCCATTGCAAATCAGTATTTTTTTTTTTTGCTTTAAAAGAATTGTTCTATCGGGAGCAATCCCGCGTTCGTTTAAATTGTCATGTCAGTAATACACATTGTGCTTTATATGACGCCGTGTATACGTATTGTAGAAAAGTTGAGTTTAATTACCATGCATTGGAACCATTTTATTAACACATCTCCCAGTACTGAAACAGTTCAAAATGTCTCTGTTACAGTAACACAGTGGGGTGTTAATCGTGTACGTCCAGCTCTACAAGCACATGCACTGTCGTCTAGGCGACGGCCTGAATACAGCTAGCGACTCTCCTATCGATCGGTTACCTGAGTCTCGTAATGCATCTAAATATAGACAGGGGCACAGTTATGAAACAAACAACAAAAATAAGGTCAAAGAGGTTTATCTATATGAAATGAAAATGTACATTTGTATAAAAACATTTGGGAATTTTATGTGGAATTATTTTTGCGCGCTACATGTATCAGTTAGTGCATTACAAGAAGCCCTTTCATAACCTCATAAACGTGCGCACCCCCACAAAAATGGACCGAACTGACAACAATTGTTTCTGCAAATACTGACTATAAATTACGAAAACATTAAATTGAATACTATAGAAGGATTCAAAATTAATTTCTTTACAACTTTGCTTCAATAATGCATTAGAAATATTTATTCCATTTTAAGTTATTGACAAGAAACTTTGGACGCCTCTAACTCCCTAATTATAAGGGCCAGCCCCTTTTTTGGTATACCGAATGAAAGGTCTGGGTAAGACAAAGAACTTTTAAAATACATGTTATAACAAATTTTTATCAGGTAGAAAACTAACACGGAAAATACGCGAATTTTTTTGATTTTTTTTCTTACCTTTGTTTCAACATCTATACCACCCCTTTTATTTGCATTTAAATAATAAATAAAATATATCTCGCACAAATTCAATGTATTAGCTTCCAAACCAGCCCATCTTTGAGACTCTGCCAGTCATCGTTAAAGCTAAACCCCCTGGACAAAAGAAGTCGTTAAATTTTACTAAAAGGGGAATAACTCAAAACCGGATAGGAATTTTCCTCAACTAAAATATGCAACGACAACATCACGCGGCATGTTATCAGTCCTGAAAATTTCAAAACAATCGGTGAACTAACGAGCGAAATATTAAGGATCAAAGTTGGCGTCTAGAAGAAAAAAAAAAATAATAAGAAATTTGAAAATTTTTCAGAATAATAGTAAGGTTTTCCGCTGAGAGCGGAAAACCTTAAAAAGAAAAGAAATACAAATAGAACAAAGAATAGAAAAAGAACAGATAAGGAAATACAAATAGATTCACAGAGAGTTTAATTTTTCGCGTGAAACATACGCATGTACTAAGTATGATATTAAACTTTTCCCTCGCTATTCGATTTGGTCCTCGCTTCGCTCGGCAACAAATCTCATGGTACTCGGACAAAAATACAGCACATACTTAACTGTGAGATTTCATTAAGGTTTTATGTATTTCACAATATCGAAATCGAAAGTAACATGATGTCTTTGTTTGAAATTGTACCTTTGTTTATTTCCTATCTATATTGATTAAAATAAGTAGAGAATGCTTCTTTCAAGGGCGAGGGGTATAATATGACAATTATATATTAAATGATTTTTTTATCATTAAATCAACATTCGTTCTGACTTTTTGACGCGACTTTTGACGCGACTTACATATAATAAGTCATTATTCCTCACAAAATCGCAACTTGATAGTTAAATTCAACAGGGGGGGGGGGCAAAATAACTATCTAGGAATACATCGACCTTGACAGTGAACCTTGGGCCCTTTGTGAAATTATCAAATTTTCACATTAGTGTATTGTGAATTTTTATTTTTCTAACCCTAATTCACATTTGAAAGCTAGCCATGCGTTCAAAAACTAATATTCTTAATCATCTTTACTATTTAGAAAACAGTTTTAACCATAAAAGCATACCTCAAAAGGATTTCCACGGTAAACGTAAGGTCACAAACCAAATCTGAACTGAACAATTTGAAGCTGATCGATCCCTAGTTTTGAAAATTAACTTTCGGTTTTATTCATATGCGAAGTGAAACAGTGCTTATAAAGAAAAAAAAACTCAACTACTTTTCACAAAACGTAAGTTTCATTTTTATTAGATAAGCAATATAATTAGTTTATGAGTCAGTCCATTCCATAATTCATTATGTTTGTAGAGCTGGCCTTCTTTCACCTGAGTAACACTGGCTTAATATAGGCGTTCAAAGGATTATGTGCCATATGGCCCCTCGGTAGATTAACAAAAATAAATATCCAAATTTTTACACTAATGTTTTTTTGCATATACTTAATCAATGACATATTTACCTTTATGGAATATCATTTTTACAGAAAATAAGATCGTATGCAATATATATATTAACTAAATCTTCGGTAGGGGTTTACGGTTAACTTTCAGTTTCTATTTTTGTTTACAATTAACAGCGGCGTTATTAAAGGAATAAGGAATCTTTCTTCGAGTATTATGTGGTGATAACTTCGCTCGGGGCGTGATCGAATCCAATAAAGCCCGAAGCGCTTTATGATAGATATGATCAAGCACCGACCGAAATTATCATCTCATTATATTCAAAGAATGATTCTTTATTACTTATATTTATATAATTTTTAGCAGTTGTGCGATTAAATATTATAATACTAATTATGCAAACCCGCGTGCCTCCCTCCCCAACAATACGTCTTTTGAATTTATTGGGCTGTATAGTACAAAATCAATTCGTAGTGTTATCACAGACAGAGACACTGGAAAATGTAATTATAATAACATATTTATGTCTCACACTGAATCATTCTACCTTGAAAATATCCAACAATTTCCTCGTCAAAAAAATAAGTTAATAATACCTTGTTTTATAACTTCCTCGTTGTTATAAAAAAGTAAACCTTTATATATTTTACTTACCCATCAAATCATTGAATTAAAAAACTAAGTGTAGATGTATCTTCTATCATAGATGGCTTTGCACACTATTTATCGTTCTTGATTTAATCATTGAAGCGCGCAAATTTAACAATGTTGACTATATATGCACCAGTCTGTTTAAGGTATCTCACTCCTCACGTTGTGATTTCATTGCGCAGATGATCATTATATTTTAAATGAATATGATTTTAGCGAGCGCAGCTCGCCGGCGCGCAGCGCCGGCGCGAAGCCAGCTCTAACGGCAAGGCGTGTGCGAATAGAAAATTCGGACCAGTTGCACATTCATTCAACGGATTTTTTTGGCGTCAGTAAATCGGACCAGTAATGCATTGTTTTAATCGTCCCAGTAGTTCCCTGTAATCATGGCAATTTTTATCACTTCACACTCTCACGAGAATCAGCAAGACAATAAAAACAATAACGATGTATACATACGACATACAGTCAGTTACCTCTAAAGTTCACCTCAGTACACTCTCAATCAAAAAAAAAAAAAATAATCGAGTGACGTCACAAAGGTTTGCACATTGATCCGATAGATTTTTTCGGCGTCAGTAAATTTGGACCCACAATTCATAGTACCAATGGTTTCCAAGTCCTCACGTTCTCGCGAGAATCAAAGTAAAACTTTTGAGAAGCATAGAAGATGTGTAATTTTAAGAACATCATGCTTTTTAAGTAAATAAAACAGTATACTTCGCTTACTTTTATTTCTCAGGGGAGTTTTAAAGAGTCAGACGACACTTAAACGTGAACTTTGACGTCACAATAAGGGGAAATTACTCTAACTGAAGTTATTGTAAATCTGCTGAAATTACCAAAATCCTCTCAAAATCTTGCAAAGCTAAAGAATGAGGACATTTCTTCAGATATAGGAAACAGTTGTAACTTGCACTCATTTGGATGAATGCTCACATTTATTTTATTCACTATAATTACGATAATTTTCAGGAACGTACACGTAGCATCGGGGTTTTTAAAAGGGGGGTGGGTGGTGGATGACAGCCTCATCCAAAAAATCTTTACAAGCAAAAAGAAAAAAAAGATAATTCTCAAAATTCTGAAAATTCTAATCCATCAGCTCTTTAGCAGTTCAATGGTTTCTTTATTTTCACTTCCATTTATTACATGCTCCCATTCCCAAGTGGGGGGGGGGTGCAACTCCATGTCCCTTTAATATGATAAGAAAAATATTTTTAAGCGTAAATTAAAAAATAGTAAGAAGAAGAAAAAATGTCGACTGTAAAAAAGGGGATGAACTGATGTTACAATTACTTTAAAAGAGGAGATACAGTGCAATGAACATTTATATTAAAATCTTTATTATTCAACAACATTTTATCTCATCTGAGATTAAACTATTGTTCTACTTATAAATAAATAAATAACAAATCTTATAACATATGAAATCTTATAAACTATGCATGGATAATGGAAATTTACTGAAAAAATAGGTATATTTTATTTTTTTTGGCAATCAAATTTATTTACGTTGTTAATTTTATTTTATTGATTTATCATAATTCATTGTTTGATCACATGCTGCGCTCGCCCCAACGGTCGCACCGTAAAACATATTATTTATTTAACCATAACAGAAAGATTATTATTTCATAATTACACAACATTCATAAAAAAAAATTCATCTGAATTCAAGAAACAAACAAGTTTTCGATGGAACTATTTTTTCGTGCGGAAGGTTTTTTTAGAAAAAAAAATGACAGAAACAAGCAATTTTACGAATTTTCAATATACTTTTCTATTTATTATACTTTATTCATTATTCACGTTTTTAACATTTGATAGGTTTGTAACATATTCTATAGGTTCTGTGTGACATGTACAAAATTAAATCTTGAGAGAGTGATGGACGTTTAGCATAAAATCATGCAGATATATAGAAAATGTCTGAATTTTTTTAAGCCAAATTCTGCAGGAATTTTACCGTTAAAGCCATATATCTAAAATTTGACATCACTGACCCCCATGTTTTATTATGTCAAAATGATACTGAATACATATCTAGGCAAACTGTATTAATCTCATTAAATTCTTGATTTTCAAAAAGTGTTCATTTCAAATCAAATTGTATCTATTATAGAAATTGTCTATTTTAAGTGCAAAAAAGTCACACAAAAAATAATACAGCTTTGTACAAATTGTTTTCGTAATCCCTCTATTCAGTGAGACCGTTGTGCATAATTAAAAACAATATTTAAAGAAATAAGTACGCTTAATTAAAAAAAAAAATACTGACAACAAATCCTAGTCAGGATGAAATTGTATTTTAGCTGCAAAAAGGTCAAATAAAATTGGTCATAACTCAGAGGGACGAACACTGACCACCCCCCCCCCCCTCACCCCCCATTATCTTTGTATTTTTAAGTGTTTTGTCTACAGATTTCAATGATATACTTCTCAAGAAATTCTTGATACAAGAACATTGAGGAGTGGGATACCTTAAAGTGACATACCGGGGTATTCAAATTTTCTTAAATCGATATTTGGGGATGTTGCTACTATATCCGCGGTATAGGGTAACCTATTGGTAAAGTTAGGTATTTGTTTTACGTATATATGTATCGAGTATGTCCGAGTCGCATGTAGGATTAACAACAAATATGAAATATGTTCTAAAGTATCGTTTAAAGTCTTACCTGCAACATGAAAACCCTTTAGAATTTAATCAAAGTTATACATGTAGTGTATTGATTTTTATTTTCAAAAGCATAATGTCTTTCATTTTAAGAAAAACTCTCACGAATAAATGATCTCGAGGAAAACTGATATTATCTGTTTATGATTTATGGTGGATTATCTTCTTTAATGTTGTAAAAAAAATTGAAAAAAAATATATTTCAATGCCGGTTTCAAATAAACATAATTCAAAACTAGAGACGAGCTCGTTGCAAAGCAACGAAGAGGTCTTCCGTTGCAGCTTCCTGTCGGAAAAGGATTGTCAATCAGTCTGATTAAAGCACCCTCTTCTCCTTACAGGGTCTGACAGGTATTGATAGGGGGTCATCTTCACCCGACCTAAAATTCTGACCAATCAGGGCTTTAGAAAATGTATTGGAATTTTTTAAATGGTGACAGGCAAATTATTTCAATCCTGCTTTCTATGTAACCTGAGTATTGAAGAGTTGCACCTCTCATTAACATATAAAGTCATGTATTTGGTAAATGAGATATATATTTAGGTTGTGTGCAAATATAGAGGTCATGTGAAGATGAATTGTTATCGATACCTATCAGACCCTGATGAGTGTAAGCAGAAGGGTGGTGATTTTAATCAGACAGGATTGTCAATATGATAAAAGTTAGTTCAGAAAATCAAAAATAAACGATGACGGCTTCTCCAACCTGAGGATGCGCTGTACGAGAGGTGCTCAGTGGGAGGGACAACTCAACTCTTCGTATAACGTTTGGCCATGCAAGCACTCAGCATCGTTTTTGCTTCGGTGAACAAATTTATCCGAAATGTATTAACAAGCCAATAAAAGAAATAATTAATCTTCAAAATCTAATCCGTGGTAGTGGTAGGGGAGGGGGGGGGTTGTGAGGCAGCTATAACTTATTTTGTTTAATATAATTTGTTTTCAATTTGCCATAAAAATTTATATTGCCTTCTACTAAAATGTGTGATGGGGGAGGGGGAACAATGCCCCAAAATTCAATTTCCTTTAAGTTAATTTAAGGTGAATTTTGGTTGCGAGAAAGGGGTAGAGTGCTCTCAGTGGACTAACTGGCGGTTCTGTGGGCAACCTCACAAATAATTCCTCCCCTCCCCACTAAGAAAAACAAAATCATAACTAAAGGGTTTATCTAATAGAAAATAATGGATGCTTCTTTTTCTTATAGTGACACTGAACTTGCACAGATGATCAAAGTTCAAGTCGGGACATATTTAAGTACATGTCACAAGCAATCTTTGTGTCAAATTTTAGCTTCTAATCATTTCCATGTATATTACATGTAGATATGACAGACAAGAAAGAAGCATTTATTTTTCAAACGACCTTGAACTTGCACAACTGACCCTGGGTCAAGTTCATGACACATCCTCAGGTCATCAGCAATCTTTAAATGAAAAAGCAATATCCAATGTTTCTCCTTAAAAACAGTATAAAGCAGACACAACTTCTGAAATTTCTTCCAATGACCTTGAACTTCACAAAATAACCTTGAAACAAAATCATAACACACACTTAGGTCATAAGCAATCTTTGTGTGAAGTAAGAACTTTCAATGTTTGGAGGGCGCCTTATTTAGAACGCTACATTACAGAAATAATTTGTTCACTTAAGGTCTACTCCGCGCCCTGGCGCCGGAAATCGTTGTCACTAGTGCCTAATTTGGCGCCGGAATCATCGAGGGTACACCCGTCCCCGAGGAATCCGGGCTCACCTTATGAGCAAAAGTCCTAGTTTTGGGTGCAAGGCGGCCTAATAATTTCAGTTGTTTAACATCGGGATCGGAAAACGCTTGAAAAATAGTCGATAATTTTAACTAATTGTTTGTAAGTGCTTTGGAGTTAGTACTGGCTAGGCTAGCTTGACTCTGGTAGTGAACTATAAGGTACATATATTTCAAAGAAACAAGAAATCTGTCGACACTTGCAGTACTTTGATGATTTCTATGGCGACCGACTGCGTTGCATAATGTAGTCGTATTTCATAACTTCTTAATCCGAGCACAATTTTCCTTTGACTTAAAACTTTTAAGTATAATATATTACTCCGTTCATATCTGTAGAAGTTTAGCGTGTTCAACAGGTTGATTTATTAGCAACATTATCCGATTACGATTTCGCACCTACATGTATAATGTGAAGATGATTGACTTCGAATAATAGCCTTATTGTTTAACAATTGACCACTGTAGTGAAAGCACACTTCGATACTCAAAAATATTCGATAACCTTCGATACATTGTTACACAATTACATAACAATTGATGATCTGCAGCCATAAACATAACCCGGCTGGGGCTATAGATGTTCTCAGCTGTGTGCGCTGAAGCGACACAAGATTTTCGGTCGCACGCTGCGATTGAATTAACACAGACTGACCGAATAAACAAACGGGTGGGAAAGTGAAAATGTTACACATAAGAAGAAGTCGCCAAAAAATGATTTTCGTCAAATCTGATTATCTTTTTGCGAATTAAAAAAAAATCCGAATGCCTCAATTCAGGACATCCTTTTATCGTGCCAGCACCTACCGCAAACATGAAACATGGAACTTTGATTATAATAAACTACCTTGTGCGCAATCGTATTAATCATTGCTAAATCAACTGTACATGTAAAATAAATTTATCTTTTCATCTTAAACCAATATCATAGTTGAAATCATAATAAAAGAAAATAGTTGTGTTCGTACAAAAGTCTGAAACATGCACGCGTGATAAGGTACATGTAGAAGAACACAAACCTGTCCACTCGCGCGGGATCTCCTCGGCCATGTGCGAGGGATGATCATCATTTAAAAGTTTTAATATTTGTGGGTTGTTTGTTGATTTAAAACAATATTTGTACAGATTTAAAAACATTTTAGACCTACAAACCAACCATTAATTTAAGTCTGACGAAGTTTCCGATTTGTAGTAATATCGCCTTTATAAGTTTTAGAACGTCTTCTTTATTTACACTCTAATGTTAAATTAAATAAAAACAAGATGGACAAACTCTTATAACATGAAGAAATTAAAACAGATCTTGTATTTTATTTACGGGTATATAAACTAAAACAATTCTAGAGTTCGCGGCTAAATAAACTCATATATGAGAGACGCAACTCTCGTGTATTAGATAACCGCTGACCGCTAGTTAGCCATGTCGCGACCATGGTGACCGATTTTCTAGGCCGCGGGTGAGGGATAGCTTACGTAACGGTACACACACAGCTCTGATTCAAGGTAGATTTTAAATGCATGCAGTATGAAAAACTCAAATGTAATACATGGATTTATTTTAAATCCGTACTTTGTGTTTTACTACAAAGGAAGAAGAATGTTTTGTTTTCCGATTCTTGTTTTAGGGATTGTGCACTATAAGAACTTAACAAAACTGATATAAACTCCTAAAAAAATCTATTCTAAAAAAAAATATCCTGTATAAACCAGCATACTTTCTGTGGTAACTGTATGCCAGTTGCACGCACATAGACTTTCGTTAACTTGCCAAATTAAACGAGGTACATGTTAACATGTACAGCTTTTTACACTTATACAACACAAATCACCAACAAAATAACATTGTAACGACCTTTATGAGATCCCAACAAACAACTTTTCCAGCGACAGCCATATCGAAATCCTAGCCGTTTTTGAGTTATTAAGCAAAAAATTTCAAGCGCTATTGGCCCTTAATTTTAGGAGCCACCCCTTTTTTATTGGTGTCAAATGAAAGCCCTTAACATTCTGCACAACTTTTATTCTACATGTCTTAACAAAATATTTTTCGTTTAAAAGATACAAAGAAAAATATGTCTAAATTTTCGCACTTTTTGGAATCCTATTTTTTGACCCCCTACCTTTTTCTAAATAAAAAACGTACTCCAAAAACAAAAATCGATGTGCACAACTTCAATGTCTCTGTTATTCAAATTCGTTGGATTCCCATTCCCTGCTATCATAGTCTCGGAGCCTTTGTCTGGAAACCAAAGGCCCTAAAAAATTTTAAAGGGGAATAATTCGTTAACTGAAGAGGAATTTTAAAGTTCATGAAATGTTTAGATAGTGTTTTGTAATGTCTATGAGCCCTGAAAATTTAAGCAAAAACCGTTCAGAAATGAGCAAGATATGAAGCCTCAAAGTTCGCGTCTAGGAAGAAATAAAAAAAAAAAGATCTTACAAGCACAATAATAGTAAGGTCTTCCGTTGGAAACGGAAGACCTTAACAATGTTAATGTAAATGTTAACAATGTTAATGTTAAAGGACATATCGCATGTTTTTCAATTTTCGGAATTTTTTAAATAAAATCATTCTATACTCATTAAAAATGAAGTTTATCATCGTTTATACAAAATAGTCTGGCTAATTCGTTAGTTTGAAGGCGATGAAATTCAATTGTCGCGATATGCATATTTTCTCTCTCGATCTACCCGCCATTACGTGTGACGTCACATGCGACCTCGAGCGAGAAGGTGCTGTTAGCCATCTATGTAATTGGATTAGATTTAAACGACAATTAAACTAATTGTCACCTATGAAATTGCCGATAACGGGACATGATGGTGTTTTGCGTCTCCTGCGGGTGTTCTAGCCGTCAAAAATGGGGATTTGAACCGTTATTTTTTAGTTTTCCTTACGAAAGTAAGCGGAAATCTTGAACCAAACAGGTCCTATCTGTCGACGAGAGGATTTATAAATAAAGATTTAATAAATATATTACTAATTATATTGTATATTTTTGTGATATTGTTTTCGTAAACAAATTGTATTTATTTTTCGAAGAGAAAAATAGAAATTTATGAACAGGGGCTTGTGTACAAAACGCAAGTTCATCGGAGGAAAATAACAAGAGAGGACGCCATTTTGGATAACGCCTCACTTCATTAGCTGTTTTCTTATTGATATTGTTAAACTATACATACATGTATGCGTACGTTTTGTATAAATGATTACTTTATTATATCTCACCTCTGCAGAAATTATAAGTACGGTATGTGAGATTTCTGTGAGTTTTATTTCTTGTGGGAGAAGTCAAGGAGTTGTTGATATTGAATGTTTACGCGAGAAATAGACAACGTTTGTTGAAATACATTTTTACGTAAATAGATAAAAAACGGAGATGGGATCTTACAGAAAAAACGATTAAGGAAAGCGTTTTTTCCTGCTGTATATACGTATTTATATATACAGTGTAATATGAAGTAAAGAACCCTAGAAAGTTATGACCAGTTACGGCCGAAGAAACAATTAAACTTCTTGTGCCCCACAGTTTTACAACAATGAACATTCCGAGTCGTTAAGAACGCCCAAAAACAAAATTATTGTAGATTTTGATAAAATAAACACCTGTAATCGATTTTTTAGCTAAATTCCTTAATAAGTTGTGTTTACCATGTTTACACGTCGATCAATTTGATAGTTCTTGCCGAGTTCATCGTTACTTCGACTATAACATCGTTTTTTACCCGTACTGGTGGCTCAAACATGTACGACTGAATAATAAGATTCTTTTATTTTAGTCAACATGAAAAAAACCCATCGTGCAAGGTGAAAAAATGTCTCAGATTTAAAGAAGATAATGCTAATCCTACAATTTGTTTACAATCAGCTGTTCGAGGAAGGTCGCATGTGACGTCACCGTACCACGTGACCCGCTATCTAATTAACGAGTTTTTATACGATCGGGGCTATGATTTAAATTGATATTATGGCTAATTACCGCTTTTATACAGCTAACAAACTGTTAGAAGTAATTTATATATACACAAGGAAGGCAAAAAATGTAAAATGTCCCATACTTTAGAAACATGCGATATGTCCTTTAATGTGCGCTATTAACAAAACTTGGGGGAGATACTTAAAAGAGAAAAACTATTTTAGCTCTCCTTTTCTCTCTCTCTCTCTCTCTCTCTCTCTCTCTCTGTTATTTTCTTTTATATATATATATATATATATATATATATATATATATATATATATATATATATATATATATGATAATAACTGCCCAAATGTAAAACATTTGCATTAAAAGACTTGCATAGGAAGTAAATCGAAAAGTAAGGAATATTTTTCACTTTAAACTAATGTATTTTAAAATTAAAATTATAGATAGCAATAGCAGTGGAAGATTTGTAAGCCAATTGAAGGAACGACAACATTCTGAAAAAGAGCATGTTATATTTTTAATACCAAACGTGCATCTACATGTGTATCACTATGAATAACTGAAAACGTATATATTAATATTAGTGTGGTTTTTGTTTATAATTCCCATTGTTTATTAAAAATCGACTACTAAACTTTTTTTAAAGGACTTGGACACGATTTGAGCTCAACATTTTAATTTTGTTTCTCCATTTTTAACGTTTTGAATAGTTCATATGGGTATTTTTAATGCTTTGTCAAAATTTGAAAATAAACTATAGAGTTTTAAGCAAGATATAGAGAATTCGTTGTTCTCTATACATTATACCTGGTTATTGTTTACATATGTGGTTTATTGACGTAAGTTTCAAATAAATGTTCCCTTCTTCTGTTGATAATATAATTATTCATGAACTTATTGAATCAGTTCACTTTGTTTGTCACGTGTCATATTGTCAAAATGGTAATTCAATACTTTATTATATACATTATTTGTAAACAAATATAATACTCGATCTTTGTTTACATAACAATGAATTCTTACATCTTAATCTTTCTTTTAAGTTGGCCACCAACATTCATATTTTGACAAATCATTCAAAACGCGTATCAAGTAAACCATGATATACATAAAAATTACAAAATAACTTTTTGATCTAAAATCATGTCTACGTCACTGTAAAGAGTTGAATAACTTTTTATTTTTTTCTTGATTTTTATTATTTAAAAATTTGGTACCAAGATATCTGAAACTAGGAAAAATGAAGAAAAACAACTCTTCAAAAGGATCTTTCATACCAAGATTTTTGCAATAATTCAGTATTTCTTTGGATTTCCAATTTCGTTCAATATCCTTTCTTTATTATTTTAACCAACCAATATTATATATATATCTATAGAATTTTTTAAAGATTTTGACCAGCAGTTTGCCTTTAAAGATTTTTTTACTTAAGTTTCATGTTTGTGTGAATTCCAATAAAATCATACAATCTTCATTCATCATTATATTGTTTTTCATTCAAAACTTTATAACATTTCACTTTTATAAGAGATTTTTAAAACAGAAAAGTTTGAAATTTGACAAATGAGGGATTATCTGAAACAAGATTGATATTTTATTTTCTAGAAAATAAAGTATTATACTTTTGGGTCTTGTATTGTTGTTGAATAGTGGACCTACTATTACATGTAGTAACAAATGCATGCAACAAAATCTCCTACACTAAATTGATGTGGAGATCCACCTCACAGGTTTAATGAAGCAAACATTGCTGTTTTTAATTACTTGAAAACATAAATACTTTGAAAAACTATGTCTTTAAATCGTACTCGATAATGTGAAATTAATGTCATACATTACATCCATGTGAACTTATTAAAAATGCAAAGCAAATATAAAAAGGTTTATCAAAAACTGAATATAAATCCTGGTATTGTATACAATTAATATTTTGGATAAAAAAAAAGCATAAAAACCACCACCCACTTTCTAGCTCTCCACATGCTATTTAAGGACGACAGACCTCATTCGCTTTGCGCAGATATATCGCGCACCTAAAAGGAATGATTGTTACGAACATCGAATTCTCAATATTACGTCACAATCACTAAATATCAATGAAAATCGCTCATGAAGCAAATTACAGCTGTTCAACGTCATCAATACACATTTTAATATTGCATGTAGTGGGCGATCTTGCATTTATTAAACATGCTGAAATACGCTTTTAAACATTATTTAACATGAAAGGAAGACAAATACTTTTTTTAATAAGGATATCAAGGTGACAAAAAGTGTTTGAGTTTTAACCCAATCTAGCCAAAATGGTTTTACAGTGACTATAAAACTTCATTTAAATTAAAGTACTGAAGTACTGAAGGAAGTTGACTACATGTATATTGATTATTATTCATTTTAATATCAACGATAAAATTTCGCATGGGAAGTAGTTTCTTAGCTGAAATCGGATAATTACGCTCATTTTCTTCTAATGTGAATTTTGGAGTTATTCCGATAAAAATTCCGAGCTATAGCTGAAAAAAATCATATACATTATGTTGAGTTAATATTGAATACAGAATTAACGCCATCAAACTCTACGATCATTACGTATCAGTAATCGAACTATTTCTGGAAATTGTTTCCAAGCAATTTTTTAACAAACAAATCATAATACACTCTTGTCTATGCAATTACTGGTTCTATCTTTAGATTGGGTAGTCTGTCCTTGATTTCAAACGCTACCGCTCTAGAAAAGGCGTTTTGGTAAACAATTAAAAATCTGGTTGGATTTGTTTTTTAAGGTATTTATAAATAAGTTTCCTTAACAAACAATGCTTTTTTAATACATTACATCGAATTTATCGATTATTTTCAAGTTCAAAGTCTTGTCAGCGGACAATAGAAGCATAGAAGAGTTTATTTAAACCAACTCGCAAACATTACAAGCTTTTAAATAAATATAAGGTTTTGCAAGGTGAGACACATTTAAAAGATTGCTTAGAAGAAAATAACGTGTCAAAAACGTTTATAGTGCCATAGATACTCAAAATGATATAAACCTATAGTCAAACCCCATATCGTCATCAACATAGACTATATGTACTTTAAAACTTAAATGACCAGTATCATCAAGTGGGACAGAAGACTTCAATTGAAGAAATCCTACAATAAGCAACAATCAACCCCCCTGGTGATACAGATATAGGAATATCAAACATTCGGGCACTGGTAGAATTCAAACTGAATGTTACATATCAGCACCACAATCTATCAACAGTTATATTTAATTTGTTTGACGCTATTTTTGAAATTTGTCATTTCATGTAAGCTTTGGCTTTTGTAACACTACTGTACAATACCTTTTTGTCAACTTTTTTCTATGAATAGTCTTGCTGTGTTTGACTTTAAACCGTTTCAACTCAAAAGGATTAAAGGATTAATTATAAAGAATACAGAAACGTTACTTCCACAGCAACACAAAAAATAACATTAATTAAAACTACAAAATTTACTTGAACCGACAATCTTAAATTCTACGGCATTTATCCTCATCTATTGCGCAAAATATTGGGCCTGAAGATCAAATACGATTTTCAGGAGGTACACAATGACTTTTGCAAATAGACTTTTAGTGTGATAAAGAAAACTGCAAACATTATTGCAAGAGTCAAGTAAGGAAGGTTGTTCAATAATGACTGTTTTAATAAGGTTATTGTGCTACATTTGTATTTTCATTTGTTTTGAGTTACTTTTGTATTTAACAAATAGTTGTATAAATTTTTTTTTAAAATGTCTTATGTTTTCTTTCTATTCATCTTTTCATGTCAGTATCTTAATCACCACCATCATGATCATCATCAGTATGTGAGTTTAATGACATGTGGTGATAACGAACAGTGTTCAAAATCAAAAGTCTAAAGGAAAAATTACAAAACAGGAGCAGAGCAAACACGGACCTCTAAAAAAATAGAGGTAGGACCAGGTGCCATGGAAGAGTGAGCAGTCTCTGATGATGGTGGATCACACCTGCCGTGTGTTTTGTCGTATAATTGGGAAAACGGAAAATATCCGTAGACAATTATGTTATCAATTATGGTCAAACAATAATTAAGTATGAAAACGTCAGTCAACATGCGACCCAGTGGAAAATTGTATTTGCTGACAAGGTCGTTGTATCGACCATAGAACTTATAAATAAAAAAGTATTATTTTAACATTGAAAACAAATAAAAACACAACAAAACTTGCTTCTTGATGCAAAGAATACTTAACGTTTATAAAACACAATTTTCTCTTCAATTCCTTTCATTTTAAAATAAATATTTTATTTTTGATTTTATCCTTACCTTAAGGAATCAAACAAACGTTGCTAAGTCTTTCCACGTGGTTATAAAAACCCACAGTGACGCTTTTTTGTTGTGTTCTTGTTATGTTTATGTTTATGTTATGACACTATGGCATGAATTGATTTATAGGGCCGCAACCGCCCCCTTCAAAAAATTCAAAAACAAGATTAATCATTGTTCCGTAAAAATACTCTAACGTTTAGTCTTAATTTGTTGTGCTATTGAGTTAACAATATTATCTTAAACTTTTTATTCAAATTTATGGTTCCTCATTCATTATTTGAATTTAAACACAGCAACAGACATGATAGAACAATTCAATTAAATCGAAAGTAAATCTTACTATTTGTATTAACATTTCTTAACGTAGTGATTTTTCAGTGGAATATGAAACATCTACTTCATTTTTTTCTTACAATACTATCAATAAAACTTGGATAATTCATACAAATGTATATCCCTACCTTTGCGCTTCATTCGAAGGTTAAAAGGCCATAATAGGTATGGTAGCATGTACCCATCTTTATTCCTTAACGTTCTGATTAACTGTTATTTATCCAGAGTAGCGACATTCAAAGCTGGCATATTTTTAACATTTTTTTATATCAGACATATAGTACGATACAAAATTTGTTTTAAATGGCTAAATCAATGTCATGTAAATATTCTACCGCCTGCTGCTTTCCATGCTAATTAATTAATTAGAGTTAGTACAGAATTCGTTAAAACGTCATCTAGTCGAGGCTCCTGAATGGAAATGTAGTGTAAGCGAAGTATTCTTGCTTGCAAATCAACGATGATAATCATAAAATATATGCATAGAGTGAGCATTTTTAAGGATGTTATACGTATAGATCCACGTTTGATAAAACATACATATTTCTATCAATCTTCTATCATAAACAAATGGGTTATTCGGTAGTCCTATTTAGCATGTATTTAGAATGCCCCTTAAACTTATACCTAGTAATAACATCCGAATACCTTAATATTATTATCAGCTTACGATTTACGTTCCTTCTACTTTACAAAATATTAATAGGAATGACTGATTACCCAATTGCTGGAAACTTCCTATGGTGCTTTTTATATTGTCTAGGATTACTCTTCTGTTGACATTTCGAAAGAGTGCAATAATGTTAACTAGGGCTAAGATAGATCTTATTTACATATCTTATAAATCGCATTTGACAATTCCAGTGATAAGAGTGAGTCATCGTCTGACTTTGTGATAAATTTCTTATAAATTATCAACCCCAACTCTGAGAACTTTCACAGGGTCATGCATGCATTGGCGTTTGTTTCTTTTCGTTTAAGTCGTGTCATCGGGGACGTTATTGCATTAACAATTGACTTTCTTTGGGTCCTCATTTTGTTATATCATATATTTTGTTTTACATTTTCATTGCTTAATGTTATGACTTTTTTAACATCTTTTTAAACGGGTATTTTTTTTTTTTGCTTGAAATCAGAAACCTCTTGGAAAGCCTAAAACAAATGGATCTAAAATCTAAAATAAAAGTCCCTTCAAATTCAGATATAATCACCTGTATCCATACTCAAAGTACTCTTAAACATTAATTTATAATATACAAATGTTTGTATTCTCGTACATGTATATTAGGATATTTTTCGATTAAAGTACACCTAGAATATTGGTGATGAAGTACCATATACATTCTGGATAATCTGTACATGTTAGAAGTCAACCTGAATAAATCAGTACTGTTGTTTAAAAATAAATGGATTTTTTCAACCGGGAAAAGATACAAAACTTAATCATTTCTATGATTTTCTAATCCGATAAATGATTAAACTTTCCATAGAAACGAAATTTTGAAATTCACTAATGAAATTTCAAATCTTTGGGGACAAAAATTGTAAATTTAAGAACTTAAAGTCCTGTTTTGAAAATCGACTAGTCACTTCAGGGCTTTTGTACTTCCTACGTTTTGCATATCAAAATGTAGGTAGGCCATTATTTTTCAAAATCATACATTAAATGATGAATTTGGTAATATATTATGAACACCTCTGTAAGTTTAAACATCTTTTAAAAATGGTATTTGAATTTCATAATTTCTAATATAAAGGTGTGTAAAGGTATGTACTTTCGTTTTAGGTACTTGAATGCGACGCCCACCCACAAAAACAGGTAATAATACTAGGATTTTCAGCTTTAGCAACGCGGTCAAAATCAATAATTAGTTTCTAGATAAATTTACTTCACCCTCTTACCTTTCCAAATTTTGGTGATAAAAGTTAACTTGATGCTGTCATAAAAATGCATTCAGTGTTTGTCCCTAAATTAACTTCCTTTTCGAATTTCGAAACCGAGGGCAACAAGTACAATTTTTCATTGACATAAATATATTGAGCATAAAATGCATGTTACTTATAGCTATTTTGTTTACTTTTACAATTATCAGTCCTCTTTTCAAATGGTTTTGGGGATTATGACGTATATACATGTAACAAAATGACAAATGCAGGTTACAAGACAGTAATCGTTATCTAGGAGAGACACATCATGCATACTGTTGATTCAATATTTAAACAAAGCAGGTATATATATATATATATATATATATATATATATATATATATATATATATATATATCTATATGATTTTCAAATCTTTGGGGACAAAAATTGTAAATTTAAGAACTTAAAGTCCTGTTTTGAAGATCGACTAGACACTTCAGGGCTTTTGTACTTCCTACCTTTTGCATATCAAAATGTAGGTAGGCCATTATTTTTCAAAATCATACATTAAATGATGAATTTGGTAAAATATTATTAACACCTCTGTAAGTTTAAACATCTTTTAAAAATGGTATTTGAATTTCATAATTTCAAAATATAAAGGTGTGTAAAGGTATGTACTTTCGTTTTAGGTACTTGAATGCGACGCCCACCCACAAAAACAGGTAATAATACTAGGATTTTCAGCTTTGGCAACGCGGTCAAAATCAATAATTAGTTTCTAGATAAATTTACTTCACCCTCTTACCTTTCCAGATTTTGGTGATAAAAGTTAACTTGATGCTGTCATAAAAATGCATTCAGTGTTTGTCCCTAAATTAACTTCCTTTTCGAATTTCGAAACCGAGGGCAACAAGTACAATTTTTCATTGACATAAATATATTGAGCATAAAATGCATGTTACTTGTAGCTATTTTGTTTACTTTTACAATTATCAGTCCTCTTTTCAAATGGTTTTGGGGATTATGACTTATATACATGTAACAAAATGACAAATATATATATATATATATATATATATATATATATATATATATATATATATATATATATATATATATGGATTTACTTCTCGAAATTATTGAGTATTTACTTTTATTTTTAATCTTTAACGGTAAGAAAAAAATCCTTTAAAATCTTTCTTCACTTCGGACCACTGTCCTTTTTAATTTATTTTTTTTTTTTCAAAAACACAATTTTTTGCTAGCAACATATTTGCACAGTGTGACATGCATGCAAGTTATTTAATTTTATAACGTTATTATATGTTTAAAAATTATATGACCATATATACTATTAATATTATATTTAGACACTGGTAACTTATTTTATGAATGTCAGATTAAATATCATTACATTCACAAACAACAATTGACAAAACATCATCCGTCTGCTTTTTATAGAAAAGGCAAAAAAAATAGCTTCTGTCTCCACCGTCACCAACATTTTAAAACCACTCAACTCATTCCTCAACGCAAATCCTTTTAAGAAAAGTGCATAAATTTGAGATCAAAACTCAGACTTGAGGCCGAGTATTGACTTGAGGAAAGTTGGTGACGGCGGGGCTTATATATATATATATATATATATATATATATATATATATATATATATATATATATATATATATATATATATATTAAATTTAACATATCAGTGTTGACCAGAATCACTAGTGTGTAAATACTTATTATTTATTGTTATATTCAGTAGTATATTCTTACTATAACTCTATATAGACGGATAGTCAATAATTGTAATATTAGCTCAACTAAAAAATATTGACCAGTCAGTGTTTTACGGAAAATAGTTATTTTGCACGTAAATGTAAGAGTTATATCACCCTCGCATGCAATCATTGTGCATATTAATTGCGTCGGGTTCGAAATTTAAAGTGCCAGTTGCTAAGCAAACCTAAACAGTTACCCGAAAATCAAGATGTTAGGACAAAGTCTACGATTCGTTTTAAATTCAGAGTTACTTTAATTGTTTAATTGATTAGAAAAAAATAATTACATTGAGAGAAATCAACTCAAGCGTGAGCGTGCTGAAAACAACAAACTTAAACTTGACCTTCACCGGAGAAAAGAGAACAGCCTTCCGAAATGTCACCCGGCCCAATACATTAATTGAAACTAACAAGGATCGGTCGACTTATACAAAACATTTTACATTGAATTGTAAACTATAAACATGTTTTAAAAATATACTTGTTAATGATATAAAAGAGTTCGTAAATGGTTTTAATTTGTTTGAAAACGTTCTTTATTATATATAACATCTTTTTCGGCCGACAATACCAGAATACTTATCCCTCAGTGATAGGAGAGCCATGGAATATTATGTTGTCCTCTACCTTCGTCATCGGGCGACATAACACGTCAGGGCTTTCCTGTCACATCGGGGCAAATATTCTGCATGGTATGTCGCCCTCGACGCCATGTAATATATGTGTAGTGTATTTGGGGGGGTTAACTTCCGGTTTATTTTTATCGGGCTCGGCGTCCTTTACGCGGGTTCTGTCTCTTTTTTCCCGGGATTTCACCAGAGAAGCCACGCTAAGATTAACTCCTGATTGTATTGCTGTTTGTGATCGTTATATACATAATATACCTTATTTCATATATAAGTGATTGTTGTTTATTAATTGGACCACAGAAATCACTTCATTGGCGTCGCCGGTAGGATTTCTGGCGGGCAGTTGGGACCAGGGCGGTGCCTACGGGACACCGCGCGGTTCGGCCATGTCGACATTTCGTTAAATTTATTTTTTAAAGGTTAAAGTTTTCATGTGAAGTTTTATTGTAATTTTTTACGCATGTAAATTAGGAATTTTGTGTGTATTTTTACTTATGTAAGTAGCCTTGCTAGGCAACGGCGGTAAGATCTAGCTGTTAATTATACATTTGTTGTTTTTTGGTGGTGTGAAAAAAAATGGCGGATAGGCAGGGGTCATTTGGGTTAGGTAGGGGCGGTTCCTGGATAAAGAGTGGCATGGGTGTCCCGGGGGCAAGGGAGCTAAGCCGGCTGGTTTAGCTGGGGCCCAGGAAAGGATAGGGATGCCATGGGGGGCCCTGTACCCGACAGGTTTGACCAACTGTTTGGGTTTCTGACCCCATTTAGGCCACCGGTATACAGCACTCCTCAGGCCCGGACAGTTAAAGACAGCACTGTGGTAGGGGAAGTAGATATGTCACTTACCCGGGAGATGAATAGGGTTGAAGCTGTAAGGGGAACAAATGTATTGGGGACAGCTGAGGTAGAACATGACAGTAGTGTTGAGGCAGGACAGAGAGACCCTGTAGTTAGGGCAAGGCGGGAGACCATGGAGTCTGCTCGAGGTGACAAGGGTGTGTCTGAATTGCAGGCACGGGTTGGAGCTATAGAGTCACAGCTAGCCCAGATTACACAACTGTTGGTGGGGATGTCAGGGTCCTTGGGGGACACTCGCTCTCAGGGATCAAGCCCCAGGGATGAAGCCCATGACAATCTGCCTTGTGAGGCCGGGGTGAGCTCGCAGTCTGGGGGTCAAGGGACTGTAAACACCGGGCATCCTCTGGTGGATGCTAGTGTCCCCAGGGTTGTAAACACTGCGAGCATGGCTCGGGTGATGCCAAGTAGCATGGGGGAGAGTTCTCCTCCTGAGGGTGGTTCTCCTGGGCAGGGACAGGTTGAGGGGCAGCGGCCAGGTGTCGAGACTAGCGGGTATGGTGAACACCAAAGGATTGTAGTGTCGGACCCGGGGGGTGCTGGAGGCAGTGGGGGAAACCATGCCTCAGACAGCCATGTCGGGGCCCATGCCCGTCAGAGTAAGGGGGCCGTGCCCTGGGGGGAACTATTGTATGGTGGGGCAATCTCAGATAAGCCTGTACTTGAAACTCTGCCATCTCACAGTTGGGGATACGCACTCCTGGTCGGAGCCCTCTAGAACCCATGGCCACTCGCACTCATCCCTGGGGCAGGGGTACAGTAGGGATCACCCTGAGAATCCGGTGGGGTACAATGTCACTTTTAGTACTCCGGCACCTATGAGTGCCATCGCGGATAGTCATGCTAGGTCGGCTTATCCATTAGTCAGGGAGAATGTGTCACTGGGGACCCCGGGGAGGCCGGTGGGGAATGCCTCGGCCTCCAGCAGTAGTTGGGGGCGGTCAGTGCGGAACATCCTAGCTGAGGCCAAAAGCCAAGTTCAGACCTTAGCAAGGTACTACGGGTAGACAGATGACGACAGCTTGTTGGCCCTTAATGTATCGGTCGAAGGCCCTGCATTAAAGTACTTTCATATCCTTTCCTCGCATAGGGAAGAAATGAGCTTTGGTGAATTAGCTTCGCGCTTTGAACAGCGGTTTGGAAAGGACACGCTCCAAGCTGCATCTCAAGTAGACTTTAACGCCATGACAAAGGGTCCCAGGAGAGTTTAGAGCAATGGGGGGACCGGGTTATGGAAGTCGCGCAGCGTGCTCTAGGGGCGAGAGTTCCGGGACAGGTGCTCCAAGAGCAGGCAGTCCTACGGTTCGCGATGGGCTGCCAGGATCCGCGAGCCGGACGGAAACTCATTGATAATCCTCCTATTACTGTTGACAAAGCTGTGCGAAGGGTTAAGACATACCAACTAAGCCGACAAGCTCTGGCGCCACGGCGCAGAGGAGTACATTCCGTGTCGCGAGACGGTCAGTTGTCCGGTAGGGAGCAGTCGAGATCTCCCTCGCCCACACCACGTAGTGATTCCTACGGCTCAATAAGGCGTGATGTTCCACAAAGACAAGAGTCCGTCGCACACTCTAGCTTGGCCAGTAACAGAGGGAACACGGTACCCGTAGGGACTCAGGGGGGTTCTCCATCTAGTCCTCGCAGCCGTCAGCGGGTGTCCGGGGTGTGCTATGCATGCAATCAGCAGGGGCATTTTCGGAGGGAGTGCCAAAATCGGTCGCGATCTGAATCATCACATCGCCAGGGCCCGCATACTAATAAACAGGCTGATGGCAGACATGTGCATTTCTCAGATGCTCCCACAGTAGGGGCGGCCACGCGAGTTGTGCCATCGGTTAGGTCGGGGGGCCTTGGCTATGGGAAAAGTGCGTGGCGCATACCGATCAAAGTCAATGGTGTCCTGATGAGCTCGGTGGTCGATACTGCAGCTGAGATCACAATTATAGCAAAGCGGGTTTATAATAAGATGTCTCCGCGTCCTGAAATCTCCACTAGTATCGATGTAAACCCCGCCGGGGGCGGGGCAACCATGGCGGTGGGTTCTCTAGGGAATGCTTTTATAGAAATAGGGGGGACCCAGTTAAGACATCTAGTGTATGTTGCCCCACTTCAAGATGAAATGCTCCTAGGCATTGATTTTATGCAGGAGCATGGAGTACAATTGCACTGCAGCACAGGGGAGTTCCGCGTCGGGGCTAGTTTGACAATACAGCCCATGTTTAAGGCAAACTCTCCCTCCGTGCAAGCTGTCTCGGTACGTCGCGTGCGTCTACCTCCATTGTCAGTGGGGGTGATTGATTGCGAAATAACCAATGAGATCTCTGACTTTATCCTTAAGCCCTTAAATGAATTTCCGGTAGGGGTAATTCCTTCAAGGTCATTTGACAAGTCCGGAACAAGGGGTAAGTTGTGCCTCATGAACCTCACGCAGAGGGCGAATATTTTTCGGCAGGGTCAGCCTTTGTCAACCGCGACGCCAAAGGCGTCTGTAAGACAGGTCGGAACGGAGGGTTCTTCCGAAGTACCCGCACACATCAAGGGGTTACTCGAGGACATCCGGGTCAATGCTCCGCCTGACGTGCGCGATGAGGCGGTGCGGCTTATAACACAATATTCAGATGTATTCGCCGTTAGTGACTTAGACCTGGGCGAGTTCACAGCTATCGAGCATCACATCGAGACTGGAGAAACACGGCCTATTAAGCAACGCATGCGCAGGACTCCAGTGGTCTTCCGAGGAGAGGAAGAGGGTCATTTAGACCGTATGCTGGCTGAGGGAGTAATACAACCGTCCTCGTCAGACTGGGCCGCCGCCCCCGTGTTGATAAGGAAAAAAGACGGTTCTGTGCGGTGGTTGACTATCGGGCGCTTAACAAGGACACCTACCCGCTTCCACTCATCGAGGAGTGACTCGACACGCTAGCGGGTAACCTCTGGTTTTCAAAACTAGATGCCAATGCTGTGTATTGGCAGATTAAGGTCAACCCCAAGGATCGAAAAAAGACGGCTTTCATAACTAAGTATGGGCTTTTTCGAGTTCACAAGAATGGGGTTTGGCCTCTGCAAAACTCTGGCTACGTTTGCCCGGGCTATCAATCTTGTTCTTCACCGGTTAAATTGGAAGATAGATCTGGCCTTCTTAGACGACGTTCTTATTCTTGGGGAGTCAACGCAAGCTCATCTGGACAACTTGCGTCAAGTATTCTCGAGATTCCGTCAATATGGCCTTAAGTTCAAGCCTAAGAAGTGCGAGTTCTTCCGGCAAAAAGTTGAGTTTCTGGGCCGCTCAGTGAGCTCAGAAGGGGTTGAAATGGGTGATCAATATATTGAAGCAGTTCGAGATTCGCCGAGGCCAGTAACTACGAAGGCGGTCGAAAGATTCTTGGGCTTCCCCAACTATCACCGGAACTTTATCCCTCACTTTTTAGAAATTACAGCCCCGCTGTATGCCATAACGGGCAAGGTTGCCTTCCGGTGGGACAGTGAACAGGAACAAGCCTTTCGAGACCTGATATCGCGTCTTACTAGCCCCTCAGTATTGGCCATTCCGACCCAGGAGGGGCACTTCATTCTGGACACTGACGCCTCAGACCTCGCCATTGGCGGGGAATTGTGTCAAGTTCAGGATGGGTGCGAGCGAACCATCGGGTATGCAAGTTCCGTGTTATCTGCAGAACAGCGTCGGTACTGCACTACTCGTAAGGAGTTGCTTGCGGTCGTTAGGTTAACCCGTCAGTTCCGACATTACCTTCAGGCCCTAGAGCGGGGCCAATTTAGCCATATAGTGAAAATGTATTAAATCTTAGAAAATATATTTCTTTACTCCCACACATGTGGGGAAAAAACTGAATGCATGGTTATGATGTCTACAAACTCCTCTGCTTAAATTTTGAATTCATTGCCCCTGGGTCAGGGGTTCAGACCGTAAGGGGGGGGGGGGCGATATGGTTATATAGTGTTAATGCATATTATGTTTAAAAAAAATATCTACTCTTACACATCGGTAAGAAAAACTGACTTCATAATTATGTTAACCAGGAAGTCCTCTACAAAAATTGTAAATTATGTGTCCCCTAGAGTATGGGTTTTGACTCTAGGGCAAAAATGGATGTATAGTATAAATGCATTTAATTTTTAAATATAATCTTCTCTACTCCCACACACTTGTAAGGAAAACCGAATTCATAATTTTGCAGACCAGGAAGCCCTCTACCAAAATATACTAGCGGAAAAAAGAAACTGTGCGTTATAAAATTTAGTACAACTTTTCTATATCTATTGTTTGTATTTATAAAATTTAAACAATCGATAATGGTATTGTTTTTGACAATATCGGATGGTAACCGTCCGGGTGCACGGACTTTTTCATGGTTAGTGAGCACCTGTTGTTTATTGAAGAATTCGTACGCATGAGTTTTACGGGCCAATACTGTTTGGAATAAGAACTGTAAAGGATTTGTTTAAACTTTTTTTGTTAAGGAAACAAAACAAACTTTACCCCTATGTCATGCTACGACATAGCGAAAACCAACATAATTGTGCTGTTGGGATGCTGCAAGCTGGAATGGCATCTGAGAAATCGTTTCCAGACATCAAGTTTGACTGCCCGTAGCATTCCAGGGCTTCGACCAATTAGTCCAAGAACTGTGCGTAATCGTCTGCGCGAGCAAAACATCAGACCAAGACGTCCAGCGGTGCACCCAGTACTGCTTCAACGTCATCGTATCGTCAGACTAGCGTAGTGCACACGACACCTGCTATTCAGAATACAGGACTGGGCCAATATTCTGTTCACTGATGAATCAAGATTTCATTTGGATAGCAGTGACGGCCGTTGTAGGGTGTATCGTCGCGTTGGGGACGTTACCAGGACGCTTGTGTTGTGCAACGTCGACAATTTGGTGGAGGTAGCGTTATGGTGTGGGGTGGAATATCAGCACGTGGAAGGACCCCTCTACAAATTGTCAATGGAAATCTCACCGGCGTACCCTATCGAGATGAAATCAGCGTCATGTGATACCCTTCATACAGAGACATCAAAATCACATTACTCTGCAGCAAGACAACGCAAGGCCACACGTTGCACGTGTAGTCAGGGACTTGTTTGTTCAACAAAATGTCGATGTCTTGCCTTGACCAGCTGTTTCCCCCGATTTGTCGCCGATCGAGCACGTCTGGGATGAAATGGAAAGATGTTTGCGCCGTTTACCAAATCAGCCAGTGACATTGGCTGAATTAGGCCAGGCTTTAACCAACATCTGGAACAACATCCCTCAAGCATTTCTGAAGACTTTAGTGGCATCAATGAAGCGTCGCTGTCAAGCATGCGTGAACGCAAATGGTGGTCACACGCGTTATTAGTTTTGTTAATTCAATTTCAAATAACAGTGACTTTCGAGTGTGCTGAAATTGACGTTATTCGACGTTGACATTAATGTGTTATGAAACGTTGTTACATGTACGAATACATGTGTTAACAGTATTACAAAAAATAAAATTTGTTCATTGTAATTTTTAAATGTTTTTTCATATATTAAATAATGCAGTTTCTTTTTTCCGCTAGTATATATTATATAATGCACAGTTTCTTTTTTCCGCTAGTATATAAATTTCATGCCCCACGCGGTAGGGGTTCTGAATCTATATCAAAATAGTCATATAGTATTAATGCATTTAATGTTTAAAAAATTGTCTTTCTAACTTCTGCTGATACTGAATAAAAACTGATTGCATATAAAGAAAGGAAATAAAGCCATCTATCAAAATTTTAAATTCATGTCTCCCAATGTAGGGCTTTGAATCTAGGGCAGGGCCAAAACACTCATATAGTGTATAGAGTAGGGGTTCTTAATGCATGGAGTGGTCAAAATGATCCTTTAGTGTTAATATATATAATGTTTAAAAAACATCTACTGACACAGAATAAAAACTGACTGCATATTTAGGGAAAAAAGCATTAAGCTGTCATCTTTGATAATATTTCACGTCATCTACATGTAAGACAAGGGTTATGGCTCTGGGGGGGGGGGGGGGTAACATATTTGTCCTATTATTTTATTCTGCTCAGGAAGTTCAATGAAAGAAATGAGTAAATTCACATATTTAGAAAAGAACAAGAATGAAGCTGTCTATCAAAGTTGAGATATTGTGAAAGCATTTTGAAAGAGTTTAGGCAGTTAATGAAGTTATATTCCCTTGCTTCTTCAATATGCAGTCATCTTCCTTTGCTTGTTCATATTTATTAATTTACATCATTGAGTATAATGTAATTAATAAGTGGTATGGTCAGAAGAGTTATACAAGTATTTTTATCATTTAAAACAAAAACAGTTTTTGAACTTTCTAAATAAACAAATAGACTTGTTAATAGTAAAGAGATAATTGGCTAACCTAAATCGCTGATAAGCGGTACATGTAAAATGATTTAGGTATATATATATATATATATATATATATATATATATATATATATGTTGAATTTTCAGAAGCTGGAACATTAGATATGAGAGAATTATGAAGTAGGGGTTTTTTTTCGTTTAAATGCCCACAGGAGAGTTTCTGTCTGCCCATGGGGATGGGGGATGAGAGGTTGTTTTAAATAAAACATGTATACTAGCCACCTTGTTTTAGTTTATTTATGAAAAATATATACAAACAACCTATCTTCAAAGTAAACAAAAATTGGAAAATTATCTTCTATCAGAGTCTTGCACCTTTTAATATCAAGTAATGCACTCTATTATTTTAAGTTTTTCGCGAAAATAATAGGTTTTATAGTCCTTTTTGAAAGATTTCAGGCAGGGAGGTGGTCATCATTACAATATTATAATTTGTCTACTCCAGAATGAAACTTAATCAAATGCATACTTGAGACTCCTCGACAAGTTTGTGTATAGGCTATGGTACTCAAGTGACCGTTAAGGCCTATTGGCCTCTTGTTAATAAAAATACACATACCTGTGGAAGAAGTGCAATCGAAATAGATGAAGAAATACATCCAAGATAACTATATTCACACATTATCAATTTCCATTCGGAAAATTTCACAAAAACGAAAACAAATTTCTTACAGAGATTTATAATGAGGGATGTTGACATCTATCTCCATTCGGAAGTCACTCGGAATACCTAGCAAACTTTTTCAACGCTATCATTCGGGTCTGTTGCAATAAAAAATCGCCGTAGGCCAAACTTTTTAAGCTTTTATAAAAACCTGATATGCACGAGGGGCATTTCAAAAGAAAAACTTTTGAAATTGTTCATACTTTTGAATGAACATTGTTTGAACCCAGATGTATCTATAAGTATCAATAAATTAAGCACAATGGGAATCGATGATATCTTTGGACAGAGCATAGGAATAATATCTAGAAAATATTTCCTCTTTTTCAATTAATCGCTTCTGATTTGTTAATTCGTAAACGGTGACGTAAAAAAATCTTCGCGACTCCAAAACAAGGTGACGTCACAATAGGCAACCAGTCAAGGCAAGTAAACAACAGACGCGTAATGCGACGGTTTGCTATCATAATTGATATAAGGATTTGGAAATTATTTTTGAAAATTCAGCTAGAATATCTGTAGATCAATTCCTATAGACGGCGGAAGATCAACAGTTACCATTTGATGACGACGATATTTTTGAATGGACTTTGCGTAAAATTAAATTCGTAAATTTTATGTTGTGCTGAGAAAATTTCGACGATCTGTTTTCAAATCTTTTCTTGTTTAAAAGTTTGTTTCTTCATATAACATATAAATATTGACTGTTTTTTCTGGCAACATGGTCGATACAACGACCTTGTCAGCAAATACAATCTTATACAGGGTCGCATGGTCACTCATATTTTTCATACTCATTGTTAGACCATGATATATCACATTGTCTACAGATTTTTTTTTCCGTTTTTCCCGATTACTACAAAGAGCACACGGCGGGTGTGAGTAGAGAATGCTCACTCCTCCATGGCACCTGATCCTAGCTGATCATAGCTTTTATTTTATAGAGGTCCGTGTTTGCTCTGCTCCTGTTTCGTATTGCATTTGGACTTTTTATTTTAAACACTGTTCATTATCACCACATGTCATTGATTATATTGGCCCCCTTGGGACGAATATATTGCCCTCCGCTTCACGTCGGGCAATATTTTGTTTATCGAGGGCTAATATAATCAATGTTGGCCTTAACCCCAGTCAATATTTGTACGATATTACTTATCATCAACACAACTTTTTTTCCTTATATTGTGAACATTTATTGACCTTGTTATTACGAGAATGTTCAGTGTAAATTTAAACATTGTCTCTTACACGTTACATGTTGCACATTGTATCGATATTGCAGTGGAGTCACAAGCACATAATAAACATATTTATAAATTTTTCATTTAATTTAGATAGTTGAAATTCCTCTGGCATCATTGGCATAGTAGTAATGCTGTTTTCTCTCTTCCAGGTATGTATACTGAAAGTGCTTAAAATATGTATATCGTATACTTATAGAAAATATACCCTTTTCCGCCCTGTGCGATATAAACCTAAATTCGCCTACCCGTGCGATATAAACCCTAGGGGTGTGATATATAGAGGATATCTATATTGTGTGATTTTATATTTGCTTTATCCAACGAGTTGAAATGGTGTATATATTCGCGAGGCTTGCCGAGCGAATATAACCATTTCAACGAGTTGGATAAAGCAAATATAAAATCACACAATTATAGATGTTCTATTTATCTCATACAATTTGATTTATATTATGAAGCTTTTGAGACAGTCCCTTCATGGGGTGTTGCTAAAACGCGGAACGGAAAACGGAACGGAAAGCGGAACGGAACGGAAAACGGAAAATCTCATCTAATGTTGTTACTTAATAGATTTGTTAAGCGATATACTTTATGTAATTTTAAACAAAAATTGAACGATTATCAATATGCGATTATTTATTCAAGAATAATTATTTCCTCAAAATAAACAGTACATGCATTGAACATATTTCCCGTTTCATCTATTTCAATTGCATCTTATACAGGTATGTGTAATTTTTTAAATCGTCCAAATGTGCTGCATAAATATTTTGGGGTCGACAGACTATAGTCCCAATTTATAATCGGAAAATCAAACCAGGCAACGTCTAGAGCTCTCTATTCGGATCATATGTATATAGCTGCAGGAATGATCGAACAACTGCCAAGTAATGCAAACGTACACAAAATTGCATTACTAAAAATACTAGTGTCACTAAGTACCGGGTATTTTAAAACAGTAGAAGATGAAGACAACAAACGCCGATATTAGAGAAAAAATAAAACATAACATGAAATCCACAACGCTATTCGTCCAATAAAATGAAGCTATTTCTTTTGGTAAAATAATATTACAATAGTGGGACATATTTGCAAATAGATGATGCAGCAAGACTTAGTAAAGATGATCATCAATGTCGTCAGTCGTATGGTTTGTTTTTTTATCTCAATGATACTGTATCGTCTATATTATTTAAGATCGTATAGAACAACGAAAATTTAATGATGAGGTACGCAAGTATATACATCATATTGGACATATAAAAATTTTCATAAAACACATGAAACGCTTTCACGAACTGCGTTACGCTGTTATGCCAGCAATGACATATATAAGAAATATAAGTAAAAAGTTATAGCTTATTTACTCTTTTAATATTTCACAATTTGTGTTCATTTGCTTTTTCCGTTTCGTACTCAACTAAAGCCAATTCATGAGGCAATGCTATATTTGATAGACATTCATAAGACAGCCACATGTTAATAATCATTCATTAGATATGAATAAATGATACAAATTAAAGTAAATCGTTTCGGGCCAGTCTATACCCTTTTAAAGCGATAAACGTGATATGATATTTTCCGTTTTCCGTTCCGTTCCGCTTTCCGTTCCGTTTTCCGTTCCGCGTTTTAGCAACACCCTCCCTTCATGACCCGAATTGATATTTTTTCAAAGTTAAAAAACGATGATGCAACGTTGTGTTATGCGGTTATTGTGACCTTGCGCAATACAATTTAGTACGTCATTTCGGAGATAAATCTAGCTGTTTTAGTGTAAAGTTTCACTGGAATAAACCTTGAAATAATTTTTTAGCTCCAAATAATTTTTCTTAGAGCTTAATCTTTTGATTAAATGGAAATACTTATCAGAAGACTTGAATAATCAAGTTTGTTGACATAACGTTACACAAAGTTGCGAATGGTCGTTAGTTTGAATTGGCTCGAACGAGGAACTTATAAAACAACACCAGCCTAATTATTCAAAATTGAAAATAGTGAATAAGGACGCTTACTGGTGGTGGAATAAAAGTCTTAAGAAACATTATTTCGGTAAATTCTTGTATATAACACAACCAAAGCGTTCTGTTTTCATCGCGTCGTCAGGATGAACGTGATTTGCAGTTTTATAAACTACACAGTGGCGTCGGAAACAAATTGAAAGTTGGAGGGAGGGGGTGGGCTAAACTTATAAAAAATCTTGACAAGCAATAAAAAGGTCTTTGGTTACGGTTATGTATAACTTTGCCAAAAAAGAAGGGGGAGGAAGGGGGCTCAGCCCCCCCCCCCTCCCGGTTTCGACGCCTATGCTACACATTTATTTGTTTTCCTTCATATTTGTATTTTAAAAATCCATTTGATATCTATCTTTGGTAGTAGATATAGTTATGTTGAAAAACTAGTAAATCTTTAAAAATAGGTTATTGAAGCGTTGAAGCGAGGGGCTGTGACAAAAATAGTTCGGACCGGAAGTGTTTGATAAAGCTTCACCTGTTTGATAAAGCAAAGGTTTATCACACGGGTAGTATTAACCACACGTATGAGATAAAAGATTTATATCACACCCCTCTCCGGTAATCTTCGGATGTTATATCACACCCTTTCCGTTAATCATCGGCTATTATGACGTAGAGTTCGGTATGCGTCGTTCAACTCCGATCTCCGAGTATGACGTCAAATAATTACGTCGACGTCAAATCGGTATACAAACAGCTGGCGCAAAAAATTCAGGAAGTTTGTTAGAGATGGAATATATAGACACGTAGCAATTTGTTAACAATAATCATTCATCACATGATGTTTTTTATTGTTTCTTTAATATTTTCTATAAGTATATGATATAAAAATCATAACGTCAATTTCTATATCGCATCCTATATTAGCCCTCGGTCGCTGTATATCAGCCCTCGAGCCTGACGGCTCTCGGGCTGATATACAGCGACCGAGGGCTAATATAGGATGCGATATAAAAATTGACATGTAATAATCTATATATATTGTACTTTTATGAAACAGTATTCATTGGACCAGCACCTCTTGTGTTATATACTTGTTTCATATACATGTTCTTTCTGTTTTAATGTCATAATTATTTAAAGATTAAATACTTCATTTTTTTTTATTCTTTCCTTAATTCATCAGATACATAAAATATGAAATTAATAAGATAAATTATATAAACAAGGGCACCGCTAAGCGGAGCATCCCCTCGCGACATGACTTATTGTACGGGGGAATACGTTATTTAGGAAAATTTATCAGATCAAAATAAAGAAAGTATTTCTTTAAACCACTTTGAATACATACATGTAATATCTATTTAATCCCAATCACCAAGCTTTGTGGTGTATAAAATGGGGGAGGGAGTTTACATAACAGTTTTCCTATTCCTAGCAGAAACTCAACACATATACTTTAAAGTTTAATAATTTAGATTCATTTAGTGACATTATATAAATAGTGCCTGTTTTGGAGGGTACCCGTTGAAATTGACACCCCGAGAAAAGCATTGTGAACCGACGCGAAGCGGAGGTTGACAATGGTTTTCGAGGGGTGTCAATTTCAACGGGTACCCTCCCAAACAGGCACTATTTAATTTATTATACTGAATGTCTTAATATTATAGCAAATTGTACTGCTTTTATATAGAAAAGACGCGATTTCTACGGCGAACCGTACGCGCACAATTTACGCGCATGAAACAATTCGTTCTATCGGCCCGTTGCCATGTGTGTTGCTAACGCTGAGAGTAGTAGAACGGATTGTCAACTGCGCCTAAACCAATCAGATTTCAGTATTTAACATGAAAGTATAATAATCATTTTTATATAAGCATACATAAACGATCCGTATACATTATGAAACGTAGCTAAAATCAAGCGCTCTGTAGTCTGCTCTGATGGAAATTCTAGTTGCTAGTTGTCGTATTATTATAATTAACCCATAGTATAGTAGATATATATGCAGTTATTATTAATATAAAACAATTTTCGCGTGATAAATGTGCAATATCTGTCAAAGTCTCTACTGAATTTTGGATTGGATTAGTTCTATTGTAAGTAATACGGGAAAATTTGTCCGAAAGTCGACTGCTTGTTTCGATGTAAATCGGCAGACTTAAATCTCTTGCCCGCTTCAATTTAAACTATGGGCACTCGTCTAACACTCCAATGCTACAAAAGGTTTTTTTTTTACCTTTACTAGATTTAAATCCCAAAAAATGTCAAGTTGTTGATTTGAACTGTATACGGTAGCGATTAACTTCAAGTCGTACATAAAATTACCGGAAATGTCTATTGTCAAGTCGTACATAAAATTCATGTTTTTAACTTCATTTTTTACGATAATTTAAAAAAATACTTAATCAATTGATTTTGAAATCAACAGGGTTTGTCCTTTTACCATGCCAAAGAAGTGTACAAAGTTTGATGGATATTCATGAGAGGGTTTTATTGGAATTTACTAGAAAATTGAAATGGAGTACACACACACATACATACATACACACATAGGTACATAGGTACACGCACAGTAGCGATGCTATATCCCCTTCGCAACAAGTTGCGCGAGGGGATAATAATAACATACTAGTATCAGGAACAAATATGCTTTGCTGTTCTTTCTCAAACGTGAGTTAACTACTCTTTAAATTAATAACTGCTTAATATGTATTAATAGAGTCGCTTTTCTTTCAGTTGGTTTTATTTCTCTGGAATTATTGTCGTGCTGCAGAATTGCCACAGTGGGTTCACAGAGTAGACTCTTGTCCCGACACTTCAGATATAAGTAATTGGATACGTGCATCTGACAAACTTAATTGTTATAATAATCTAACATCAGATGATCCAAATAAACAAAAGAGGGTATATCAGTGTATGCCAAGTTCCTTTTTAAACGAAACTGTAGAATTTTGCAGCATAAGCGTGCCAATCAAACCAGGTAATATATCTTTTAAAGTTGTATTTTACTCTTATGCATCTAACTCAAAAGGAATTGCAATACTTTTCAGCTGTAATTCTGAATATGAGTGTTTGGACGATAATAATGGGAATATGTTAGCTTTAGGTATTAGAATTGATGATGAAAGATTAACTTTAGCATGCATTGACGACCTTATGAAGATTCCCACACCTTTTTATCAAACAAGAATAAATAATGAAGAAATAATTATTACAGGTGATTATAATATGGTTATAGATCAAACTAAAGATTTCCGTAATAATTAGCATGTAATTAAATAATCCAAAAGCAAGAGAAAAACTATTAGAGCAAATTTAGATATTTATAGAGAATTTCATCCAAATATTGAAAGATTAACTTGGAAAAAACCTAATCCAATTAAAGAAAGCAAGGCTTGACTTTTTCCTGATATCAACTTCATTGATAACCAGACTCGAAAATACAGGTTTTTTGGTAAACGATCGGTAATTTTGGGAATTATGCTTATGGAAATCAGGGATAAAACTATTTCATTTGCAAGCTATTTAAAAAGTAGATCAATTCCTGAACAAAAACTTATAGAGGAAATATGCTCTTTAGAGCAAGAATATGAAATAAAAAATAATACAATATATGAAATGAAACAAGAACTAGAAAATATAGGAAAACTTAAGCATATTGGAAATTTAGTAAGATCCCGAGCACAACCTACTTTTTATTAAAATTGGTAAACAGATACTACGTAAAATAAAAATACCTAAGCTTATAAAACAGAACAATAATGAACAAGAAGAAATAATCAAACAGGAAGACATTTTAAACAAACAGGAAGACATTTTAAACAAACATTTTAAACAAACAGGAAGACATTTTAAACAAACAGAAAGACATTTTAAACAAACAGGAAGACATTTTAAACAAACAGAAAGACATTTTAAACGAAGTTAAGACTTTCTATACAAATCAATATAATGCAAAAACAAAGTAGGTACATCGGAATTTGATTTGAGTAGAACAACATTTACGGATGTTATAAAATCAAATGATCCAGAACGTCTAAAAACATATATGATGAAACATTAGCAATATTATAAAATGCATGTCAAATAACAAAAGGCCTAGAATTAATTGCTTTACAGCTGACGTTTTAAAAAATATTTGGAACAAGTTCGGATATTTTATTATAGATCTTTAAAATGAGGTTACAGTGTATGAAAATGGTGAAGTATCACCAGCACAGAAACAGGGGATAATAAGAGAGTAAAGGTAAACTGGAGACCTATAACACTACTGAATACAGTTCATAAAATTAGATCAGGATGTATAGCTAGAAGTACCAAAAACCCTTTAAACAAATATTCCGGAGTCCTAGCTATGATTGATTTTGAAAAAGCCTTTGATTATATGTCTTGGAAATTTATAAATGAAGTCCTATCATGCTTCAATTTTGGTCCGTGAATTTCTAATTTTGTATAAAAATTACAAAATAAGTCTTATCTATTTTTTTTTTTTAATTCATCAGGAGGTTGTAGACAAGGAGACCCTTTTTCTCCATACATTTTTTTCTCTATGTGCTAAAATACTGTCAATAAATATAAAACATAACAAAAATATTAAAGGTATCAAACTTATTGATATTGTATATATAATATCACAGTATGCTTGTGATATAGTTGTACTTCTTGATGGATCAGAAAAGTCACTTAATGCAACAATGGAAGTATATGTCAGGGCTTAACATTTAAATAATGCAAAATCCCAGTTTGTATGTATAGGTAGTAAAATTCTCAGAAGACAAAACTGTCCAGAAATTATTTTTAAATGGACAACAAATTTTTAAACTTTTGGGCATTCACTATGATGTGGACTTAAAAAAAAGAATAAATAAACTCAATTCTGAAAAAAACTGGTGTGAAAATAAAAAGTACTATTAAACAATGGAAAAGCATAATGTATTACCAATTGGTAGAATAACTCTTATATAAAATTTCTAATCATATCTCGACATAACCATTATTTATATCTTTACCGAACACACAACCCATAATGATTAAAGCTCTACATGTAAATAGCAATATTTTTAAATTTTTATGGAACTCAGACGATGATAAAGTAAAAAGAAAGATTGTTGCACCAAAAAATTCTCAGAAAGGGTTTAAAAATGCTTGACTTAGAAAATTTTATAAAAGGATTAAAATCTACATGGATAAGAATAATTCTTTTAATAATAATTTAAAGTGGAAAACTTTGTTACAAAATGGTAAAGTTATTGAACTTCTTCTAAGTACAGAACTGAATACTTAGCTATAGACTACCTAATAGAGAATATTTACAATTATTTTTGCAAAGAGGTTATTGTAGCTTTTAAAGAAATCCAAGACAAAACCCAAATTATTTATTGGAAAGAATACATTAGCCAGCCTTTGTGGCATAATAAAAGATTTAAATCGGGTAAGAAACAGTTTTTTCAGATCTTGGGATAAACATAACATTATATATGTAAATGACCTATTGATTGAACATGAAAATGTTATATTTTTAAATATATTACAACTAAAGTTCAATATAAACACAAATTATGTAATTTTTTTCGGACTCAACCATTTTATGATATCTGATATGAGAAAGTGTAAAATATACAGAAATGTATGTTTAGATATACCTTTTATTCCGATAAATATCCAGATTTTTGTTACAATAAAAAAGGATCAAAAGCTATGTGTGAAGTATTAAATAGATCAGTAACTAAGTCAGTTGCTCAGGAAAAGAAGGAGACAGTTTTTGAAATCACTTACTTACAATGGAAAAAAATATATTCTATCCCAGTTCTTACTACAATGGCTACAATATCAAATTAATCATAACATTTTAACGATATGAAATGAAAAATGAATTTTTTAAAAATCTCATCTCTTTTCTAAAAGTTTGAATTCATACACATACAGTGTTTTCCGATCATAAAATAAAACTAATTTTAAGTATTAATCAATAGGATATTGCCCTGTGTTCAACTACACAATCGAGACAAACAAACCCCAATCCTGTAAATGTTCACAATTCACCTCTGGATGTCCAAAGCAGAGCTTTTACTCAAAAGAAATTTATAAATGTAAGTATTCTAATTTCATGATTTTACTATAAGGATGTATAGATGTATGTTGATTTGAGAATTATCATGTTTGTGTTTTATAATTTCACATGTGTATTTCCATATAGTGTACTAGTATATCATTTTAAATCGATATAAAGCTGACTACTATTCGTAAAAGGCATTGTCCGCAATATGTCTTTCATTGCCGCTATTCGTTTAATACTAATATAAGCCGCAGATCTCTTAAAGCTGACATGAATTCATTAATACGAATTATTTCCTTTTTATCTCTAATTACTGCCATATTAGTTGTCTATTTCTATTGTTCCACTCATCGCTTCACAACCCCTAAATACGGCCGAGAGTACTATTTATGCTTCACCGCATTCGGGTATTTCATTCCTCCGAACACCTTACATGGGACGGAAAGATTTGTAGAAACGCGTTTTGAACAAGAAGAATATGACAACCACTGAACTGGTAAGGATTATCCATTGAACGATGAAACAAAACAGACTGAAATCCAGGCACACATATTTCAAAATCCTCGATCATTGTAGAATGTTTTCCTGTGTCGAACTTTTATAACATCGCACTTGCGCAAACCACATACTGTAGGAGATCGTGCAGTAACATGATGAACTTTTAAACTGATCTGAAGAAACTTATGAAATCGATGTTACGTTGTTACTTTCTTTGATTTACTATTACTTATCTGCTGTGTTGGGTAGTACGGCTATAGTCAACAGTAAGATGCAGGGGTTGTGCTCTTCTTATGAACGAAACACGTGTTTGATGTGCAAGCGAAGTAAGGCAGCAATATCTGTGCAAGATAGTGCGGAAACCTTGAACATATTTTAAAGAATAATCCATCTTTTATGTTATTTTAATTGTAGTTTTCTTTATTCTTTTTTACAAACATAATTCTACAATATGTAGTTATATCATTGGAAAGTCCGTGCAACCTGATTGCCTCGAATGGAAAGCAACTAGCCTTTTCGGCTGGTATATATACCCCAGTGGCAGTTGAGAAGCGATCGAAACTAGTATGAAACGATCAAATGCTGTTATGAGTTCATGAAGGCTTTAACAGTTCAATGTATTTTGCTGAAGATGTTTCACCTTAGTGGACGTACATCGCGATAAAATTATAAATTAATATTTGACGCGTTTTTTTTAACAAACAAGGACAATACTATGATATTCATGAGAGAAACAGTTCAATGCATTTTTTACATACGGAGAAAATGCATTTAAAACAAGAAACAAATGCAAAACATCTAAAACCACGAAAGAAATACAACACGTCGGCCAAGAGTAATCGGGTGTAAAGAAATCGAACTATTCATCGTGAAGGTGCCCATTTCCGAACGGTGTTCAGCTTTAAACTGTGTTTCTCATTTATCTCAATAATATTGTATTAAAAGGCAGCATATTTAGGTTCAATTTGTCATCGAAATCACATTTTATCAGGTTTCATTTGTTTTACAACTGAAAGCAAAACAACTGAAATTTACGTGAGGGAACTGCAATGCCTGTTTAATATGTTGTCTTCTTTAAAAAATTCTATTCTTTAAAATCAAAAAATGTATTTGACACATATTTTTGTGTATACGTAATTTTTTTATTATTATAACCATTATTTCAGTTTTCGTTGCGTTGCAAGGGTCTTTATATGATCAAACTCGACGGGAAAATGCTTTAAGTTAAACAATGAATAGTGATTAGAATAAATACTACATACTGACGATAATTGTAGGTAGGTCAACCATCCTTATATGAAAATTTAGTATCAAGACTTTGAGGTTTATACACACAAAGCTGCAAAATCAAAAAACCAAAAAGGTTTCATGATTTTAAGCTTTTAGGATCAAACCTATTATGAGTTTCATAATAAAACACAACATAATTCATAGGCCATTGTAACTGTCTGTTCTCTTTCAAAATAAAACACAACAGAGTTCATAGGCCATTGTAACTTTCTGTTCACTGTAAAGCCTGAAACCCCACGATGCCTGACGAAGTTTTTTTATTCTTCTGCCCACAGTATGCACATAATTTGAAAATTAAAAAAGCTGCATACTTTAGTTCATTTGTCACTGTGACCTTTTTTGGATCAGTACATCCCCAAGTACCAAAAAGTACCGATAAGAGTTTATGATCCTAGCCCAAAATGTTGGCAAAATAGCGAAGTTTTACTAAATGACATTTAAAAATATTTTAAGCACTACGACTCTGAATAAAAATGATATTTTAAGTGAAACTTTCTCTACTTCAAAAACTATTGCCTTCAGTGAAGCTAGTTTTTTTTTCCTCCAAAATAAACAACTGAGCACCAGGTGTAGTTTCCATAAATGTCATATACTTGTAAGTATATGATGAATTGAACTAACAAGTTACAAATGACTGAGAGACCGTTCATATACAATAACGCTCAGTACTGTGTACAAAACACATAATCACAACATGACAAAAAACAGGGGTCTTCCAGATAAAAACTTTTCCGACAACAGCAAAAAAAGTGGGAAAAAAGTATGCCATAAACATGTATGCATACTGCACTATTTATTTACTTTTGGGTTATGAGAAGAGAAAAAGGAGAAAGTATACTCTTGTTGCTGCATCAACAAAAACGTCTCGGTTTTTATATAAATATAGAAGAAAAATCTTTGATATAATTTTTATTGTGAAAAAAATTTACTTGTGTAAATCTTCAAAAATGAAAAAAAAATCAATTTTTGGAGAACTTCCTGTGACGACTGGAAGTTAAGCCGATTCAAACAAAAACATGTCAACACATTCACATATAGGTCTATTTACCCTCAACGTTTAGTTGTTCAAGTCTCTGCCAGTTTTGAGATCTTGCTGAGACAAGGTTTTTGTCTTGGTTCCGGAAACGGACAAACGGAAGTACCCATTAAGAAAAAAAATTTAATTCTTATACATTTCTCTCATGCACATTATCATTCATCGTGCGGACTAAAACAGTCAAATAAAAACAGTAAAATTGAATAAAATCTTGATTTTTTTAAACGGTTCCGATGAGAAACAGAATATCTGTTCTAAAATATTAATACCATATAAAATGACAAACACGAACAAAAAAATCAAATTTGTTTTGTAATACTTCCCGTGATGACGGGAAGTCACTGCCGTTTCTTATACTCGTTGAGAAATATTTGAGATATCTCACCGGAAGTAGAATTTGTTTGTTAATTTTACATTGCAAAATTACATATTATGTAATCATTTAAACTGAAATAGCAATTCCATATGAAATTTTGAAAAAATGAAGAAAAATTAAGGGTCATTCGAATTCCTATGAGTACTGGAATTCATGCCCACTCAAACAAAAGATGTCAAACTCATGTACTTTGGATTTGTATATCTTTCAATAGAGTTTGGTTGTGAAGTCGTTTCTTTTTTAGCTCACCTGAGCTGAAAGCTCAAGTGAGCTATTCTGATCACATTTTGTCTGTCGTCCGTCTGTCTGTCTGTCTGTCCGTCTGTAAACTTTTCACATTTTCAACATCTTCTCAAGAACCACAAGGCCAATTTCAACCAAACTTAGCACATAGCATCCTTAGCCTAAGGGGATTCAAAGTTGTGAAAATTAAGGATCAAGCCATTTTACAAGGGGAGATAATTAGGAATTAATGAAAATTTTTGAGAAATTTTCAAAAATCTTCTTCTCAAGAACCATTTGGCCAGGAAGCATGTGTGGAAGCATTCTCAGGTAGTGTAGATTCAAAGTTGTGAAAATCATGACCCCCGGGGGTAGGATGGGGCCACAATGGGGGGGTCGACTTTTTACATAGGAATATATAGAGTAAAATTTTAAAAATCTTCTTCTCAAAAACCGTTAGACCAGGAAAGCTGAAACTTCTGTGGAAGCATCCTCAGGTAGTGTAGATTCAAAGTTGTGAAAATCATGACCCCCGGGGGTAGAATGGGGCCACAATGGGGGGTCGACTTTTTACATAGGAATATATAGAGTAAACCTTTAAAAATCTTCTTCTCAGAAACTAATCAGCCAGGTGATTATTTAATATTGTTTAGATTTTGGCTTCTGGATAATTCCTGGACGATTGGGTCTCACAAGGGGTTCAGAGTTTGATGTAGGTTTATATCCCATTTATAAACAATTGTTTAGGATCTTTCTGAGAGCTGCAATGCTCAACATGTGATATTACTATAAAATCATCCTGTTAAGAAAGGGACTAATGATAATAAACATAAGGATATCCAGTGGAAAAAATTTATTTTTATTTATACAGGATCTACATGTATTATACTACATTGTCCAGATAGTTTTTATAATGACTCCATTAAGCTGATTTTATCATACATATTGTTCCTCAGGTGAGCGATGTGGCCCATGGGCCTCGTGTTTTTTTTTTCTTTCTCTTTTGAGATGCCATTGATAAAATGTTTTATGTCGAAAACGGACAAATAAAAGTGCTCACTGGAAAATAAAGTATACAAAATTTGAACCAAAAAAAGCTAATTGAAAAGCACTACTGCATGGAAAAAACCCTGAGACTATCAAAAAACCCTGAGGAAACCCTGAGTGGCACTGAGAAAACCCTGAGAGACCCTGAGGTCGGCACTGAGGGTACTGAGGAAACCCTGAGGGACCCTGAGGTTTGCACTGAGGGTACTGAGGAAACCCTGAGTGACCCTGAGGTTAGCACTGAGGGTACTGAGGGAGCCCTGAGAGACCCTGAGGTCGGCACTGAGGGTACTGAGTAAGCCCTGAGAGACCCTGAGGTCGGCACTGAGGGTACTGAGGAAGCCCTGAAAGACCCTGAGGTCACTTTTAAAAGAAAAACGAAGTAAATTATGCGCTTAGAATAAAATTATAAAAGCTAATATAATTAATTTTTATAATGATTATTTTGATTTTTATTTTGTCTAAATTTCTTTTCAGCAACTCTGAGCTTTAAGTAAGAAAAAGAAATCATGTTCGGGTATGAACCGTATTATATAATCTGATTGTATTAAGGTTTTATTTTCAAATAAATCGCTTAATCTTTGTTCAACTACAACAAAAAAAAATTTTCTTTAATAATAGGCATGCATAAAAAGTAATATTTAATTTAAATAATTACATTTATTTTAATTTGACATCTGATTAAAATAGAACTTCCACCGTACTGTTTTTCTTAAACACTGCATATTACCTTCTACTAAAACCGTTGTGTATATCAATTGTCAATTCTTTTGTTTGCCCATGATCAGATAACACAGAATATACAAGATAAACACACGCGAGTTTTCTGCATGTAATGAACAGGTGCCCGAGGCAATATTGGAAATAGATTACAGTACAGTTGTGAAATTGTCGCAAATTGATTCAACTGAAATGTCAGTTGTGTATATCAGTATGTTAAAATTCATTGTAAAAGAAAAACTATAAAGTAGCAAGCAATAAATCACAATTTAAAAAAACCAAGGTTGTTACATGTAGTGAAACAGGTACCCGACAGGTACAGTGTTTGAGCTATTTCACAATTTTAAAAGAAGATGTAGTTAATTTCATTTACATGCATTTAGTTACATCATAAAGATACATGCACAAATACATGCATGAATTTAAGGAAGTTTATTAGCTAAAATGTGTTTGTTGAATTAGGATTATCTAGCTTCAAAAAGTAGATAAGCGGTGGGGTTACTGTATATCGTAAAGGTTTTGTGTAAATCAGTATCTCTATTTTAAATTAAAATTTGAAATCAGTTTGATAGCTCTTTTAATTGACAGAGTTGAGCCAATTTAAAAAAAAAACCTGAACTTATATATACCGATAACTGTCCCTTGGTTTGAAAAGTAATTAAAGTCAAGAACTGTCTGCCTCATCTATATCACATCACAGAAAACAAAACTGAATCTTACAGACGATGTGAACTACAATGTACTTACAGAAGGATAGTACATGTGTCAATTTCAGTCTAAGAAAGATATTTGTGTAGTGCAATTTCTATTATTTATTTATGTACAGGCTTAAACACATACATCCAAGACACGATGTGGGGGGGGGGGGGGGGGGGGGGCAGGGGAGCCCGGACCCCCCTCCACACTTTTTTCTCGCAACAGACATTTAACTTGGATTACATATGAATCAACACGGAGTTGCCCCCTCCTCTTTTTGGGAGCACGTAAGAAATTAAAGTAAAAGGAAGGAAATTAACAAGATAAAGGCCCAGTACGCCCCCCCCCTCCCTTCCCATGGATTAGGTATAATTTTCACGATTTTGGAAGCTGTATTATTCTCCATATTGTCAAGATTTTTTGGATGAGTTTACCCCCCCCCCCCCCCATTTTCAAAAACGATGTTACATGTACGTGCACCCTAGTTCCTTTTCAATAAGATAAACAGCTTTTCTCTACTATACATCCAGCACCAATTATGAAAGTTTGCGTTGTTTTTTTAAGATCCATGCTAATAGAATTTCAGAAGGTTTTTTTTCAAAATGTTGAACTTTCCGAATTTAGAAATATTTTCCATCCGATATAATTTTGATATTTCTTGTTACCGGAAATGCCGAGAGAGGGGAAGGGGGATTACGAGGTCTGTCTGTCTTGTATAATTTTAATTAAAGGTCAAGTTAAATAGTTCAATTGTAACTTTTGTTGTCCTTTGTTTATTTTCAAGAACAAAACTTCACATGAAAAATGAAATTAAAAAGCAACAGTGATTTTTTGTTTAGATGATCTAACAGATGAACATCTTAATGTAAAAAATGCGCTTCAAATAAGGAAATAATTTTCCAGTCTTTCTCTCTTTCAAACTACAAAAACTTAATTATATTAAAACATGAAATTATCTCTCTCTCTCTCTCTCTCTCTCTCTCTCTCTCTCTCTCTCTCTCTCTCTCTCTCTCTCTCTCTCTCTCTCTCTCTCTCTCTCTCTCTCTCTCTGTCTCTCTCGTGCATATACTTTATGTATGTTTAGAATTACATGTGCTAGTATACTGTGATATTGCCAGTGTTTAAAATCATGTATCGGAAAAAGTATCTCTAGAGATACTTTTCTGGTTTAAGTTTTATCTTTGGTTAGTTCGGTCATTTTGACGAGGTTAATTTCACAAAGTCATAGTTTTCCGTTACTGTACTACATGCATTTTATAATTAAAATGAATTTCGAAAGAGTTAAATTTATCTGATTCTGCAAATTCACCGAGATGCTACAGCTGTTACAATTGAACCTTTTCACAAGAGAATTTATGTCAGCACATTTTTGGATGTTTATAATGGGTAATAGAGACTGAGAAGTTGAATCAAAATCGATGCTTATACATGCATATAAACTCCTCTAATTAAATGGGTTTATTCCCACGTAGCTAAAATTCTGAAATTCTTATTCCCACCTAGCTAAAATTGTGATTTTCACACCTGATTGAGCATTGAGTATAGTCTGTTTTAGGTGTAAACTACCTGTATAAAAATCACCTGTGATATATCGTTAGATATTCTTGACAATATGGATTTACAGTGTTATAAAAATTTTAATTTAAGTACTATCAATTATTGAATAGTTTCATATTTATAGATAAAATAAATTAAATAAAGTTTAAAAAAAAATAAAATAAAATAAAATAAATTTAATAGGTCTAGCAAGCAATTGCTTAAATAAACAACACACTGCAGTACATGTATATGATATTCAAAATAAGTTATAAATGGCAAACAAAGTTTGTTGTTGATCATAATAAACTTTAAAGGGGCATGGTAACGATTTTGGTCAAAATTTTACTTTTCCGTTTTTAGCTCACCTGAGCTGAAAGCTCAAGTGAGCTTTTCTGATCACTTTTTGTCCGGCGTCCGTCCGTCTGTCCGTCTGTCTGTCTGTCTGTCCGTCTGTCCGTAAACTTTTTACATTTTCGACTTCTTCTCCAGAACCACAGGGCCGATTTCAACCAAACTTGGCACAAAGCATCCTTAGGTTAAGGGGATTCAAGTTTGTTAAAATGAAGGGCCACGCCCTCTTTCAAGGGGAGATAATTAAAAATCATTAAGTATTTTCAAAAATCTTCTTCTCAAAAACCATTCGGCCAGAAAAGCTGAAACTTGTGTGGAAGCATCCTTAGGTAGTGTAGATTCAAGTTTGTTCAAATCATGATCCCCAGGGGTAGGGTGGGGCCACAGTGGGGGTCGAATTTTTACATAGGAATATATAGAGTAAATCTTTAAAAATCTTCTTCTTTGAAACTGATCAGCCAGGAAAGCTGAAACTTGTGTGGAAGCATCCTCGGGTAATGTAGATTCAAGTTTGTTCAAATGATGATCCCCAGGGGTAGGGTGGGGCCACAATTGGGAGGTCAAATCTTACATAGGAATATATGGAGTCAATCTTTAAAAATCTTCTTCTCTGAAACTGATCAGCCAGAAAAGCTGTAACTTGTGTGGAAGCATCCTCAGGTAGTATAGATTCAAGTTTGTTCAAATCATGATCCCCTGGGGTAGGGTGGGCCACAATGGGGGGGGGGGGGTTCAAATTTTTACATTTGAATATATAGAGAAAAATCTTTAAAAATCTTCTCCTCAGAAACCGATTGGGCAGAAAAGCTGCAACTTGTGTGGAAGCATCCTCAGGTAGGGAAGATTCAAATTATTCAAATCATTATCCCTGGGGGTAGGGTGGGGCCACAATTGGAAGTGGGAGGTGTCAAATTTTTACATAGGAATATATAGGGAAAAATCTTCTAAAACACAAATTGTCTAGAAGAGCTCTAACTTTAGTCAGTTCAGTCTTCAAATAGTCTAGATTAAAATTTGTCAAAATCATATTCTTTAGGAGTAGGGTTGGGCCACATTGGGGGGGGGTCCAATTTTACAAAGGAAAACATTTAAATTGTTCACAAAAACTCAAATGTTTTTATATATGGTTTTACTTATATGCAAGCATTTTGACATATTGTTGATTCTTTAAAATTGTTTATACTCTGGCCCCTGGACAATTCTTAGACCTCACAAGGGGTTCAAAGTTTTATGTAGGTTTATAATCTATATATAAACAGTTGTTTATTAGTCTGATTATCTTCTCGAGAACTGCAATGCTCAATATGTGATATGGCTGTAAAATCATCCTGTTACAAAGGGGCTCAATGATAACATAAGAATATGCAGGGGAATTTTTTTTATACAGGATCTATGATACGACATTGTTCAGATATTTTGTATATGACTCCATAAAGCTGATTTTATTATGTCTGTTGTTGCTCAGGTGAGCAATGTGGCCCATGGGCCTCTTGTAATGTTTACAATGATTCGGCAAGGCATTTCTTATACCGATAGTCAACCAAAATTTGAGCATCAGTCGTCGAGTTATAAGTGAGATTAATATAATAACAGAGCTCATAGTTTCTTGTTATGTTAATAAAGTTTACATTTTGAACTTTCCAGGTTTAGACCTAAGTTCAATGCGACAAATACTAAAAACTGTTCGTTTATGTTCAAAGCTAATCGGCAAATAGAAAAATACTGCAGCCTGAAAAAATAACTTTTTCTGGTATATTGAACCAATGTAAACAAAAACATGGCACGAGCCTTGTTTACATAACAAAGAATTGTGAGCTCTTTATATAATTTATATAATTTAAAGCTTTAGCAGATGACTGAAGTTCTGACTGCCAATTTTGGTTAAATTGATCTATTAAAACATTTTTTACTTTTACTTTTAACCACTTAGTATTTTGTATATTTTGTTCAAGCCAAATATTAGAGAGTCCACAATGATTTAGTGTTGTTTTTATACAGTCAAGCCAGTCAATTTTACCAATTTCTTGGTTAAATTGAAAGGCCAAGTTGTAGAATAATTTAGAAAGTTTGGTTTCTTTTCCAATTAGTAATTTTGACCAATATGCAATCATGCGTGTTTTTACTTGAATTTCTAAAGGATATCGACCAAGTTCCCCATATATCATGAAATCTGGAGTTGTTTTAAATGAAGCAAAAGTTTACAAAATTTGAGGTGTAATCTTTCTATAACAGTGATATTTGAAAAACCCCATACTTCACATCCATATAACAATATTGGCTAAACAATTTTATCAAATAAATCAAGTTGACACTGTATTGATAGGTTAATTGAACATTCTTCCTTTTTTAAAAACTTCATACATTACTTTTGTTGCTTTTTCGGATAGTTTTTGTATTGTAGTTTTAAAAGATACCAACAGTATGTCTGTTTACCTTCTCAATCACTCAAAAGAATATTGATTAATTTTACATAAAATAAAATTTACCTTAGATCAATCAAACACAAACCCTTTTCAACTGTTAAATTTTACATCCATTACAAAAAGTCCAGCATTTAATTATTTTTATATTAAATACAATATTTAAAACTCTGTTATTTTTTCATTTTACCTAAGGTCAATAATTGAACAGACTATAATTCACCTGTAATTAATTTCCTTTGATCTTTGACACCCTTACCTGTGCACCATTCCCACTTAGCTAAAATCAGTCATCCATAGAAAATTCAGAATTTTAGCTAAGTGGGAAGACACCATTAAATGTATGTCGTTAAACGGAAACAAAACTGAAGTACAATGATGTTGCTTTTGTTTCTTATAGTACCATCAATTCAAATAAGTAACATTAATACAATGAAATATTAAATTAAGAAAAATTGTACACATATTTAAATATCTTTGTTTCAAGTCAAATTCGGCTAACAACCACCCCCCCCCCCCCCCGTCATTGACCTAATAATTCGCCGCCCCAATACGAAGAACCTTCCGACGCGCTCTCTTTCTCAAATACTTTTTACATGTTTAATAATACTACATTACATGTAGCATGCGGTAATAAGGCCAATGTTTAATAATGTGCATTTCAATTTTTCTTGATCATTGATTGTCTTCTTTCTTAATCGAAGTCCATGATAACAAAAGTACTGTGTATGATAAACGATGTACTTTCTCCTTTGTGTACATGTATAGAACACATTCTTTTGTTTATCTGGGATCAAGAAAAACCTCGGAACTAACAGACAAGGCTCAGACTTTACACGCGACAGAGTGACCGCGGCGAGGTGTGAATTTTGGCCACCTGTGTATATTATGTCGTGTAGCATCAAAATAAACAGCTGCGAACGGCGGGGAATTACACTGTAAATCAAGATTTGGACTTTTTTATGTTTATAAAAAAGTGATTTCGCCCGAGTCTGCATGGAAATCAAAACATAGTAAAGTTTATGATTATTGAACAAGGACTACATTTATAAAGTGATCGCTCAAAATCGGGATTTACCAAATATGTATAGCGATCAAAATCGGATTATTTTGAATATTTTACTCAGGGTTTGTAAATGAAATTCTTATTGTAATGTTCTGTTTCCTTTACCTACGGAGAGAGAGAGAGAGAGAGAGAGAGAGAGAGAGAGAGAGAGAGAGAGAGAGAGAGAGTACATGGAGTTTTATAACCTTACACCATTTTACTGTCTATTAGCATTAGAATAGTTTTACAAATCTATATGAGCTCAAGAAAAATTTTCATGTATGGGCAATATTATCCACTGGATAAAATGCCCATGCTAGTGCTTAAATACATGTATATTGTCACAGTTATAGGTTATTGGAGTTTTTCCCCATACTGTACAGAATATGCGATATGATAATCAAAATAGATCTACATTTGTTTCAAATTAGAAATACCGGTAATTGAAATCTATGAATGCTCATTAACCATGCAAATATGTTTTGTTAGGGCAACTAAAATGATTCATTAAATGAATAAAAGTGAACATGATTACACTACTAAGTCATAAAATGACTAAAATGATTTTTGGGTCCGAGCATTTTGCATAGTAAATTAGTGCGCTGTGTTTCCGTATACTTATGATCGCGGTAAGCTTGAAGCGCTTGGGAGAGAGGCCGAACATGTTTATCAGTTATTTTGTCTTTGTGAAATACTAGTAATATAAATCTAGAAATGAACTCTATCCATCTACATTGAAGCTTGAGGAGACTAGATTTTATCTAAACATCTGACTCAACATTGACACAAATCTAGTTAATAGACTTTACCGATAAACCGCTTATATATCTTATTACATGTATTTAAACAAATGACCGTGTTTTGTAATTTGTAAAATAAAACATAAGTGGAGGACCCATGTAACCTGCCTGAGTTAAAGCGCATAATAACACCAGAGACATAAATAACAATAATGTTATTTATGTCTCTGATAACACAACATAATTAGCACGTGCAGATAATCAGACACCGATCGAAATGATCACCTATATTTTGACATTTTTGCCTGGTGTAATGATGCATGGAATAACATAGTCTCAATGAAATGACTGTTGATTCTTTTTAGCGGGAAGTAGATTAGTTAATATCTAAATCATGTAAATCGCAAGCGATGATAACCATTGTTTTTTTTCCTGATAAATCATGAGAGAGAGAGAGAGAGAGAGAGAGAGAGAGAGAGAGAGAGAGAGAGTGATTATTTTTTCGGAAGGGGGGATTAGTCCGGTTATTTGACACTTTTAACTTCTCACAGTGTGCATTGTCCAGTTCAGTAATTTATATGCATTATTGTATAGATACACATACATATAAAACAATGATACAATTAATGATTTAATGCATGTATACAAATGCCGGTAAGGGGTTACGTTAAAACACACATGCATAATTTTAAAACAATGTTTCGGGTTTAAGATTAGAAAAAATATCATCCATTTATTTAAATTTTATTTGAAAAATGAAAAATATAAGAGAGCAATTAAGTTTTAATTCATATCACTGTGTCAAAAGATGTTCCGAAATTAAAACTCTTCCTTTTCATGTTTGAAATTCTTAGAACTGATAAACCAAAATTTTCAAATTCTGTTTTCTTTACTTGACAAACTTGGAAAAAAGTATTAAGAGGTGTTAATACAACATATTGCATTATTGTTTAGCAGTACCGAGCATTTAGATCTTATGACGTGTGTGTATATACAAGTACACGTGTGTCTGTCACCTCATTGTTCCCAATCTCGCTACCGTGCACTGCAAATTGTCAAGAAGGGCTGTGTACAGTAGCTATTATATAATCACTTACTGGCCATTCAGATCTTAGGAAGTGTGTGTATATATACATGTACACGTGTGTCTGTCACCTCATTGTTCCAAATCTCGCTACCTTGCACTGCAAATTGTCAAGAAGGGCTGTGTACAGTAGCAATTATATAACCACTGACCGAGTGAAAAAAATGGTCAACATCATCTCCTTTGAAAACATGAACTTCAATCAATCAGTTGTTAATCATGTGTTTTCAGGTTCTTTGATCAATTGATCTGGTGTTAAAAAACCTTTGATGGATAAAAGATTAAATTGACCGCTCTAAGTTATTCTAAGAAATTATACATTGTACGTTATGAAAATTAATTAGGATTGCATGTTAACTTATTGGGAAATCAATTTCCGGGTAAACTATTAGTAACTTTTAATTCAAAATCAATGCAAACTCTCTCTCTCTCTCTCTCTCTCTCTCTCTCTCTCTCTCTCTAAAAACTCCTACATGTATAGAAAACACTAGTACTACATGTACATTAACACATTTACATGTATGTCGTGTATGTTCTAACCATGGCCGCGGAATGATAAGAGTTGGTTATGAAATTAGGATTGCAAGTTAAGTTATTAGAAAATAAATTCCCGGGTAAACTATTAGTAAATTTAATTCAAAATCAATGCAAACACACACTCTCTCTCTCTCTCTCTCTCTCTCTCTCTCTCTCTCTCTCTCTCTCTCTCTCTCCGACAAACTGTACCAATGTTGGTATAAGCTGATAATTTAAAAGTTAACACGACTTTACCCTGTGACCATGCACCTTGTAATAGTTGATCTTTTTTTTTTAGCGCGGTAGGTCTAACTACCGGTTAGCCTTACGTTGTATCCCGCATCAAATTTTACATACCAATATTTTTTTTTTTACATATGATTAGCTGCATATGGCAAAACATATTGAATTAAAGCATTAAGGTGTTTTACGTCTAAAGATGGAACATATAAACGTGGCATTCCGAGTCATTCGCAAACATCCAACTTCAATTCCACCCTTTCCTATTTGTACAACACAATTTTATGTGTAACAAATAAAGCCCGATATTACACTTTCTTTAATTATGACGATTTTTTCTAATCATAATTGTTTATTAACATTAAACAAATTTAATATAACAGACCCAGTTAATACTTCAAAATTAATATTAATCTATATAAACTTTACACTGTATCTAGGTAGCTTAATTAATTAATGGTGGAAAATTACATAAAAGAAAAAGATCAGGTAAAATTTCATTCAGTACGAGTAAGAACAATGGGGTCAGTACTTATCAGTACTCCTCTACGTGTTTCAGTACGGTCACTAAAAAGTGTCACTACTTCTCTAAGTTTATCAGTACTGTCCAAGTTTGTCAGTACTTTTATAAGTTTCTCAGTACCGTCAGTAAAAACGTCAGTACTTTTCTAAGTTTATCAGTAATGTCAGTACATTGTCAGTAAATGTCTAAGTTTATCAGTAAAAAATGGGAATGTCAGTACTTTAATGACTTAGTAGTGTTATTTACTTTAAAAACATTAAATTTTACGACCGACTCCTATTTCATTTTGAATATTTTAAATGTTAACGGCTTTTTTAAAAATTTATTTTGAATAATAGATTATGTATAGCATGTTGCCCCTCGCTTGTCGTATATTAAACTAGTATACAGTGTACATATTATAAGTACATAATACATACTTATCATTTGTGTTCCTGTGTTTTCCCTTAACTTAATACCATTTATTAAAGATGCTGTTTAATTAAATGAGAAAGTCTGACCATATGCAATTGCATCAGTAAAACAAATTTATACCAATGCATTTTTACACATGTTTATATTTATATTTAAGAATATGCCAATCATTAAATAATTAAAGATTTAATTTAATTTTTCGTATTAAATGCCGACCTCAGGGTCTCTCAGGGTTTTCTCAGTACCCTCAGTGCCGACCTCAGGGTCTCTCAGGGCTTACTCAGTACCCTCAGTGCCGACCTCAGGGTCTCTCAGGGCTTCCTCAGTACCCTCAGTGCAAACCTCAGGGTCACTCAGGGTTTCCTCAGTACCCTCAGTGCCGACCTCAGGGTCTCTCAGGGTTTCATCAGTACTCTCAGTGCCGACCTCAGGGTCTCTCAGGGTTTTCTCAGTGCCACTCAGGGTTTCCTCAGGGTTTTTTGATAGTCTCAGGGTTTTTTCATTACAGTAGTGAAGTTTGAGATAACTCATCGAAAGTAGAATCTGTCTGTTTATTTTACATATATGACAAATGTACTCCTTATTTAAGGACGACGCTATAATATATTTCTACGGTAGTGATTTTCATGAAAATTTTACATGAGTTAGAGTTCCCAAAGCTATATCAAAATCAATCAAATCATAACATAAAAATCAAATTAGATTTTGAGTAGGGACCGTTTCAAAAATTGTTTGTGTTACTTTCCTTTTTCAATTGAACATAAAGGGGAAAAGCGTTCTTTTAAGACAAAATATATTTTAAAAACAATCTGCATTAAACTTTCTTTCCATATTGAAATATGATACTTAAATGATGATTTTGAATTAATATTATATATTTACATTTGCATATGTCTCCTTATTGGAACCTAAAGAATTGCGTTGTGACGTCACAAAGATAATCGCAAGCGCTTATCGCTTGTCGGTTGCATTACTGTAGACATTAAAAACACGGTTATTTTAATGTTTCTGAACGGTTTGTCTTTTTTAATCATAAATATAAGTAATAAACAGCAATATTAAAAAGTTCACCGGGATATGAACTTGGTTGGTACATGATCAAATCTACTAAGAAGCCCTTCGGGCTTCACAGGATTTGATCACGTGAGCAACCAAGTTCATATCCCGGTGAACTTTTGAACTTGCTGTTTATTTCTTAAGTAAAAATATGACCATGCAATCGACAACGTTTTTACATGGGCACATGCCAAAGTGCGGTGTGTCGTTATTTTTCTTCAATTCATCATGAAAAGAACTCTTACGAACAAAATTTATGTACATCATTTCGAGGTTGGTTTATGAAAAGAAACAACTATTAGAAAGTGTTAAACATATTTTATGATAAAATACCTCAAAGTTAAACAAAGGGACGGTTTTACTTTATCTTTAATATGAGTATTGAAGTGAATCGAAATGTAAATGATTTGTTCACTGCCTCAAACTCGGTTAAACTAATCTGTAGATAAAAAATAACTTGAGCAAAAACTCACTACAGCACTTTGATATCCCCTTAAGAAATTTGTGTATGTTAAATACTGTTGAAAAGGTTGAAAAGCGTATTTTAAGCATGTTTTAAATATAGCAAGTTTAGCAGCTACTTGTACTATATAAAGTGTGCATTGATGACGTAGAACAGTTATATATTGCATCATAAGCAATTTTTAACGCAACTACCTCTTTCATGGACCGAATTAAGGTAACCCAATTAACATAGCTATATTTGGTCAATGCCCCAATATATCCTCGTTCCTTTATCCGACGTTCAAATGCATTGTGTTATCATCTTTCATTCTTCGTTTACGCAATGGTTTCAACTGCAGATATGCTGCGAAACTTGTCGAAAAAAGCTCGTATGAGACGTAAAGTATGATATTATAACTGTCTTGAAATACACGGGATATTTGGGCCCGGGTCGAAAACGTGAACAGGGCTCGACAAGCCTGGCTCCTGTCACGTTTTCTTTCACTCGCCCACATATAGCTTTTATTTCAAGCCAGTAACCATGTATTTTTTAAGAAATAAGGTATCATTTTAGAAGGGCTTTATGGAAAATTAGATCACGTACCAACGCGTATTTATATCCCGATATACATCCAAAAATTAATTATTATAATATCTTATATTAACATTTGTTGCAAATAATGACGTTAACATTGTTCCATACTTCTTATTTTGTAATGACCTAGAAAGACGATTCGATGAACATGACGTAAAAAAAAATAGTTCAACAAAGTTGCAAGTATTTTATTATCTTAATAACTAACTATGACACTACTTTTGACAAGTTAACACTTTTTTATTATAATAAAGTGAAACAGTAAAGAAAATTCACTTGTACAATAAAAAAAACCGATTGAAGCTTTGCGCGGAATAGTAACACTGCCAGTGAAGTCACAGAGCTGTTTGAAATTTGAAAACAAGTAAAGTGATTGAAAGCTGAGTTAGCCTAGAGTCTTCATAGACATTTTTAGATGAAATTCTATTACATAATCAGATTCAAGAGCATAATGATTTTCCTCGGATATTATATAGGCAAGCTATTCTAATTTCATTTACGGACAGAGAAGCAGATAGAGTTAAATTTGACTGTGAATGGACTAAACAAGAAAGGTCTGTGATATTGCGTTTGCGATTTTGATCGAGACTATTTATAAGAGTCAGAAATAAACTACAACTGTTTTTAACTACTTTGACAAATTGCGATTGTAATTTTCAAGAACGCTTTGTTACGAGGTCGATCCATGGACATTATCTTACGTGAATCTTAAGCCATGATCATTTATCCACGCAATTAATGTTATAAATATTAATGTTTGACGTTATATATGCGCAAAATTGTGTTGATACTGTTTCCCTTCACTGTCTAAGTGGACATAAAATTCGTGTTTTTTTATTCTTCTAAATACATTACATCGAATATATCGATAATTTTCAAGAATTTAGTCTTGTAAGAGGTGATGATTTTGTGCTAAAGTTAAAAAACTGTTGCACTTCCGTTTTACCAGAGTAACTGCAAAGGAAAGTTGATAAAAATCAACTCCCAAAATGAGAAACAAAATCAATTTATTTGTATTTCTTGTGACGACCTAATTACGACGAAACAAATTTAAACACATCTACATTAACATACATAGGTCCTTTTTCCTACAAAGTTTAATCGTTCAAATCTTTACCGTTCATGAGATCTCATTGAGACAAGGTTTTAGGTCTCGGGATAGGAAACGGACTGATGGATATCAATTTTGAACAAATGTAGAAAAAAAAGTCTCGAGGTATTATTATCTTTTATTATACTTTCATGTTAAATACTGAAATCTGATTGGTTTAGACGCAGTTGACAATCCGTTCTAATACCCTCAGCGTTAGCAACACACTTGGCAACGGGCCGATAGAACGAATTGTTACATGCGCGTAAATTATGCGCGTACGGTTCGTCGTAGAACTCACGTTCTTTCTATATAAAAGCAGTAAAATTTGCTATAAAATTAAGACATTCAGTATAATAAAACAAATAGTGCCTGTTTGGGAGGGTACCAGTTGAAATTGACACCCCTCGAAAACCATTGTCAACCTCCGCTTCGCGTCGGTTGACAATGGTTTTCTCGGGGTGTCAATTTCAACTGGTACCCTCCCAAACAGGCACTATTTATATACTACCATCCGTGAAAATTTTAGAAAAAGCTATCCAGCCATCTTATTACAATAAAGAGAGAGTAAAAAAGAAAGAAAGAAAAATACTGTACAATCACTATTAGGTCTTCTGTTGTGACAGAGGACCTCATAAAAAAACCCATAGGTAATCACAGATTACAAAGCTTACCAAGACGAGGCATCACCTTAACGAGAACACATTGATCATAAAATATGTATATGAAAATCATACTCATACTAATGATCTCTTATATGAAAATATGAAATATTGTAGCGTGGTTTAACACATTATCATGAAATATCATATAATGTCAAATTGTATAATAATCATAATTTATGTAAATTTTATAATGTTTATTGAATTCACAATACACTAATAAACAATGGATATCGTATCATATATTACTATCTAACATTATGTTATTTGATTTAACATATAAAACAATATGATTCTATATCATATCATGATTACAATACGATATTGTATCATCCAATAAGCTATTTTATCATGTGATATGATATATATTGTATCATATGATACAAAAATGTATCATATAAATTGTATCATATAATATGAAACAATATTGTTTTAAATTATCTAGTAAATGTATCATATGTTTCGTTGTTGTGTTATAAGAAACAATTATGTTTAATTTAATATGATACAATTTTTAATGTCATAAGATATTGTATTATATATTTTGCATCATGCAATATTGTAACATATTACACAATATAGCCTGATAATCATTGTATCATATCACATGATACAACATCATAAGATAAAATATCATATGATTCAAAATCATATGATAATATATTATATATTATTATACCTCTGTGATTATTTTCTATGTAAAATTACAATGAATAAACATGCTATCCTATCTAACAGTGAAATAGTTTCCGTGCTATCTGCCCATGATTAAAAGTCATCGAAACTATTCACCAGCGGCTTTCGATTTCCCTCCTTTTTAAACTCGGAACACCTCTGATGTAATCCGATCGCTGCATTAAATTCAAAGTCCGATAACTTTAATTTGTTTATCATCAAGAAATTCCGCATCGCCGACAAATAATGTTTTCTTCGGTATAATAAAATACCTATTTGCTGACTATTCGGACGATAGCAAGTTTATTGTCCCCCTCGACAGCAACTATTTCCCTCGGCTTCGCCTCGTGAAATAGTTGCTGTCTTGGGGGACAATAAACTTGCTATCGTCCTCATAGCCAGTAAATAGGTATATAATATACTATTAAATAGCATACTATATCATATCATATGATACAACAATATCATATAGATAAAGACTATATATCATATTATATGTATTTAGTAATATACAAAAATTATACAATATCATATCGATTCACTTAATATTTTACAATATCACATCATATGATACAATATCATATTTTATGATAAATATCGTTTTATATGATAAAATATTATATCATGATTCAATATCATAGGAAAAGAAATCAGAATATAATTGATCATATATCAACAATCACATACGAGGGTTGTTAGAAAAGTTCGCGGACAAGTTCGATCGTGAGCAGACTATTCGCATAATACCAACGAAACTTCAGTATTAAACTTGACATAATTTCTAATAAATATGTAAAGATTTGGGTTTTTTTTTAATGCACGAGAAAAAATATATAGCTTACTTATTATTATAAGATGTGCTTCACGGAGCAAGTCAGCTTTTGATTTATTTATTTTTTTTTATATATTTCGTACGCTATTCTACTTATTAATAAAATAAAGGATATTTCATATGACGTTAAAATAACATATGAAGGTCATTTCATGATAAATCGAAGAATTTCTGACCATTTTATCGCCGAATATGGACGTCCCGCGCATGAAAATTAAGTCAAAAACGTTAACGTCAATGGACATCTTGGAGCATCGGGCCTTCATTAAATTTTCTATGCAAGCAGAAAAATCTCTGATGGGACCACAAGGTTCTTAGATGGTGCTAGAGATGGTCCACATATGTGTAGGACAATGGTTTACAAATGGAATCAGATGTTTAAAGATGGAAGGACTGATATTTTGAGCTCTTGCTGCAACCTAAACCCCCCCCCCCCCCATCAATGCAACCCCGATCTTGCACCTATGGATTTTTCTTTATCGAAACTTTAGACAAAGATTTTCGGACCTAAATGATCTACGATATGCCACAAAAGAAATTACCAGTATACAAAATCATGACAAATAATGGTATGAAGGTGCATTTTATGAATGGGTTAAATGACATTAAAAAGTGCGAGAAACTAAAAGGTGTTTACTTTGAAAAAGCGTGACAGGTTTGCCTCTCAGTTGTTTGACGTCACATGACGTCGTGGGTACGAAATGGCGCTTCGTAAATCTAATTCATACATACATGTAGTAAAAATCGCTGTACATTTTGAACAAATTATTAAAATCATATGATTTTTTGCATACTTATTTTCAATTGACAGTCATTTAATAAGATATACGTCATCCTACAAAGTACACAGTAATTTTTCCGTATGTCACTTTGTCCGCGAACTTTTCTAACAACCCTCATTTATTAAGCAAGTTTGAGTGAGGTAGGACAAGGTTTTCAAAGCATACTTGTTAATGGAGATCAAGCCTAGTATCTGGTACTAGCCTTATGTCTTATATCCGAAGATAATTTAACTATAAAAGCTAGTCAGGGAAATTTTTTTCTAACAATCAAACCTGCATTACACGTCTCAAAAACCTTACACCTGCTCCAACATCAAGATAATCTAGATCAAGCTCTGTATCTGAAAATGTCTCCATTTACATATTTTATTAATTTCATTAACGTATATGTTCGAAAAAAAATACTTTATTTGTTACCACCTCAAACGCTCTAACACAATTTAAGTTGTTTTAAAATTTTAAACCTGTCTAAGGAGTAAGCATCTAGATAATCAAGATAACTCGCAGTATCTGAAGCTACCTCTGTGGTTCATTAACATAGTTAAATCAACCATGCAAGCTTGAATAAGTATGGTTATTTGCATAGACAGTAACCAGGTCCCAAAACATTACCCTCCTCCAGCATTCGAAACTTATGGCTTAGAGTCAGCATCCAAGCCTGTGAAATGCATCAATAGTATCACTAGATGCATAATCTCTCTACGTTTGGTAAAGATTGAACCTATAATAACGAAGATTTATCTGTCAAAGGGCACCTGCACCAAAAACTTGAACAAGATCCAAAAACTTAAACATACAAAAGCTTCCGAAATCTATATCTTAAATTAAGCATCCAGGCCTGACAAGTGCATAAGTACTTATATGTATCATAAGACACGCCATCCATGCGTGTGGTGACGTTAAGACCAGTAGTAGCTTAGATATGGTCATCAAAGGGTACCTGCTTCAAAAACTTCAATCAGCTGCAAAAACCTTAACCTCCTCCAGCATCTAATTTTATGGCTCAGATTCAGCAGCAATGCCTGTCAAGGGCATATCATAAAACACCATCCATGCAATCATCGTGAAGTTTGGACCAGTAGAAACTATGATTTGGTTATCAAAGGGCACCTGCTCCAAAAACTTTAACCAGCTCAAAAAACTTTAACCTCCTCCAGCATCTAAAACCTATTCAGTATTCCGATTCAGTATTCAAATTTGTTAAATGCATAAGTATCATAAGACATACCATCCATCCATGTTTGTTGAAGTTAGGACCAGTAGTAGTTTAAATATGGTCATCAGAGGGTACCTGCTCCAAAATCTTTGACCTGTCTAAAAATTTAAACTTCCTTCAGAAATTAATGGCCCAGATTCAGCATTCAAGTCCTTTAAGTCCATAAGAAGGTCCAGATGCATCATCCATGCAAGTTAAGTGAAAATAGGACAGGTAATAACTTAGATACAGGACCTGCTCCAAAAACTTTAACCCTGTATGGAGGCCGATGCCAATGCCGGGACTATAGCATAAGCTCCCCTCGACTTCGTTTCGGTGAGCTAAAAATCATTGTTCAGCTTTTCATAAAAGACGTCATATATCGGCTAACAAGTCGTTAATACTCATTCGGAATAACACATGTAAACAAACGGAGTTGTTTTAAAGATTAATTTAAGTGCTATGTTATTGCATTCGCTCTCTTAAACAGTTTCAGTGAAATGAAAGCTTATGCATATTTTCTTTATATACATATCCTTTATTGTACTAATTTAGATCCACATTTTCTGATGCTTGGATAGTGGAATCACAAATAGTAGCGTCGTAGTTTTGAGAAAAACATCTTTAACCGTTTTTTCTATATATTTCATTTCTTTGCTGAACTTATGTACACTATCTGTGGAAGATTTGATGGGATTTCTGGTGCAGTGGTTTTTTGAGAAGAATATTTTAAGACGCGGATCGTCACGTTTTTTATTATTTCCCCTTAAAGAGGGGGTTTTTCCGTTATTTAAACAATTTGAAATTCTTTCCCAAAAGGATTCTTTGCACCAAATTTGATTAAATTTCGCCCAGTAGTATAAAAAACATGTCATTTTTACTGACAGAGGGGCATACAGACGGAAAGACCGACAACGGACAACATGTAATAAAAGCTATGGTTTGAGTGAGCTTCAAAGCAAATTAAGAAATATTTTGTGAGTTTATCAATTATGTTTTCAATTGTTTCTTATCGAATTATTTCAGATCCAAATTGTTTGAATTCAAGTAAAAAATTAAGTTGTCTGGAAGCCGTGGAAATCAGTCCAAATCGCCCAAAAAGGTAAGATTAATGACTAATTAAACGTATAATTTAAACAAATGAAAAGAAAAACACTGCAAGTATGCCAATAATTATTCAACAGAACTTGTTTTATAACGGTTTTTAAGATAGGATTTTTGTAATCTATTACGTACCACGTACATAATCTTCAGGAAACAAAAGTACCATAGCAATTAAGGATCAAAAGAGATCTCTATTTCTACATGATTGAATCTCATCGTTTCAGAACTACACGTTGTCTAAAATGGGACCTTATCTAATTAACTAAGGCTTTTCTTATGTTTCTGTTTGGTGTCCTTTTTCCCTATTAGACAATCAGATTTATCTTCTTTTTCTTTTCATTTTAAGCATAATTTTATAGTAAATAACAGATAACAGATGTAGTGTGTTCTAAGAAACAATTTTGCTTTATTTATGCACATGTGCAGTTTCACCATAATTGTCAAATCGTACGTATATACTTACGTTTATAGCCAACTAAATAGTAAATACTAGTGAGTAAAAGGAAAATCTGCTAAGAGCACACGTTCTACTAATGTATTTTCAAATATGAGCAAAGACATGGCACGGTTTTTTTATACAAAAAAAAATGTTGGCTCTCTCTTCTTCGCTTATAACTCCTCAACTGACATTCAAAATTTGGTTGCGCATTTGAAATGTCTTATTTAAAGTAGTAAATCTTTATTTATCAAAAGTAGAAAGATATAATTTTAAAAAATATTCAGCTCAAATTGTGTTTACTATGAATGTTTTTATGGACTACAGCTGTAGTTATTTTTTCGATTGCACTTCAAAACTATTCATAATTTGCCCATACGCAGACCGGGGCCGATGGTTGTCAGGAATCTTACGTTTTGTTGTTTAAATTAATTTCTTGATGAACAAAATTAAATAAAACCTGCTTATGATAAATTCCAAAAAAATGGCGGTAAAATTTGTGTAGGAAATGTATTTTACTGAAGCCTCCAGCAAATGTATATTTTATTATAATTTTTTCATCTAGACAACAGCATAATTAAAAAAAAATAAAACATTTGTTGGTTGTGATTATTTACTTATTATTATTATAATATTTTATCCTGTAAATGATTTTTGATGACAAAACTTATAATATGGTTGATCTTATCAATAAGATAGTTTACAAAATCATAAAAAATATGATTTGGGTTTAATTTAAATTAAAGGCTTTTAGCATTACATGACAAACGATACAAAAATATCATAACGTTAAAATAATTTAACATCTTTTTTATATAAAAAATTTTGCAGCAGAGACTCGGGCAATGCATTCAGCGATGTGGAAATTTTGGAGATCACATTGTAAATATGATACATTTCTTTGTTCTAGTTTTCTAAGATTTCTCTTGTTTAATATTTTATTCATTTAAACAGAGGCGCACAAAACGAAATTCAGCAATGAGAAACTAGATTGAATTTTTGCTCACTTGTTTAGAAATTTTGGAAATTTTATTTGCATCTAAAACAGTCATCATAAAATTTACAATTTTTTGCTAAAGAATGACAGACATGCACGATATTGTATTAAGAGATGATAATTAACAGTTTTTTTCTAACTTTGCAGGTTTGTAGTTTTCATTGTTTTAGCGGTAGTGGTATTGGTGCTCTTTTTTTATGTCAAAAGTAAGTAAATTTTTTAACTAAAATTTCCTTTTCGTTACAAAATTAGAGAACGATAATATTCATAATAGTTGCAAAAAAAACCTGTTTAAATTAAATTTTTGCTTATCAATGGATCTTCAGGGACGGTAATCTTAAATTTTGATGCGTTAGAAGTTAAGAATGAAGGAATGTTTCTTAGTTTCTACGTAATTTAATCTCATTGTTTTGGAATTTTACAGAAGATCTATTAGCTGCCTAAAAAGCATTTCCTGTTGGTGTCTTCTTCCCATATAATTAGATTTTCCTTTTCTAATTATGACAGAACACTATATTGTATTTTTAAAAAAATAAGATTTCTTTCAATTTTTTAACATTTTTGAAAAGTATGATAATGAAAACAGATGTAAAAAATTTTTCTAGGGAATTACTTTGCTTCATTAATGCACATGTGCGGTTGCACCATCAACGTCATTTCGTACTTGTGTTTATAACGCACTAGTTAAAGGGGCATGGTCACGATTTTGGTCAAAATATTATTTTTCTAATTTTAATGTTACAATGCTTTAGTAAGGTATTTTTAATAGGCATTCAACATTTGAGTGTCATTCATTGGGTTATAAGCGAGTTACAGAGCTGTGTAAACAAAACATTTGTTTACATTTTGAATGTTGAACTGAATATTCCAGTTATAGACCTAAAATGAATGTTTTAAACGTTAGGAACTGTTTATTAATGCTTAAATGAATAAAAAGATAAACAAATCAGCATGAAAAAGATTTTTTAAATGGTACTTTGAACCTATATAAACAAAAACAGGGCACGCGCCTTGTTTACATGACAAAGAATTGTGGGTCGTGTATCTTACTTAAAACTCTACGAATGACTCTCAAATTTTATTTAATCACTAGAAATGCATTCCTTAAGCATTGTAAGTAATGAAAACAGAAAAGAAAAGTTTGACAAAAATCGTGACCATGCCCCTTTAATAGAAAAAAATGGGCTTTAAGCACTGTTTTACTAGTATATTAGCAAATGTGAACAAAAACATGGTCTTTTTTCTATACCAAAAGAATTATAAGGCCTATTTTTCGCTTATAACTCTACAAATGACATTTAAAACTTTTTATACTTTTTAACGCACGTTTTAAATTTTATATCATAAAACTGAATTAAAATATAACAATGTATATTTAAAGCCTGACATGTTTTGGATTTAAGTATTCTTTTACTTTCAACTCAGAGTTAGAAAAGTCGGACTCGTTTTAATTGGTTTATTGTAAAAAGTGTAGAAAGCATTTGATGAATTCTAGTTTGCTTACTCCATAATTCGTTTGACAGACAATCCAAGCTTATTTTCTTTAAAAGTACTTTTGCGGTGCTTTCAAAATGTTTTTATCATGATCTGTGATTTTTAAATATTTTATAAAATGTTTTCAGACATCAATCATTTAATTTCCACTGCATTTCAATTTAATGGTTACATTCCCACCTTTCGTGTTTTAGTCAGCTGATTTTTTAAAACAATTTCGTTTTGGACAAGTTGCATAAATTTCAGTTCTAAATGGTACATCTCTGATGACCTACAAGCTGTTGATAATACTGTGAGGCCGCCGGAAACTTTTTTAAACCCAGATTTTCACAGGACTCTTAGGATATTAGATATTTAACTACAATTTCTACATCCCAAATGTGATTTTTCTTGGCATAGGTGGCCTAGAATTTAAAATCTAGATATAACGTGCTTTATGAGGTTTAATAGACCTACCAAATAGCATTAATTTCAGGAAGGAAGGTTAAAATTGTACATCTGTAACTGTTGACATACATATATTCGAGCCCTTTTTAAGAACAATTCTAACAAGAAATTTGCTACCTGTTCCAAAGACTAGCAAAATGGCTTGGATTGTCGGCTAAACTGTTTCCAGCAGCTATTCTAAGCTGACTGAGTTCCCTTTCTCCATGATGACGCGTGTAGTTTTGAAGTGTTTGCTTATAAACTATGCATTTCTTTGTTTCGCCTGAAATTCTAGACCACTAATTTCAGTGTCCCATTGTTTATCAGAGCCCCCCCCCCCCCCCCAACGTGACAGAAGGTCTTTCTGTGTAGGTAGAAGAATGGGGTCTACTATGGACATGTTCACTAATATTGTATAATAAGGTTGTCTGTGCCATGCTTGTGTCACAATGACCATTTCTCCCCTCTCTTTCCGAACGTGTGCTATGCATCACTGTATCAGACAGAATGGTGAAAATACATAACTTTTCATCGCTAACAAATTTGCTAAGAATGCATCTGTTCCCACAGCAAATGGGGCGAATTTTCTAGTTGTGCATTTAATCTGTCCACAAACTGATCCATCTCTAGAAGACCCTATAGCGAATTCTTTGAGCAAATGTCTTAGGATTCTACCTTTAGATCGATTTTGAACAATAGTCAAGAACATTATGATGAAGATAAAGTCTTATCTTCATCATAATGTTATTGACTATTTGAAATCATTCTACCTTGAAGTGTTCGTAAACTATATTCGTTCTACTTTTTCAGGTTGAAAATAAGACGAGACCCCCCCCCCCCATTTTTCTTAGGACGTATAAAGTGAAAATTAACTGATCCTAAACTCTGTTCTTGTGGTGTCCACCGCTCTCTTTTCTATCATTTCCCCAAATTTCCTTGTCCAAAAATCTAATATTTTCTATCTGAAAAATGTATTTCTGTTACCGGTATTTGAGTGGGTATTTTCAAGAAATATGTTTTGTACCCCTTCACTTAGATCAGAATTGAAAAATCTTTTGTTATTTTCCCACTTTAAAACAAAAGGTTTTAGTCCTACCCTTAACAGGATTTGATACTGTACAATGTCTGAAAAATTTCAACTTTTCTTCACCGGGATGGAAATTGTGGTGAACCCCTTAAACTTTTGACATTTGTTTGACCAAAATCGGTATGTTTACATGAAACTTCTTAGACGCACCTATTTCTTGTCTGCTCACCAGAGAGTCCCTGACGAAAGGGTTGGGCTATAATCAGTCTTGGTTTTTTTGGTTACAGGTCTGGGCATGTCCCTTGACATCTTTCGAGCTCGCGATCTGTCTTTTTAATTCCGGTACCATAATAATAGTCCAAAGGAGTACAGTCTCGTTCTGACGTTATGCCTCCACGTTGCAAACCATGCTTTTCCCATTTTTGTACACTTAAGAATCTTCGCAGGAGACTTATTCTTCTCTCGTATAGGTACGCCACGTTCACAAAGCCAATCATAAGAATAGCCTTTTCTAGCATTTTGACCAGATCTCATGAGCTTCCTTTACTTCTTCGTACGTGCGAGACAACGGTCCCATACACTGAGTCTGTCCTTTTCTTTCTTTGGTATAACTACCCCCATCTCGGTTCGTCATCATGGCCGCACTGTTTATCTGCCTCGATTTCCTAAACCATCTGGACTACTCATGCCCAAAAAACAACGATGTGAAAGAATTCCGGATTTTGGTTAATTGAAAAAGAGCAGAAATCATTCTTCTCCTAGTATCGAAGCCAAACGAAATAATAATGAAGATCTCGCGAGATTGTTCTCTTTGAATAGGATGGGATTACCGGAAGCCAGGGAGAAAACATTGTTATACCTTACTTAGGTTTTATGATTGAAAATTCAAAATTTGGTTGCGCATAAGAAATGTCTTATGAAGGTACTGTAAACATCAAAATTAGAAAAACAGAATTTAAACAAGAGGCCCATGGGGCCACATCGCTCACCTGAGCAACAATGGGCATTCAAAAGATATTGTGCCATATGGCCCCTCAGTAGAATAACAAAAAATAAATATTGTAAAGTATTCGAATTTTACACTTATTTTTGCATACACGTAATCTTTGACATTGTATCTTTATGGAATACTATTTTTACCCAGAATAAGAAAATCCTACGCAAGATATAAAACTAACATTTGGTAGGGGTACACTGTTAACTTCCAATTCCCTATATTTTCGTTCTGCCCCCATCCCGGCCCTTCCCCCACTTTATAAAGCGATCAAAATATATGAGAACATATAGGTACATTTTCTTCCTCAACTACTTACTAGTTATTGTATTTTTTTAAAAATATCATATAATAGTTATTGCATTTTATTAAATATCCTATAGATGTGAAGAAGAAAATTGTACTCCAATCCGCTCAATTCCTCAAATTAAAAACATTCAAAAATTTAATTTGTCTTCTCCGTTATAATTAAATGACTGTTGTTTACCTGGCGTAAACTCGTGTGACTTTTATAACTTTACTCACATTTGAGTGATGAATACACTGGAATGAAAATTGTTGTCACGTAACATGCTAAGGACCTATAAAAATCAATGTTACAGTATTGACAGGCACATCACTCTATTTTACTAAGGCACACCCATTATTTTCATCTTTATTCAAAAATAAAAATGGCTACAGACCAGGATAATTTTCCGCTGTAATATTTTCTTTGGAATAGAGATAATTCCTTTATCCCCGCAAAAGAAATGTGTCAGAACTATGGAAATTTTTTAACGGTGTCGTTTTTATTTACTCATGTCTGAAAAACTATCAAAATTGATGTAGATTTCACATTATTCATTGTATAAAGAGGGGGCCCCAGAGAGTAGTTATATACAGCATATCATCCGTTAATTTTTTTGTACAAGTATTTAACATTTAGCAAGACATTTCTAATGATCAACCAAAATTTTAGTGTCAATCGTAGAATTATAAGCAAGATACAGAGCTTACAATTCTGCTAGGTTTGAGTCATATTTTGTTCACATGAGTTAAAAATTATTACATTCAGCTTAAGATTTTTAACTTGGTATTTCCTATTCAGCATTTAAAGTGGTACATAGAATTGTGAGCAAATCTCTGTATCTTGCTTATAATTCGAAGCTTAACACTCAAATATGGTTAGTAAATAGAAATTGTAAACAATTAAACATAAGAAACATGCACTATAACAAATAAAGTGCACAATTTATTTTTAAAAATGAATCATATACATGTATATACCTACATATTTCCGTCAGCGATATTAAACTCTATTTAAATTTATGAATAAACTCGAGAAAATGCTAAGCATCTCAACAAAACACATTGCATTAATCTAATATTACGCAAAAGATCATACCGAATTACCGATAGAATGAATAGTATTTTAGTACTCTTTTAATACATCAGATTTTGCTTAATTTGAGCAGGTAAACAGTTAACTGGCTGATTTACCGAAGTCTCTGTTTGATTTGATACGTAAATATTTACAAAATACAGGCGATAGTTCCCAGGTTACAAAGCATAGATAATGAAAACGAAACGAAAATCAAAACAAGCTAACACCACCGTCATATGTGAAAACTGTCAACGCATTGAAATATTTCACCTCAATTTACTTCACAAAATCGGCACCAATGTATTCTGCATGTTTCAAAGATCCCCTTCGTACGCGAACTGTTGCACAACATTGTCAGATCGACCCGTTTATCTTAAACACGAATCTTGGTAAAATGGGTGGGCAAACCCGGGCCGGGGCAAAATAAAAGCCGGGGCAGATCGGCATTCGTCAATTCCAAAATACGCATTGTTTTGCAGCAATATTTACAGCGAATACAAATATACTGATCCGTAACATATCCTCATAATTTTAATGAGATTGGCATATTAATAACTGCCAATCTTTTGTTTTGCCCCGGCCCGCGTTTGCCTACCCATTTTACCAATCTCATCATGCTCATGGAATACCGAACCCGAAGCTATAAACTGATTAAAACACGCCTTTCCTTTATTATTATTTTCGTAATAACTCAGATTTGAAACAGAATTAGCCAATAATTTTTGCAATTTATATTTTCCTTTCCATAAGGATTATTTATGCTAAATTACATTGAATTTGACTCGGTAGTTCTTGAGAAGAAGATTTTTAAAAATGCACCCCCCCCTTTTTCTACAGTTTCGAGGTTTTCTCCGCTTTGAATAAAGATCGGTCTTTCATTTTTGCAATTTATATTAACCTTCCCATAAGAATGCTTTGTGCCAAATTTGGTTGAAATTGGCCGAGCGGTTTTAGAGAAGAAGTTCAAAATGTTAAAAGTTTACAGACGGACAGACGGACGGACAGACGGACGACGGACAAAAGGTGATCAGAATAGCTCACTTGAGCTTTCAGCTCAGGTGAGCTAAAAACGTTAAGCTCACGCCAGGTCTCCATCATTAATGTTTCGATGGACTAAATATCTTTACGATTTGGTGTTAAGTGTTTCATTTCTAGATAACTTTATAAATGTAGATCATTCTGTAGCATAATTTTAGTGTTGATCTTTTTAAATCCTTAGTATAACTAACAAGTAATGATTGAAGAATTTTTTATTATTAATGTTTGACAAAAAATCAAAATATAATAACTTTAAAATAATCATTAAACTTTTCTATAAAATATTTGTTGCAGCAGAGATTCGGGCAAGGTTCGTGAGACTTTTGGAAGGATGGCGAATGTAATGTTAAAATGGTACATTTCTTTGGGCATTTTTTAGGTAAAATTTTAGTGTTTTGTTTGCTATGCTAATTTATTTAAACAAATAGTGAACAAAGAAAAAAAAATCTAGATTCAATATTTGCTCAGTGGGTTAAACATTTAAAAATATTTTTCACGCATTCACAATCTTACAATAGTCATGCATTTATAAATTTTAATTGCTAGAAAATGACATACGTGTGAAATATTGTATCAATAGATTTTCATATGCGGGGGTAATTTTTGTTTTGGGCCTAGTAATTACGATTCTCTGTTAAATCAAAAGTAAGTAAAATGTGTTTAACTTAGTGGACTCTTCGTTATTAAAAAAAATGTGTGCAAAAGTTTTCAGTATTATTGCATCTGGTTATGCATGTTATTTATGTAAAATTTGATCATACATTTTTTACTAGTGGTTCCTGTAAATCTACATATGATACAAAATAAAATTATCGTTTAATCATATAAATTCTAGCATCAATGAATACTCCAATTTTTTTTCAATAAGCAATCATCATTACAGTTCTGCAATTCTCTATATGTTAAAAAATATTAGTATGAGTTTCATTATACTAGGTATATTAAATAATATATATATAATTTATAAATAACGAATGTAGACTTTATCTTCAGGTACCCATGATCAAAACTATATGCAATGTGCAATACCGAGATATGACTTACTTTCTAAGTGAGAGGAAAAATAAAAAGCTGCTATATGCGAAATGAAGTTTTGTAAAGTCCATAGAAAAGTGTCCAGTCAACTTTGTGAACAGAGTGAGCAACTGTCGAAGCAGACATACGGGTTACAACGAACGGACCGACTATATAAAAACTGGTGAGTTGAAACGGACGTCAGCGATGATCTATATCCGCCCTTTCATGAATCCAGATGTCTAAAAAAATAAAGTTAAAAGAAATAATTCACAGAAATGCTTGAATAGGATACATAACGGAGAAAAAAGCCACTTCTAGTCCCCCGATTGTCTCGCCTTAACTTAATAGAACTGGACGAAACTACCTCCAAAATAGAAACCCTTGAACAGTCGTAATGATCAACATCGTTTAAGCTGTCGTGCTGGCTGCCTTATAAAATACATGGTGCCTTGACGTTTATGCATAAAGTTCATGTGCGTTTACTTATTATTTTTGTGTTGTTTTTGATAGAAATAATTTTAATGTACTTTCTTACACTCGTCAATTGCTCGAAACGTTTTTGGTCAGGTGATTTTAAACAAGCCATTCCATGAACGTGCCAAATTTTTCAGGGACTTAATTTCTATCTCGCACAAAGATACTGTGGTATGAAAAGGTGTTAAAGTCAAAACCAATAAAAAATGTTCATGAAATCTGCAAAACTAACTAAAATTGATACAGATATATGCATTTACACAATTTTGCAAGCATACTGAAACATTAAAGAATATTGAAAACTATTGTAAATATGTGTTGACTTGACTTTTACAAAATAGTTAAAACTATATGTTTGGTTTACTGTTACAAAAAAATACTTCATATTTTTTGCAAAGAACCCATTTTGTTATGAAAAATATAAATAAAGTAAATTATTTATTTTAAGTGTGTATGTGTGCGTGTTCTTTTTTCAATGTTGTTGTCAAAATCTACTTAATTTATATGCCTTACTTAATGACAGTCTTGATGATATTCTTCTTTAAGAACAATCATTCTGGAGAACGGATTATTGAATGTAACAGTAGATTGATCTTATTACCACCAGTTTCAAGGCAAACTTTGTATCTATGGTTTGTATTAATATTAATGTGAATTGATTTTCTATACAACTAAAGGATATGTAGTGATTCCTGTGTATTATGATGACAATTACATGTACTTTGAGATAATGGTTCAAAAATTTTAAAAAGGTTTATGTATTACCCGGTACATTCAATAGACTGATATTGGACCATGGTTTTAAGTTTCGTGCAAGTGCATTTATCTTACCTGCATAAAACGAGAGAAAGCATAAATATAGCTTTCAGATGATTACTGGAGAGCTGTGTTTCCCACATCCTCCCTTTATAAGAACGCAGACTGCTATAATTTTTCCAACTCATAAGTATATGCCATCAAGTCCATACTTATGATATGTTGCGCAGTGGTCAGTGGTAGATGTTTATTTATAGAAATTGCATTTATGACCGGAAGGAGACATGCTCATTAGTGAGCTTGTTAACGCATTTCTTCTTGAACTTTAGACAAGTATACTCTCTCTCTCTCTCTCTCTCTCTCTCTCTCTCTCTCTCTCTCTCTCTCTCATTGTCAACCTAACTATTGCTAAAATCGGCATTCTCTAAAAACTTGCTTGACCCCTTTGGCTTGGCCTGGCTTAACTTTTGGCCTCAAATTTGACCTGGCCCTAAATCTTACCCTGGCCTAAAAAATTGACCTGGCCTTAAATTTGGCCTTTATAAAAAATTTTGGCCCCAATTTTATTTTATATTCTTTTTACAAAGAAGGGGGTACGGTTTCTTTTATGGAGGGTAATCGTGTTCAAAAATCCAGTCATGTTAACTTGTAAATTCGAATATGCAATCGTGTTGGTGTGTGAGCCTGAGTATGAATGTGTGTAATTCTGATCGTGTAATCTATAAAAACACTCTAAAGTTGACTCCGCAGACCTTCAATGTAATTCTTCCCACAGATGTACATTTGCAACTTTAAAATGCTGTTTGTTATTTACATGTAACGTGTCACTATACTACACATTTTCCATCGGCAATCTCTGCATTTATATCTCCGTTTTCCGGAAATAGCACAGTTAACATGTTACAAGTCGACAAATGTAAAGTCTACAAGTTTGTCGAATTTTGACATGACCATATATGGAAACAGTGACGTCACAGATAGCTGCAAGAAAAGGCCTGCCGTAATCGCCGGAATTGGCTCAGAATGAATAAAAAAATATTACATACATATTATTTCTGGATAACAACTTTTTTTTAGGAAGTACGATTTTTCGAACAATAGAGTATAGGCTCGGTGTCCATTATATCAAGAGAATCCAAAAAAGATGCGAGTGAAGAATTCAATCGCCATCGGATGTCTTAGATCTGGAAAATTTTAAATATCATGCTCTGTTTAAATGTATACACGCATTTCTATTGTCCTAAAGTACATTTAACATATCATGTACGTATACTTAGAGTTCGGCTAAATAAAGAAAATATCACCAAAAGCATCCTTATCGCTACTACAATGTTGAGACAAGAGCCCCCCAGCACCCCTTCCCTCCGACCCCCCCCCCTCCCCACCCACGAAGAAGAAAAAAATCACGGGGTAGGGGGGGCGGCCTGCTGATTAATTAAAGAACTGAATTATTGATAAGAAAAACTATCTACCTGAAAACAGTAGTTTTAAGATTTTGATTTAGATGAGACATGAGTAGCGGCACCCCCTCTCCTTTAAATGAAAAAAAATCCAACCATAAGGTTGACTGTAATAGCAAAAATGTTTTGATATCAAGCAAGTATTGCGGGATATAAGTATGGCGTCCTTAATCTCGATTCAATCCAGACACACACAGTGAAGTTGGTTAATCAAAATTTTCCGGAAAGCTTAACAGCTTTACAGCCACTTGTGAACATGTACTGATTACCATAAAGTAGCTACTTGGTTTTGTAAAATTACTGTCATTACAGTATATATTTATAAGATTTTAAAATAACCATTTCATATAGAATCAAATCTGTTTAACCCACCTGTTCCTTAATTTCAGAAATTCGATTTTCGAAGAAAAAATATAAAATTATAAAAACATACTAGTATCCCTTATTTATTTATTCAGAATCTTTCAATTTTTGACAACATTTTGTACTTTAATTAATGATTATAAAACTTCTTTCTTAACAGTTTCAGATTGTTTTATTATTTATCATGCACTTGCACAACAAAGTCATTTTGATATTTGAAAAACATATATAGATACATACATTTTTCCGCGAAAAATTACCAGATTTTTTTGCAAGTCGTTTAATTTTAAAGAAATGATGAATATAAAATTCACTCTCAAATTCTTTGCATTTAGGTAAGCAATGAAGCTATAGGTATCACACCGGTAATTGTTTTCACTATATAACACTATAGAGGGGAAAAACATTCTTAAAAATCAGTTTGTATTTCTCATGACAAAATATTCGGAGGAAATGTTATTTGTTACCTATCTCATCAGCTAACACCATAAAAAGGGCACACGATACGGCATTTTCTCAAAATATCTAGCTTCAAACAGGTCTACCCTCAAAACCACGTGTTTTCTGTTTGTATGTAAACAGACTGCACACTCCCAAGGAAGCTGCTGCATGTGCCCTGAAAGAAGTAGTCCCTGTGAAAAAAGATCATCATTTAACAAAATACATGAAATATCCTTCTCAGTGGTACAAAAATTTTTTAAACTGAGTAAAGGAAAATGTAAAAATGCAGTCAAGGAAAAAAATAATTCTGAAGTATATATGGAACTACAATTAATTGGTCGATTACCGGTGTGATACCTTGAAGGGACTGTAAAGATGTCAGATCCCTTTCAAATTTGCACATCAGAATTCCCATTCAACTGTCACCAAATCCCTAAAACCCTGTCATCAAGCTCCCTCTATTTCTTTAGTTATTGAGGATTTATCTTCCTTACTCAGACTGAAGAAAATAGCACAGAGGAAACACATTTGGAGCATGAAAACATGCATGATCTAAGGCCAATTTGTATCCTTAAAACAATGAATTACAAAATCATCTTGGTATCAAATCAGAGTATATACATTCTTCTTTACATCAAATCAAAAACATTTCATTAGAGTCACTTCATTATGTAATCATTGCATAACAAAGAAGAAATTTACCTGTATTGTTCATACATTTTATATGAAGCATATTTACAAGAGAAATCACAGAAGTGCATGCCATATCACAATACTAAAATAAGAATCAGACCATCCCTCATAGTTCTAGATATGGGTGGGGCATCTATATTGTACCCATACATGTTACATGACATGATTCCATTCAAATTTTGATTTTCATTATATAGAATATGACAGGTGTACTGGGGTAACCATATAAAAAATAGCAATATCTCCTTCTATACATTTTAACATTGACTAATATCTCAATATCTTATGTCATTCAAACATAAATATCAGTATTTGTACTTTGTAAATAAGGAACTCCCCTTAAAATGTGGCTGGAAACTGATTTTTTGGCTATATTGCATAAAAACATTTTCAGGTAAAGTGAAATCCATTGGTTCTTGAGGATGAAAACCATGAACAGCTCCTAGATTCAATCATGATGATATTATGTATACTTGACTCCTAAGGACCTTCTTAACTAAATGCATTAAACCTATTTCCTACACAAAATATGCATCTGGGTGATCATGTAAAAGGTGTTTAAGCATGTTTTTGCCTGAAATATATCATCAATGGGAAACTCAATGTAAAATAAACATAAACATAGCACATATTTGTACAAATCCTCTCATTCCTTGACTCATGGCTCTGAAGGCAGTGAAATCAAATCTCACATAAGGTGAGCTAAAATCAAAGAAATTTAAGTTTTTGTCAAAATAGTCCTTCGATAAAATGTTTGTGTTCTTCTTCGCAATGTTTCGAACTTGTCGCTTAATTCTGAGACTTGCGCATAAACTCAAAATTGGTCATTCGATGAAAAACTAGTCGCTGCGTACTCTTACGACAAAGTCTGAGGGCATCATTTATGACTGCGTTCAACTGATCTGCACACCTTTACAGCATCTAGAATACAGAAACCAATTTCTTAAGCTCCACTGACTTCATATCATCCATTTCCTAAGGGGTTTTTTTATTATATATTGAAAATTATGTGTTTTCCACACCAAAATTCATTATTTTTCATATTTATTTCATTGCAAAATTTTAAAAGCATTTTTCAATCTTTAGACTGCATAAAATAATTTCTTTCATCAAAATTTGACATAAAATACTGAAAACTGGCATCTACATGCATTTTTACATGTCAACATACAGCCCTTCAAGGTATCACACCGGTAATTGTTTTCACTATATAACACTATAGAGGGAAAAAAATTCTTAAAAATCAGTTTGTATTTCTCATGACAAAATATTCGGAGGAAATGTTATTTGTTACCTATCTCATCAGCTAACACCATAAAAAGGGCACACGATACGGCATTTTCTCAAAATATCTAGCTTCAAACAGGTCTACCCTCAAAACCACGTGTTTTCTGTTTGTATGTAAACAGACTGCACACTCCCAAGGAAGCTGCTGCATGTGCCCTGAAAGAGGTAGTCCCTGTGAAAAAAGATCATCATCTAACAAAATACATGAAATATCCTTCTCAGTGGTACAAAAATTTTTTAAACTGAGTAAAGGAAAATGTAAAAATGCAGTCAAGGAAAAAAATAATTCTGAAGTATATATGGAACTACCCCATGCTGCACAAAAGATATTCACCCCCTTAAGGAAATTTCTTGATCCGTCTCATTTCTAGAAAAGAGCACGTATTCAACTTTATATTTTTCAGTTTAAATTACATGTCAAATTATTTTAGCAATATTGGAATAGATTTTAGGCATTTTTTTTTTAATAAAAGTTAACCCTTTATCGTATATTACATGTACCAGCGTCCATGGGAATTATATTACAGAAACCAGCGCATTCGTCACACCGGCACCGATTTTAACAAACATTCACCTCTTCTTGTTTGGTCCAGTTTCAATCATACCTCAAAATCTTCTTTTGTAAAAATTAAAAAAAAAATTTTTGATCCAAAGAAAATAGTATCGTTCATCAGAACAGTTTAACTGAATTTTATGTTTATTTTAGTCCATTCCGGCGATTACGGCATGCCTTTTCCCGCATTTGCCATATAAGGTCATGTCAAAATTCGACAAACTTGTAGACTTTACATTTGTTGATTTGTAACATGTCAACTGTGCTATATCCGAGGGTAAAGATACAAATGCAGAAACTATGGATTTAAAATGTGCAAAGTTGAAGGTTAAATTAACTAACAAAAACAATTAAGCAGCAAAATGTGCATCATACAAAGGAACTGAGACAAATCTAAAAGTGTATATGCTCGAGTTTTATAGGTTACACGATCAGAATCACATACATTCATACTCAGACTTACACACCAACACGATTGCACATTTGAATTTACAAGTTTACAGGTCTGGATTTTTGAACACGATTACCCTCCATATTCTTTCAATCAATATTTGCCCTAAAATTCAAAAGTTGTTTAAATCTTATAAAAATACACATATATCATCTTGAACATGTGTGTAGATAAAGTACCAAGTTATACACTTTAATCTTGTTTTAAAAAATAATTATGACTTCACTATTATGGCATATGTCTAAGATTTAGTCAGAAATGATGAAAATGGCACATTTTCTCATAGTTTTTTTTTTTTGGAAGAGGAAAAATGTGTCCGCAGCCGTCGCCTACAACGAAATAAATATATTTGATGTGATATTACATGATAAGGTTATAATGTGAGTTTCATCGGGGGCGACAGCTGCGTAAATACTTTTATATATATATATTCAAAAAACACTAAGAAACTGGTGTCTTCTGATCAGTTTTAAAAAAAAAACCGGAAAAATTCACTGATTGTGACGTCACAATTATCCTTGTGAAAGTCTAATCAAGTAACTATTTATTGTCCCCCGCCGCAACGCGGAGCGGGGACATAGAAATGCCGGGCGTCCGTCCGTGTGTCCGTGGGTCCGTGTGTCCGTGCGTCCGTCCGTCCGTCCGTCACACTTTTTTGTAAGCGCTCTCATGCCTACAAATTTTGACAGTTTTTCATTACATTTAAACCAAATGTTTATACACCTATTACCTTGGTCAAGTTCGAAAATCAGCATTGGTCGATACTTTTTGTTGGAGTTATGGGACTCTGACCACAATAATTACTCCGTTCTATCCAAAAATTGACCTTGTAAGCGCTCTCATGCCTACAAATTTTGACGGATTTTCATTAAATTTATACCAAATGTTTATACACCTATTACCTTGGTCAAGTTCGAAAATCAGCATTGGTCGATACTTTTTGCTGGAGTTATGGGACTCTGACCACAATAATGACTCCGTTTTATCCAAAAATTGACCTCTTGTGTTTTTCCTGTCCCCTATTCTGATCATTTTCTTACATGTATATCTCTGCAATAAGGTATGTGCTTTTATACAGTATGTAAACCAGAGTATGAAACTTGAATATGATTTTTAAACAAAAACTGTACAGTGATATTGTCTCGTACATTTTAAATAAACTTATATATGTTAATAGGTATTTGTTTGATTTTAGATTGTAGTATTTGGATATATTTGCGACAGGAAAAATAGAAAAAAAAATGGGTGGTCGGGTAAAAAAATGTTCCCCCCAACCTCCCCACACATTTAATTCTGGAACAGTCCTGAATGTTTGAAAATATTGCAATTTCATATACTGTGAAATCATTAGATTTCGTGGTGGTTCAATTTTCGTGGAATTCGTGGGTACCACTCATCCACGATTTAACATCCTACACGAATTAATAAATAAGGGTAATAAAATCATATTTCCTTTGTAGGTTTTAGAGAATACACGAAATTACGTCCCCATGAACCTGTAAAATTTAAGCAATCCACGAAAATTGGCCCCCGCGAAATTTAATGATTCCACAGTACAGTATACTAGTATACTGCTTGAACGGCGGGGGACCCAGGAATTCTATTCTTGTTGATTCTTTTATGGGTATTCTTGTGTAAATAAACGTTACGTTTCAATTTCTTGGGATAATTTTAAAAATCACTCTAAAACAGGGCAAAATATGACTGAAACTGTACCTATTTCTTTGATTATTTTATTGACTTTTTAATCATTCATGCTCAATACATATTAAGTATCCAACTAGATGGCATTAGTGTCTTACAATGTTAGTTCTATTGAAAACAATTATAACAATTAAAATTATAGTACTATTTTATATGACTACAGATAAAAGTGAATTATTCTGATAGATTTAATCAAGTCTGTTTTATATTCAACGGTATCTAAGAATGTGATACTGCCTTGACATTGTATAACCAAGTTTTTGTTTCAATGTACTTAAATTAAACTGCCTTCAGGGTGAACAATATCAATGTTACTCTTCTTAAATCACATTTTTGTTTGATAAAAAAATATTGGTAGAGGCCAATTTGTTTATTCTCACCTACATCAAAGGTCACAAAACGTTTCTCTTTGTTCGATTTCTGATGTACAAACAACACGTACATGTAACTATACTCTAAACAAGAGGTGATGATTAATGAACATTGCTGAATCAAGATATTGGAGGATGCAATAGTGCAATCATTCACAAATGACATTAATTGCTAGTAAATTAGACCAGGAAAGGATTATATTGATTTTTTTCTGAAAGGGAATATAGGTTTGATCGGTGTTAAGAGGTAATGTAAGCAAACTGCCAATTTTAAAATGCATTGCACAATGATGGAAATTCGATGCTATGAACCAGTTTACAAATGTTTGAGATATTTATTAATCCTTCAATCAGGTCAGTCTCTTAAAATGGTATTTTACTTTTGAATGGGGGGGGGGGGGAGGGAGTGGCGGCTCTTGGTTTTAAAGCCGGTAGCAATGACATTGGCTTAATCAATTCCTTGGCAATAGTAAGATCAGTAATGTGCATGTATGTCATAGGTATTTATTGTGTGTTTATGTAGAGATTAATATTGCATCAATTTAACTTAAACAGTCGGTCACTTGTCTTATATATTTTTCCATATGATTATTCCTTAACAGGCTTGGGGCGAATTACATTGTAAAGTAATACATTGAATTACCATTACTTCATGAATTTGGGCATTTAATTACCAATACCATTACTTAATTTTCTTGAAATAATGCATTACATTACCATTACATGAGTAAAGTAATGCATTACCATTACCATTACTTTGTGAAAAGTCAGTAAGGTTTAAAAAAGTAATTTAAAAGCTGAATAAAGGGTTTTTGCAAATGTTTCATATATAAAACACGCTTAAACATATATACGTGTAATGTTCACTATCAAGTTCAAATGAAATGACTTATACAAGATTGCTGTTGCACTTTATTATCTTCAAAGTTTAAAGGTTTCATCTTTTTACTGCATCCTGTGTGGTTTGAAAATCTAAGATATAATTGTTTAGGCAATAATAGAAAAAAATGCATGAATCTTTTATTTTCTATCATTCCAAACTATTGTACTTAATATGAGAGAGAGAGAAAGAGAGAGAGAAATTATTTTGAAATGAATTACATGTATATAGATTATAATACTGGAAGTATTTTTTAAGCTTCCAGAGATCATGGTTGGACTGCTAGTGCATTCCTTTTAGTGCATTCATTTTTGCTTTTCATGGTGTATGTCTGTTCTCTATTCTAATCACAGTTAAAAGAAGAAAGGGATCGGGGTGTTAATAGCACATCTTAAAACAATAGATTGTTTTGATAGTTAGATTATCCTGGGGCATTGTGTGTTGTTAACACATTCTTCACAGTAAAGAATTCCTTGAATGCAAAACTAATTGTTGTAAATTTTTCAAATGATATAAAATTACAAATGTTATAAAATTGTGTTGTTATAGCTAGTTATATTGACAATTTTTTGAATTTAAGAATGGATTTTTAATTTTTTTTAATCGTACAACTAAAATATTTTTATCTCAAGAATTATTTTTCTTCTTTAAAACATTTTTTAATCAAATACAATTTCAGTTATTCAATTCATCCCAATTATAAAAATAGAGAAGCATAGTAATGCAAAGAAATGCCATGTAATGCCAGCATTACACTAGATTTTGGAAAGTAATGCATTACATTACCATTACTTGTAATGCTCAATTTGAGGCATAACACCTTACTAGCATTACTTTGAAAACATGTAATGCATTACCATTACATTACGCATTACCCCAAGCCTGTTTCTTAAACATTTAAAAAGCATTTAATATTCACTATCTAATGGAAATCAATAAAAATTCAATGTAAATCTATGATAATAAGAAATAAAGAAATATTAAAATCTGAGGCCAAACGTTTTGAAGACGCCAGATTTGAAAATTTGAGGTCAGGCCGAAATTTGGGCCAAGGCCAAATGTGAGGTCAAAAGTGAGACCAGGCCAATGGAGCCAGGCCAGGTTTTAGAGTACGCCCTAAAAATCTAGCTTTCAATTAAAATGCATTCACTTCCTTAATTAAACATCTCTTTCATCTCACAAGCTATTAAAAAACCGCATATTATACAATTATTTTAATATGAATACAAGTTTTAAACAATGTCGTTTTTACCCAAATTGCAGGTTTAAACACAGCTGCAAGTATTGTGACGGAACCCATGCAGCAACCAACTGCAAGAAACCACAGTCCAAATACTAATCATGGTACACAAGCTAACACATCATTATTCACACTGGGTAATACTCCAATTAAAATTGCTCGCCTTAAACACCATTTAAAAAAATACAAACACAAAGAATTTTGCTTAACGGTTTTCAACATGGTTTTCAACTACAATACATGGGCCTAAGAAGACCAAGACAAGCAAACAATCTTCAAAGTGCTAAGCAGCACCCAGCAATCGTCAAACAAAAAATCACCAAAGAACTTTCATTACAGAGAATTGGGGGCCCTTTTAAAGAACCCCCTTTCCAACACTCCAAATATCACCAATAGGCCTGGTGCCAAAAAAGATGGGGATTATAATCTCATACACCATCTATCTTACCCAGATTAAGACTCCATTAACTACTACTTAAATCCATTAGCATGTTCAGTTCATTACTTCTCCATTGATGATGCAGCCGTCATGATAGCTTCTTTAGGTCAGAACACTTTATTAGCAAAGTCTGATATCAAGTCAGCCTTTAGACTATTACCAGTTGCTATATCTGATTTCGATTTGCTAGGTTTCCAATTTCAAGGCAGTTTCTATTTTGACAAAATGCTCTCCTTTGGCGCCTCGATTAGCTGTGCTCTCTGGGGGAAAATTTGCCACAGGCATACACTGGTTAACTCAAAACACATCTCGAAATCCAAACATTTTACACTATCTCGATGACTTTCTCTTTGCCGGCAAAACCCAGTCCCATCAGTGCCAAAACACTTAAGCCATATTTCAAAACATATGTCAAGATATGGGGGTTTCCATTGCACAAGACAAAACTACAACTCCAGCCACAATCATCACATATCTCTGAATAGAATTTAACAAAACTCTCATGTCAATGAAACTCCCTCACAACAAGCTTAGTCTCTCTCAGCAACAGTCCAAACCTGCATCCAACACGAAAACGTCACCCTTAAATTTCTCCAATCTCTCATCAGCCTGCTCAATTTTGCATGCCAAGTAGTAGTACCTGAGCCTTCTGCAGAAGGCTGATAAACGCCACCATGGGCATTCAAAAACAACACCATAGAATTAGAGTTACAGCAGAAATTAAACATGACCTCCACATATGACAGCAGTTTCTAGCAAACTATAATGGTGTCACCGTGATCTCCAATAACTTTGGTTGTCAGATACCTACCTACAGCTATTCACTGACAGTGCAAGGGGGGGGGGAGAACGAGGGTTTTGGAATTTTCTTTTCGGGAAGCGTGGCTCACGCCAAATGGCCAGAAAAATAGTTACAAACCGATGTCATCTATGACATGACATTTCTGGAATTGTTCCCAGTCTACGTGGCTATATTGACCTAGCACAATTCCTTGTCAAACAAACGTATCCTTTTCCACATCGACAACATGGCCGTAGTACATGTCCTTAACAACACCACATCCAAATCCAAGAGAGTTATGGCGATCATACGCGAGCTGGTTATTATAAGTGTAACATCACTGTTAGAGCACAACATATTCCCACTAAACAAAACTCTATAGCAGATTCCATTTCTCGTTCACACTGGAAAAATTACAATAGCTGGCACCAGATGCAGATCCCAAGCCCACTCAACTTCCCATCAGGATCTGGAATGTTTGGTCATCGAATCGAAACGATTAATTCACACATTACTGTCACACAACTCGAAACTAGCCTATAGTACAGCTTACAAAAAATATCACCGTTTCCTTGATCTCTATAACCTGCCAGACATCTTGCCCATACCTACTGACATATTACTCAAACTCATTGCATACCTGTCAATTCAAAAATACGCGGCTAAAACAGTGGAACTTTATGCACGTGCCCTTTCATTCAGTCATAACCTTAAGGCACAACTTGACACTACAAAGTATTTTCTTGTATCCCAAGCAATCGAAGGTCTTAAACACAGCAAGGGCAAGACAGTCGACACCCGAGGCCCAATTACTCGCCCCCTCCTGAGACAACTAATTTTATCTCTCTCAGCAGTCTGTTCCTCACAATACGAGGCCACGCTATTCACTGCAGCCTTTTCATTGGCCTATTTCGGCCTACTTAGGGTAGGAGAATTCACAACTGCTAACAAATCATCACTCACTCATTGTTTAAAACTTCACAACATAACAGTTTATAGTCATCAGTCGCATTTGAGGCTCACTATACCTCATTCCAAAACAGACCAAACAGGCAAATCCTCCACATTAACCATACCTCGGGAGTCTGAGAGGGCTCTGTGTCCATTCGGGCCATCTCAGATTTCAGTAAAATTCGCCCCCTTTCAGCACCTACTGCCCCTTTTTTCATTCATGCGGACTCCAAGCCACTTACAAGATACCAATTTAATTCAGTCCTACAAAAAGATCTTGCCACCATAGGTCACCAAAGGCATTTCAGTACTCATAGTTTTAGAATCGGGAGAGCAACTGATATGGTATTACAGGGGGTCTCAGATAAAGTAATCAAAACCTCAAGAAGGTGGAGGTCTCAAGTTTATTCCTCCTATATCAGACTATAGGTACAGGGTGGGTTTTATTTTGTTTCTTGCATCTACACAACTTATAAAAACAAACAACAATTTATTAACCTCCACTAATCCAAGCAAAGTTTTTCAGGCACTCTGAAAAACATTTGGATAGTAGGATTATCAATCCCTTTCTGGGCCAGAGAATTGTCAGCCACCAAACCTGGTGGCAGAAACCTAAACCTTTTAGCCAAAGTAAAATGGCACACAATAAGGGGATTGCAGTGGCACCAACTCGATCCCCATATTCTAAAACTGCTGAAAAACTCTCCACCTCTAGACTTTCTAGTCATTCATCTTGGATCTAACGATTTAACTACAGAAGGCCCGACCAGCAAAAAACTAATCAAAGAAATTGAATGTGCATTTTTAAGATATAATTCACTTATGCCGAACACAACATTGGTATGGTCAGTCATTCTCCCTCGTCTCAACTGGCAAGGGACGCCACTTAATTCGGGAAAGAAAATCGAAAAGAACCACCATGAATAGGAAAGTCAGATCAATTGTATTAGATTTGGGAGGGGCTGTTATTTCACACCGAAACATTTTAGCAAAGTTTACGCGATTATTTAGACATGACGGCACATACCTGTCGCGAACAGGCAATAAATTGTACCACAAAAACTTGGAGGGGGGCTTGTTCACATTTTAATCAAACACGGTCAGGAAATTCTCCCAAGATAATTTTGGTTTAAAACGCATCTCATGGGGGGGGTGTAAGAGCGGTTATTCTTCGGGTAATGGAGAACATATTATCAATGTTCGTGGCGGGTCCTGGGGGACCTAATGGGGGGTCTTTTCGGGACATGTCTGGCCTGTGCGTTTTCCCCCATCTTTCAATTAGGCAGATGGCCGGTGTATATGTGTTGGGAAATTGGCATCCCATGTGCTAATGATTGGGGTTCACAAGTATCTCGCCATACTATCGACCCCCCCCCCCAACATCCTAAAAAAGGAGGAGGGAGGCTCACCGGGTATACTCGTATACTCAAGCTAAAAAAGTACGAGTATATACCTGGGAGCAATCACCGGAAAACAAGGTAACCAGTCATGTCTCGAATCATCCCCGTCCACATGTCATTCATTAAGCATGGGACATCTCTGTCACTTGTGATCAACACAAGGTCCCCCGTCTTGCCCGTTATGCACCTTTTGCGTGTTGGTATTTCGGTGGACCCCCAGACCTTCCATAGCAGAGAGCATGGACAGTGTGGCCTTACTCCAACACCCATGGACTTTGTGGTCAACATGTTTGTGCGTTTGTCGTATAGACATTGCCATTTATCTGTATATTGATTCTGTGTTGGCAGATAATAAATTGTGAACTGTTGCATATTTTGTTCTGTATTCAATAATAGCAAACAAGCAAAGCTGTGGGAGCGTGTTCTGATGAACACTGGCGGAACTCCATAAATAGTATTATCGCAGAAAGTCAGGCAAAATATCATTGGTATCGTGTATCATGACTGTTCAATTAATAATGATTATTTTATGCAATATACAAATAACCAAACTTAATTGATGGAATGTAGGCAAAAACACATTCAATTGTGTTACATAGAATTGTACAAGTTATCACAAGGGGCATAAACTCGGTACTAAATGCCAAATATGCACAGTGTAAGCCTTCCACCTTTGTTATCTTCTGGAGATGCGCTTCAAACTCAGTAATTACGAAGTCCAATTGTTAATTAATAAACGTTTATTAATGAGTGTGATCGTATAGTAGATATTACAACCATTAAGAGCAGCTCAAATCAAAGAATATATCTAACATCATTTTACATGAGTATATATAACATTTTACTTATAATTGACAGTTCTGACCAGTCCAGCCCATCTATAATGATCATGAGTGAACATTTATTGTCAAAATTCCAGAGTTAAATTTTATTTCTAAATAAAGTAACAAAACTGTCAAAACTGTCTATCAAAGAGTATAGATGCAGGATTTGAGTCTCCAGTCCTGAGTCTCGGAGTCCCCCATCAGGGTATGAGGCATCATTTACTCATAATACATTCATTCATACATGGCTACAAGGTTACAAAGGTTAAATAGATGAACAAGCATTACAAGACTAACTTGCAATATTAGGGCCTTCATTACAGACACAGGATCGCCAAATATGACAATTTGTTGATAACTTGTTTATATATTTTCAGTTTGTATTTTACTGTGTCAGAATTAATTAACCTCATTTATGACAACGAGTATTGGGATGCAGTATTTGGGTATCCCGCCCTAATATGACGCGTCACTTGCTTACAATATTAAAATATCCAATATAAAGTATACATGAGTTCATAGTTTAAAAGGTAGCAAAGGTTATATAGAATATGCAATACATGACTCAGTATAGAGTACCAGAGCTATCGATGCAGACACAGAATCACCAAATATGACACTTATTTATAAACTCTCAATTTGGATATTATTATGCCCGTATAATGCACCTGGTTTCATAACATCATTTGGGAATACTACGCAGTGCTACAATAGTCACAGAGTTCGTTCTGTTAGTTATCATTACCACAATTAATTGCGCAGTATCTAGGTATACATAAGTATCATAGTGACCAATATGTAATACTAGCAATTCAAGGTCATAGCATGGCTATCTGTTTACATACGTCCCCCAAACAAAAGAAATATCCCGAAGGGAAATTTCTCATGTCCGGCGCCCGGATTAGGAAAGCGTCCTTGATCTCCCCTTGGTCAGATGAACTTCCTAGTGACATACCAGTCAGAACACCTATATTAAGAGGTAGTATCAAGTGACATGTTTCCACCTCCAGCTTGGAACATCATTCACATACAAAAGCAAATTTGTAACCAGGATGTATACATAAAATCATATACATGTAGTTTGATTATATCGCATTACAATCATGAAAACAATAATGAATAAGGTATGACAATAATGACCAGGATGAAATAATCAATCATAATTGATGATAATCGTTAATTCACATCAAAGTAATGATAAGTATGGTTAAGTTTAATGACATATATATATATATATATATATATATATATATATATATATATATATATATATATATATATATATATATACAAAGTTAGGGCATGCTTGTAAGTTCACAAAATATCTCTTTCTTCTAAGGGGTGCAGTTCATGTACTAGCTTCATAGGTTCGGAGTCCATCGGTTTCTTCCTGTAGTTTCCAGAGTGAATCACAAAATAAAAGATTTATATTAGCACAAGATAACACACATTTTTTACTTTAACACTTTTTACACAATACACATTTTTTTCCACAAGGAAAACACAACTGCTTTGCGGCCCAATTATTCGTACATCATCGGCACTCGTGGATAGAGGGTTGGCGCGGATGGCGAGGCGGCTTCTCGCGGAGCGTCTCCTGCGTTCCTCTGTTGCGTAGACATCGCGGCCTTCTCTTCCAGGTATTTACGTGCCAGCTCTGGGTCCGGTCTATAATATTTGGCCCATGGAGATTCTTCATTTTTCTTCTCTTCAAGTAATTGTTGTGCTAGTTTGGTCGAAATTGTCCCCGTACTATTGGTCATTTTGCGAGTTTCGAGTCTTCCGCTTCTATAGGGTTTCTCTTGGATCCTAACGTTTTTCGGGATTGGTTTAAGTTCAATGGTATCACTAGAGGTCCATTTCTCTGGATTCACACAACAAAATGCATTGTCCTTGGAAGAACCTTTCTTATCTCCGTCACTACACTTTTTCGACAACCTGACCAGCAACCACCACAGCATATACCTCCCTACTTTTTAATAGTTTTGCGTTCTTATACAAAGTCCTAACGTTATTGTTACTGCCAAAGTTAAACACACATAAAACCAAGGACTTCCTACCCAAGATAATAATTCCATGGGTTGCAGATTAGTGACAGGCAATTCCGCCATAAGTGTATTCATCGGGAAAACCTAAATATCTTTTAATTTGTCAGAAATCTTAATTTGTCTTGAATTTTGAATTTACTTTCTTGATTTTAATATTAAGTAATGATAATGAACCATGAAACCCGAGCAACCTTGTCCCATACTCAAAAATGTTGATCGTAATATTTTATTAATTTTAAACCAGTAATCTTAGAATACTTTCAAAAATCAGTCTTTTAGTTTCTTTACTTAGTCGCTGTCTCATGTATTTCGAGTATATGATAAATCTCTTCAACTCCGCATATACAAATAACCTAGGTGCTATGTCCGCGATTGCTAGTCGGCGTATCTCATTATCTGTTTTAATGTCACAGGGGGTCATCCTGTCATACCTTTTTAAAAGCGTGCAATATATACAAAGCTAATCTTATTCAAGATTATTTACATCTACATTAAAGTAACCTATTTATCCCACTACTTTGACTAATTGCTTCATAATAGCCAAACAATCTTCAGCATACTTTTGTTTGCTATTTTTCTTACGGGGTTTAGGGATTGATTTACGCGGTTTAGGGATTGGTTTGAAGCCTAGACCTACTTTAGGGACTATTTCATCTATTTCCATATCTTCATTTAAGTGTACATTTGGGTTATCTAAGGGTATTTCATAGTCTTGACCGCTATTTTCATCACATTGTTTTGACTCAGGGGTTTCATCCGATTCTGACTCTACGGTCTGATCACTCTCGGTTTTGTACTGTTGATCATCCATAATCTTCTTAGCTCTTATTCGTCTTTGAAGTTCCGCTAGGGGGATATCCTCTTCGTCTGAAGATCCTTCTCTTTCCCATTGTTTGAACTGTATAGCTCTTCCTAATAGTTCTGGTTGCATGTCTTCATTTTCCGATGCCGATTGATCTTCTGGTGGCACCACATAGTTAGTTTTTCTTAGAGTTCTTCCACCATCTTCAGTAGTTTGTGAAAGAGGCCAGTGCGAAATGTCTGCCAGTCTTAATTGTCGTGCATGGCATTTGGTGGTTAATCCAGTCAATTGATCTCTCACCACGAAACTAACTGGTCTTTTCTGCTCTATGATTCGGTAATATGGTAGCCACCTTTTATCTAACTTATTTTGTCTTCTGTTGTTCTTTAGGTAGACAGGGTCACCTACCTGAAAATCTTCGTCTTTGCTTTTCTTATCGGCCTGTTTCTTTTTGGCTTCCTTCATATTGCGGTGTACTAGCATGAACGCTTTGTGTTGTTCTTGAAGGGCCGCCTTGTGTTGGTCTTCTCCTGCATATCTCCTTCGAGGTTTCATTAACGTATCAAGGGGTAATACGACATCTCTGCTGTACATGAGGTAATATGGAGAAAACTTTGATGAATCATTAGGATGGAATCGAATGGCTGCCAATGTCTGATTGAGATGAATATCCCATGTTTGAGCGTTGTCTGTTATTTTCTTAGCCATCACGTCATGAAGAGTTCTATTAAATCTTTCTACTTTACCGTTACCTTGAGGGCTGTAATAAGATGTTTTGATGTGGTTGATGTTCAATTCTTTTAAGGTTTCTTCCACTTTCTTGTTCACATTTTCTGTTCCGTTGTCTGTGAGAATTTGAAGAGGACAGCCATATCTTGGATATATTTCTTCTAAGATAAGATGTACTATGTTGTCAGCTGACTTATCGGGAACGGGAAACGCTTCTGGCCAACCAGAGTAAATGTAAATAAAAGAGACTATGTACTTGTTTCCTGACAAGGATGTTGGATATGGTCCTGATAAATCAAGTCCTACCTTAGCCAATGGAAAAGGTGGTATATCTGTCTCTTGAAGTGAAGGCTGATTTTTCTTATTGCTCCTCGTTTGGCATACTACACATCCTTCTACATAGGAATATAACCTTTTATATAAATTTGGTATGTAGTACTTTTGTCTGATTACGTCATATGTTTTGTCTACTCCCATATGTCCACGTCCGTCATGATACTGTTACACTACTAAAAGTTCTAACTCACGTGGTACATACAGTCGAAGTCTTGGGCCTTCAGAGTCTCCATCTGAAAGATAGTACATTAAACCATCAATTTCCAGAAACTTCTTTTCTTCGGTTACCGTTGCTGTTCCTTTATTTAACCTATTCTTTAGTTTCTTGATCTGGTCATCGTGTTGTTGACTTTCTTTGATGTTGATTTCTTCTGGTAGATCAATAAAGGGTTTGATCAATTCGTCGTGTTGCTTAACCTCACATTTGGCCAATCTCTTAGGTGACAAGGCATTTGAGTTAAGTACATTTACTTCAAAGAAATTGTCCTTAACATCTGGTTAATCGTGCTCTGACTGTTCTTCCTCTTCACACTCAGGATTGACTGTAGGTAATCTGGATAAAAGATCTGCACAACAATTAAATCTTCCTTCTATGTACTCTACCTTACAGTTATACCCTGCGATACTTAATGCCCATAGTTGAATTTTCTTATTCTGCATTGGAGATTCTAAGATATATTTTAGCGGCTTATGGTCTGTTCGTATAATAAACTGCGCACCGTGTAAGTAATGGTCTAACTTCTGAAGGGCGTAGTGGATTGCGAATGCCTCCTTTTCTATGGTTGACCATTTTTCTTGAGTTTTACTCAGCTTATGGGATAAGTAATATATTGGCTTATCGTCTCCTTCATCTGTTCTTTGGGTGAGGCACGCTCCAATACAATTGTCGCTGGAATCGTTGTACAAGATGTATGGCTTATTAGTATCTGGATATGCTAGCAAAGGCACTATCGTTAAACTTTCTTTAATAAAGTCAAATGCTTTTTGGCAATATGGTGTCCACTTAAACCTTGAATACTTTCTGGTTAAGTCAATCAATGGTTCTGCAATCTTTGAGAAGTTTGGTATGAATCTCCTGTAATAACTACACATACCTATAAAGCCACGAACCTCTCGGACTGTAGTGGGCGCAGGTAACTTTCTTATAGCTTCGACTTTCTTTGGATCAGGTGTAACGCCATGTTCATTGATGATGAAACCAAGATATTCAGTCTGTTCCTTGAAGAAACTACACTTCTTAAGTTTTAATTTTAGTCCATGCTTTCGTAGGCGATTAAAAACGTCTTGAATATGACGAAGATGATCTTCCGGTGTCTCTGAGAATATAAAAATGTCATCCAGGTATGCGATGGCAAACTCCTCTTGTCCTTGAAGAACTATGTTCATCAGCTCTTGAAAGCCTGCCGGTGCATTACTCAACCCAAATGGCATCCAGTTGAATTCGAATAGTCCTTTGTGACATGCAAAGGTCGTTTTTTCTTTACTTGAATCTTCTAATTTCACTTGCCAATATCCACTCTTTAAATCTAATGCCGTAAAATATTTTGCCTTACCTAGTAAACATAGGATGTCATCAATCAACGGTAGCGGGAATGAGACTGGTTTCACTATCTTATTTAAACTTCTAAAGTCAACGCACATCCGGTCTGATCCGTCTTTTTTCTTCACAACTACTAAGGGAAATGACCAAGGTGATTGTGATCTCTCAATAATCTTTGCGTCCATCATTTCCGGTATGGCCTTGTCAATTATCTGTCTTTTATTTAAGGGTACACGGTAGGGTCTATTCTTTATTGGGTGATGGTCTCCAGTTTCTATCTTCATTTTAACAGTATCAGTCACTCCAAGATCACTGTCTTTCTTTGCAAATAAATCCTTGTTTTTGCTCACAAGTCTTTTGATTGGGTGTTCGAATCTTTTAGGTACATCAATCTCTTCTTTTGTGTCTGGAGTAGTCTGTTTTTCTGAGATTTCCTTCTGTTTTAATGCGGTAACGCGTCCTACGATGTAGCCTCTCGGAATTTTATAATTTTTGTTAGTTTGGTTAACGAAGATCATTGGAAGTTTCTTATCCTTTCGAACTCTACAAACGGTGTCTTTTAAATATAGTCCTGGATCTTCCATAATGCAGTTATTGTCTATGCTGTTCACTTCAACTAAGTCACTTTCTTCCAGAGAGAAATTGTTATTTATTTTTCCATAGAATACTGTCACCGTGTTCGGCCTCATAATAAGTTTCTTAGGTGTTCTTACAATAGTTGAGATGTGTAAATCTTTAAGTTCTGCGTATACTTTGCCATCAATACGCATGAGTCAAAGATCAAAGTATAAACGAACATTGTTTTTCTTGAGCCAATCACGACCGAGAATCATGTTTCGGTTGAGTCCCTTTGTCACATAACGTTTGTGGTCTAAAGTTAATCCTGAAATCTTTAAGGAAATATTTACATACCCTATCGCAATTAAAGAATTACCATTTGCTGCTTGTAGAGAGGGGATGTCATTTTTAAACAACTTTGGGCGGGGGAATAGATTATCATACATTTTCTTACTAGTTAGAGATACGGCTGCACCTGTATCTACCAAAGCCCTGAATTTATTTTTACCTATTTTTAATAAACAGCTACTGGGGTTGTTAGTAAAATTAATTTCATAATTAGGTCTTTGTTTAAAGTTCTTTCTTCGGGCTTCAACGAAGGAAGAACGTTTTAGTTTTCCTGTTTTTGTTTATTAACAGAAGAGCGCGGTTTGAAATTTTGAGATGGTCCCTCATTTACTCGGTTTCTAAAATCATATGTTCGGCCTTGGCGATCTGATGATCTGCCCCGATTTTGCTGCGTTCTCTGATACATACGCGAGCTCCAACAATGTGCACGTACATGACCTACTTTACCACAATTCCAACATTCCACAGGTGACCGGGGATTCTGCTCTATATTATGTACGGGTTTGTTTTGACTGAGTCGTTTATTCATTTGAGAACGGGACCTGATTTGGGGTTTATTTTGATGACCCGTTTGTTTGCATTTAAAACACCTGCTATTTCGCGCGTGGTCAATTTCCATTGGTTCTACATGCCTTGTTTCTATTGAGGTAAGATTATTTGCTCTATCCAGAGTAGTATCAAAATTTGAAGGAGTTCGTCCGTTGTCATTACTTTGTACAATTTCTGTCATATTTGACCCTCTTATAGCTAGTCTCTGTCTCAGGTTTTGTTCTCGCATTGCTATTTGAATTGCGGATTCTAAATCTTTAGGGTTTTCTCGCAAAATTTTCATTCTGAGGTAGTCGAATGTCAACCCGTCACAAAAGATATCTACTAACTGTTTTTGTACCAAAGGATCTTTTAGTCTGTCTTTACTGTATGCGTCTTCCGCGATTTGTAATAGTCTCTCAGCGAACAACTGAAAACTTTCATTTGAATTTTGTCGAGTCCTATGCATTACTGCTAACGCGTGTTGGGGATCTGTTATTTCTGCAAATCTATTTTTAAGGGATTCTTTGAGATCGTTCCAAGATGGGATTTCTTCAGACGCATCTGTTTCATCTAAATACCTTTTAATATAATCCCCCACTGAACCCTTACTCGTTATGTATGCAAGCATTGGGATCTCATGACATTGTTTCCCAGACATAACACAATACTTTTCAACTTCTTTTATCCATTGTTTAAATTTTTTAGCATCTCTTTCAAAAGGAGTTTTCACAGAAGATAGGGGCACTGAGATTGCGGCTGTCATAGCTTTAACTTGACCAATGAAAAAATCTTTATCATCATCCTGATTTGGGACTCGGTGTCGAGGTTCACGAGTTTCATACAACCTAGCGTCATGATATGTTTCAAAAGTATTTTGTTTAACATTTTCTTTTTCTAAGGATTTTTGACCTGTTTCATGACCTTTTTTTTCTTTACTCTGACCCAACCCCGCGATTCGTTGTTCTAATTCTTTTATTTGATTTTTTAATTCTTTTTTATAAAACTCATCACCTTTCGCCATAATGGTTGCTTAGACAAAGTTGTTTACTTCGAGATAGTTACAAGAGACATTTAGAAATGGTTCTTACCTTATTGTCTTTTCCTACTTCGCTTTGTCCTCGTCACGAGCTCCAAGAAAGTTTGTGTAAGCCTTCCACCTTTGTTATCTTCTGGAGATGCGCCTCAAACTCAGTAATTACGAAGTCCAATTGTTAATTAATAAACGTTTATTAATGAGCGTGATCGTATAGTAGATATTACAACCATTAAGAGCAGCTCAAATCAAAGAATATATCTAACATCATTTTACATGAGTATATATAACATTTTACTTATAATTGACAGTTCTGACCAGTCCAGCCCATCTATAATGATCATGAGTGAACATTTAGTGTCAAAATTCCAGAGTTAAATTTTATTTCTAAATAAAGTAACAAAACTGTCAAAACTGTCTATCAAAGAGTATAGATGCAGGATTTGAGTCTCCAGTCCTGAGTCTCGGAGTCTCCCATCAGGGTATGAGGCATCATTTTACTCATAATACATTCATTCATACATGGCTACAAGGTTACAAAGGTTAAATAGATGAACAAGCATTACAAGACTAACTTGCAATATTAGGGCCTTCATTACAGACACAGGATCGCCAAATATGACAATTTGTTGATAACTTGTTTATATATTTTCAGTTTGTATTTTACTGTGTCAGAATTAATTAACCTCATTTATGACAACGAGTATTGGGATGCAGTATTTGGGTATCCCGCCCTTATATCACGCGTCACTTGCTTACAATATTAAAATATCCAATATAAAGTATACATGAGTTCATAGTTTAAAAGGTAGCAAAGGTTATAAAGATTATGCAATACATGACTCAGTATAGAGTACCAGAGCTATCGATGCAGACACAGAATCACCAAATATGACACTTATTTATAAACTCTCAATATTTTTATATTTTTTATGCCCGTATAATGCACCTGGTTTCATAACATCATTTAGGAATACTACGCAGTGCTACAATACGCAGCTATGTTAAGGCTGTCCGAAGCTAAATTTATATCGGAAAACGATACTGTTTTAATTATCAAATAAACACTTTAACCGGGCGATTTTCTTTAAATCTTTGTTACATTAATAAACAGCGATATCCAACAATATATTTGATGCATTTTTGTGACGTCATATGTTGTTCTTAAGACACAACGTATGATCTATATAAATCGCATTGGTGCAAGTGATAAATGACATTAAATCAAATATATTTTTATTAAAAATCCTTCGATAAGTAATGTATTTTGCAGTTCTTGCTGGGGGTTCATATAAATATTTCGTTTATTTGAAATATTGTCAAAACATTTCGCCCCATAATCGAAATTAGGCACATTTTTACTTTTTAAGCTCGAATTACACAACATTGGGTAAATTCGTAGGTTTCCCCCAGCATGATTCACATTGGTACTTATTTTCTCTACCAGTTTCACGCAAAAAATACAAAGATTGTATTGATCTTTCACTTGTGCCAGGCTGTTTTTTACATGCATAAAAATATATCCATTCATTAGTTTACACTTAGCAGGGCGAGTCTCCAAACCATTAGTTTATAAATAGTCATTTACCTAATACGAGGCTTTAAAACTGCCGATTTTTTTAATACTAAGTAATGATAAAATTAAATTTAGTATAACTAGTATTTAAAACAGATTCTATGTAAAGGAATCACGCGGTTTTATAATATTCAGTAAAATTCACTTATTTCGTTACGATACATTCCCTGAGAACTATCGAAAGGAATGCAGATCGTGACGTCAAAGTTAATTATGACGTCATATCGTATGAAGTTCAGACAAGTGACTTTCTACACATCAATTCGGGCAGCCTTAACATAGCCGCGTAGTCACAGAGTTCGTTCTGTTAGTTATCATTACCACAATTAATTGCGCAGTATCTAGGTATACATAAGTATCATAGTGACCAATATGTAATACTAGCAATTCAAGGTCATAGCATGGCTATCTGTTTACAACAGGAAGTAAAGGTAATTCTTGGAACAAACTATCAAATTCCTCAACTTCCTCTTCCTTTTTCCCGCCAAAGAACAGTCTTTGTTAAAACCTACTTTTCAAAAACCTTCCCACCCAGCCCTGACGTTAAATTGGTCAATCTTAATGTTATTTATTTTTAGTTTTTGTACCAAAATTTGCCTAAAACTTTTCACTAAAGCTCAGTTATCTGCGCCCAGTCTTTCCTTCTTCTAGATTCATCAGAACCTTACTGGAAGATGATCAGTCAACATGCTTCAAATCTCCCAAATCTGTCATTGTAAAGAGACTGTTGACACCAGCGGTCCTAACATATTCTATACGAAAGTCTAGCTTGACATCCCAGAGGGAGCGGCCATGCAAACCAGCTGTGATAGTATATTTATCAACAAAATACTCATATGTCACTACTAATTTTGAATATTAAGAAACTTGTCACACTGCCCTCTGTAGCGGGTCCTGGGGGACCTTATGGGAGGTCTTTTCGGGACATGTCTGGCCTGTGCGTTTTCCCCCATCTGTCAATTAGGCAGATGGCCGGTGTATATGTGTTGGGAAATTGGCATCCCATATGCTTATGATTGGGGTTCACAAGTATCTCGCCATACTTGGGACACCCTCCACCTCCTAACAAAGGAGGGAGGCTCACCGGGTATACTCAAGGTTAGCAAGTACGAGCATATACCAGGGAGCAATCACCGGTAAACAGGGTAAACAGTCATGTCTCGAATCATCCCCGTCCACATGTCATTCATCAAGCATGGGACATCTCTGGCACTTGTGATCAACACAAGGCCCCGTCTTGCCCGTTATGCACCTTTTGCGTGTTGGTATTCCGGTGGACCCCCAGACCTTCCATAGCAGAGCAAGGACAGTGTGGCCTTACTCCAACACCCATGGACTTTGCGGTTAACATGTTTGTACGTTTGTCATATAGACATTGACATTTATCTGTATATTGATTCTGTGTTGGCAGATAATAAATTGTGAACTGTTGCCTTTTTTGTTCTGTATTCAATAATAGCAAACAAGCAAAGCTGTGGGAGCGTGTTCCGACGAACACTGGCGGAACTCCATAAATAGTATTATCGCAGAAAGTCAGGCAAAATATCATTGATATCGTGTATCATGACTGTTCAATTAATACTTCCTTTTCATATAAGTGGCAAAACCTGGGGTCATCTATCTTGACAAGAGGATTCGTCATTTTTTAACATGAATCTTTGGGGAAATGCCATCTGCATTGACCAAATACACCCTGATGATTTTTTTAACTTCGAGAACATCATATTGTAAGACATAAGTGTGTGAATTTTCATTCATTTTTTATCCATTTGTTAAACAATTTTCATGCCCTTTTTACTCCATAGTGCTTTGAAGCAAATTGTCGATAAACAATTTCAATCGTGTTTGCTTCTCATAATATTGAATATACAGGCAAAAACAGTTTGACATATACTGTAGATAACATTCAGTTCATTTTTAATTCAAATAACAGGTTACTTTAACCATACGAAGATATCTTAGGTATAATGTACAGTTAATATAGTCCTCACCAATAAAATACTATAAGGTTTGTGTAAAAAAAACCCTTTCATCTATAGATAATTAAATATATAATGAATCAAATAACCCTTGTTAAATGGTAGGTCATTCATTGAAGGATATGTTGTTTTCTTTTAAAGTTTTTTGTAATGCCAAAACATAGTCATCCTTTTTCAAGGCAAACTCTAAAAATTTGTTGACTTTTTCTTTTCTCCCCTTGCTTCGGTCCTTGCACAATGTGTTAACTTCACAGGGGACATCTTCCATATGACTGATAGTGGTTTCAATGAAGTCATAGTCTATTTCGTCAAGAAGAGTTTCTCGATTATCTTGAATCCAGCACTTCAAAGGATCTGTATAAAGTAAACCAACATTAATATATGATAGTTTCTAACATTAAACGCAAACATTAATCAATATATCTACACACCCAATTCCATTGGATTGGGCAATTCTTCCGATGAAGGTAAAATATCTTTTAAATGTGCGACTATGGAATCCTTTTTTTCTCTCGACAACTTGTGACACTTATCTAGGAAAAACTTTGCTCTTTCTTTTCTGCTTTCAATTTTCTTCATTCTAGTTATTTCTTTCGTGTTAAAGAAAGATGAGATTTCACTTTTTTCCAGCATGACCATAGGTTCAAGATTCTCTAAAAGAGAGTTTTGATTCATCTGAAGAAAGGTTTCGCTTTTCGAATCAGTTTGGTCGTCTTTAATAAAAAAAAGTGGGAAATGTTAATAAATTTACATACTTGTAGTTAAGAATAGGAAATGTAAGTTCTTATAGGCATCAAGTGTCATTCGGGTTAGCATTTCACAATCAATAAATGATAACAAATACTAGTATAGATTAAGTTATTACTACACTATGGTTTTAATTTCATTTGGCGGAACAAATGTTGAATTACAAAAGAAAGTACCATGTCCTTTTGTTTTTGATGGGGTTGTTCTTATCAAAATCTTCCTTCCTTCCATTGACAGACCTGTATGTCGGAGAATTGCCGATGTAACATTCCTAACGGCTTTGTAAAGTCTTGCAAAGGGGTTTCTTCGAAAACTCAATCGAACATGAACAAAGTTTGATTCACTCAATGCTTTGTCTGTAAAGGAAACAAGCAAATGATACATATTAGTATAACAAAGATTTAATGAATTCTATGACTGCAGTTAATTTCTAGTATATATTTTTTCTTTGATTTAAATAGTTTGTTAGGATACATTGAAACATAAAATATTTTCACCTCGTTTTCACAAGACCTGTGTATATAATAGTTTTACCTATTTTGATGACTTTCTTGTTGATGATGATTTTTTCTACTCTTCTTCGCGACGCAGCAATTTGACCATCGTCAGTTTGTAGAAATTTTAGAAAAGTATCAGCATGTTTGTCTTTCATCATAAATGTTACAACGATTGGTCTATTTTTTAGTGCCGTCATAAGAATTTGACCAGGGTGCGCACATGTTGTATCCGCTAGCCAAAATTTCATTTTCTGGATCTCTGCTTTGAATGATTCTAACTCAAACACCATGGTTTGGAGTTCTAAATGTTGATTTCCTGAACCTAATGGACAATGTATTGTAAAAGTTTAAGATATGTTTTAAGTTTCAATCAATAAAAAGGAACTTTTAATCTTAAATCTATGAGACAAACTGCTTACTTGGGATGATTTTTGTACGGAAACTTTCCAGCTGAAACTGCTTTTCAGATGAAAAACTTTGACATTTACCGACAAGATCATTTTCTCCACATTTTTGAAAAATCCATTCTAGGAAACTAAAGTTATACTGGAGTTTGAACAAGTCCAACATTTCACTCAGCATCTTAGTTGTATCCATTAATTTAACAGACTTTTCATCCATGAATTCTTAAAAAGAAAATTAGCATTCACATAATTGCTTATACTTATAACTACTTATATGATTTAATGGCTGAAACCAGCTAAATGAATTCCTAAATTATTTAAACCAATAATCTGTATAGTAATCGTACAATTAAATCAGTTTAATCATACCTTGTAAAATGGTTTTCATAGAGTACAAAGTGTCGTCGGTAATACAACCTCCGATGCTCTCTAGGAAATCTTTTAATTCTTGTGTTTCCTCAGTGCGTTTCTCCATCATAGCCGTGTCTGAAACAAAACTTTCTTCAGTACAGTGCAGAAATAAAAAATAACTTAATGCATATTTAAGGGTTAATACTAGTACACAAATACCTCTGTTAAAGTCACTTTCTCCGATAGATATTTCCGAGTTTTCTTCACATTCTATGTCACTGTTTTGGGGAGATTCAGTCTAAAATGGTGTGAAACATATTTAGTACGACAGATAATATGCAATCCTAATACGTCTGATAAACGTAAAACTTATTCAACTCCTCATTTCGAAGTAACAAATTACGTTGAAACCTTTAAGTAAGCTCTGTACCTTCAGTTTTGTCTGACTAGATTTCAAACAGGACTGATGTACATGTCCGCAGAGTTTTGCTTCCGCAATAAGTTTATCCATAGGTGCTAAAATGTCTTAGGAAATAAATGACATTTTATTTTTAAAGAAATGTAATTGTGGTAAATCCTAATTGATCACAAGGTAATGTAATTCTTCATTAAGCGTGATACATGTGAATGGATAGTGAAAAGACATACCAGACATATAAATCACTTCGTCCTCTATCATTACTTTCATAATTTTGTGTTTCAATGGAAGCTTTAACATCCACTGATAAGCCAACTTCTCCGGCTTATAAAGTGACCTCAGTGTAGGAATAAGGCAATTTCGTATCATAAAAGTTACAATCACACATCCAGTTTTGACACCACTCACTAATATATCACCAAATTGGGCATTGGTTATTATTACCAGCATCCCTCTTAATTTCTTTAGTTCTGTTTTAGAATAACTCAAAATATCTGGACAGTTCACTACGTATTTGGTCCTTGTGTGATCTACAATATTAGTATATAATTACAAGAGGTTCATGGGTCACACCGCTCACCTCAGCAAGCAACTTTATCCATAAAACAGCTTTATGGGGTCAAATACATTGTCAAATATCTGAAAACTTTATTGACGTATATCTTGTTTAAAAAGATTTTCCCAATTTTCTCTACGCATTCTAGTTTTAATCATTGAAACCATCTTGCTTTATTAACAATTTTAAAAACAAAAAATTTTTTGAATTACAATGTTTTACCGGTATATACTAAAGTAGAATATTTTAAACTACCTTTCGCATTTCTTGTGAAGAACATTCTACAGATTTTTTCCTTATACTTGTACTTCTCCCGAGACTCCAACATTAGCTTGGGATCATGTTTTGAACAATTAAAAACCTTATTTCACATCTCCTTCGGGTCAAGTAATGTTTCAAAGGTCAGAGTTTAAACTTTAGAATTCTCAATTTTAACAGGATGATTGCACATATAGTAATTGTATTATCGCATTGACGTTTTTCAAGACGATCTAAAAAAAATCATATTTATTTCGACATCAATTTTTTTTAGATAAAGGTTGTTAAAGATTTTTTTCTATTTATTCTTATGTAAAAAAAAATCAACCCCTCATTCTGGTCCTTTTTACCAACGGAGATCATGATTACAATCTTGAGTATTCACTACCTGAGGACGTTTCTATGTTAGTTTTAGCTTTCCTAGCCAAATGGATCCTGTGAAGGAGTTTTGTTTAAAAGATTTTTCTTTTTAATTCAACCCTTCATCGTGGTCCCAACCTACTACTGGGGATCATGATTTGTAAAACATAATTACCCTACTTGAGCATACTTACAGGCAAGTGTCGGCTTTTAAGGCCAAATGATTCTTACAAATATCTTTATAAAAAATTCTCTTAACATTCCTATTACATTGGTAATCTCCCATCGTGGCTCAATCCAACACTCGGGGATCATTATTTGACAAAACATGAATGGTTGCTGCCAGTCAAATTTCAGCTTTACTGGTCAAGAAGACTCTTTTAAAATATGTTTCTCTATTAATTATTATATGAATATTAAAGTGTAACCCTCCCCCGACTGCTGTTCCACCTAACCCCCGATGATCATAGTTTGACAAATATTAAAATTTTATTACTTGAGGATGCTTTCAATTAAGTGTTAACTTTTCTGGGCGAGATGTACTTCAGAAGATTAATTTAACATGTCGACACAAATCAATAATTCTTAATTTTATCCTAAGCGGAGTGTAGCCCTTGAATTTTACAAACGTGAATTTCTTTCATCTAAGGATGTTTTGTGCCAATTTAGTATGATTAAGGCTTAGTGGTTTTTGAGAGGAAGTCAAAAATGTGAAAAGTTTACAGACAGACGGTCAAAAGGATTCCGGACAAAAAGTGATCCGAAAAGCTGCTGATGTTTATAGTATTACTAGCATATTTTTTATTTGTATTATATACTTGGCATAATGATAAATCATTTTTAAAACAAGTGATTTTACACAAATGTACCTGTGCTTGATATTCTTTCCTCGAAATATGTAAACCCCCTTCCTCCTTTTTTACAAAACTCAATGCAGCGATCATAAAGTTTTGGAGCTTTCGCCAACAAAAAAATTCCCTCTAAAAATGTAATGTTGTGAAAAGCTACATAGGTTTTAAATAAATGTTTTAACATCTGCTCTGGATTTTGTATATTTTCTAAATCATCGGCGCTATCTAGTATATCTGCAAACAAAAAAGAAAATCATACGGTTATACATGTATATTTGGAGAGAGAGAGAGAGAGAGAGAGAGAGAGAGAGAGAGAGAGAGTTAATTGTAACAAGATGTAATTATAATCGGGGCGAGTATAAAGTCTCCCAAACGAACGAGGCCATCATTGGGGGTAGGGATGACCAACATGTGTCAAACTTTACAGACAAAAAGAGTTAATACTTGAATATTTCTATTTGTGAAATTTAATGAGGTTCCCTAGGGGTCATTTACGATGAACCGACATGACGCAAGGAACAAGAATATACATGGTTTAGGGGTGGGGATCTCAGCCGTTTTCAAGATATTTGGGCACTTCCTGTTCGAGGGGGGGTCAGGACTACCCTCGGGGCCAATGACCTACATACTGTTTGATGCCCCTTAACACAAGGATCAAGAATATATATGGTTTAGGGGTGGGGATCTCAATCGTTTTCAAGATATTTAGGCACTTCCTGTTCGAGGGGGTCAGGACATCCCCCGAGGTCCATGACCTACACACCGTTTGATGCCCCTTAACACAAGGAACAAGATTATATATGGTTAAGGGGTGGGGATCTCAACCGTTTTCAAGATATTTGGGCACTTCCTGTTCGAGGGGGGTCAGGACTACCCCCGGGGCCCATGACCTACACAACGTTTGATACCCCTTAACACAAGGAACAAGAATATCTATGGTTTAGGAGTGGGGATCTCAACCGTTTTCAAGATATTTGGGCACTTCCTGTTCGAGGGGGGTCAGGACTACCCTTGGGGCCCATGACCTACATACCGTTTGATGCCACTTAACACAAGGATCATGAATATATATGGTTAAGGGGTGGGGATCTCAATCGTTTTCAAGATATTTGGGCACTTCCTGTTCTAGGGGGGTCAGGACTACCCCTGGGGCCCATGACCTACTTACCATTTAATCCCTCTTGACACAAGGAACAAGAATATATATGGTTTATGGGTGGGGATCTCAACCGTTTTCAAGATATTTGGTCATTTCTAATTCCTGGGGGGTGGGGATGACCCCAGGGGTAAGATCTAATCAACCCCATATATTGCCTATAATAGTCAATATATGATTCTGAAAACCCTATGCAATTATCTCTGTCCGTTTTCAAGTTATAACCATTTACAATAGAGTCTACGATTTTTCCCATAAGGTTCTATGTTAGACCCCACACCCTTTTGAACCCCCCCAAAAAGTGGTTGGCCAACCCCAAATGAGAAAAATCAAACCAGCGTGCACAATTAGATATGCAGGCCTATCATATCCTAAAGTTTTGTAGAATTCTGTTCGGCCATCTCTGAGAAACGTGACGGACAAGTTCAGAGCGAGAAAGAAGAATAATAATAATAACTAGCACTACTGCATGGAAAAAACCCTGAGACTATCAAAAAACCCTGAGGAAACCCTGAGTGGCACTGAGAAAACCCTGAGAGACCCTGAGGTCGGCACTGAGGGTACTGAGGAAACCCTGAGGGACCCTGAGGTTTGCACTGAGGGTACTGAGGAAACCCTGAGTGACCCTGAGGTTAGCACTGAGGGTACTGAGGGAGCCCTGAGAGACCCTGAGGTCGGCACTGAGGGTACTGAGTAAGCCCTGAGAGACCCTGAGGTCGGCACTGAGGGTACTGAGGAAGCCCTGAAAGACCCTGAGGTCACTTTTAAAAGAAAAACGAAGTAAATTATGCGCTTAGAATAAAATTATAAAAGCTAATATAATTAATTTTTATAATGATTATTTTGATTTTTATTTTGTCTAAATTTCTTTTCAGCAACTCTGAGCTTTAAGTAAGAAAAAGAAATCATGTTCGGGTATGAACCGTATTATATAATCTGATTGTATTAAGGTTTTATTTTCAAATAAATCGCTTAATCTTTGTTCAACTACAACAAAAAAAAATTTTCTTTAATAATAGGCATGCATAAAAAGTAATATTTAATTTAAATAATTACATTTATTTTAATTTGACATCTGATTAAAATAGAACTTCCACCGTACTGTTTTTCTTAAACACTGCATATTACCTTCTACTAAAACCGTTGTGTATATCAATTGTCAATTCTTTTGTTTGCCCATGATCAGATAACACAGAATATACAAGATAAACACACGCGAGTTTTCTGCATGTAATGAACAGGTGCCCGAGGCAATATTGGAAATAGATTACAGTACAGTTGTGAAATTGTCGCAAATTGATTCAACTGAAATGTCAGTTGTGTATATCAGTATGTTAAAATTCATTGTAAAAGAAAAACTATAAAGTAGCAAGCAATAAATCACAATTTAAAAAAACCAAGGTTGTTACATGTAGTGAAACAGGTACCCGACAGGTACAGTGTTTGAGCTATTTCACAATTTTAAAAGAAGATGTAGTTAATTTCATTTACATGCATTTAGTTACATCATAAAGATACATGCACAAATACATGCATGAATTTAAGGAAGTTTATTAGCTAAAATGTGTTTGTTGAATTAGGATTATCTAGCTTCAAAAAGTAGATAAGCGGTGGGGTTACTGTATATCGTAAAGGTTTTGTGTAAATCAGTATCTCTATTTTAAATTAAAATTTGAAATCAGTTTGATAGCTCTTTTAATTGACAGAGTTGAGCCAATTTAAAAAAAAAACCTGAACTTATATATACCGATAACTGTCCCTTGGTTTGAAAAGTAATTAAAGTCAAGAACTGTCTGCCTCATCTATATCACATCACAGAAAACAAAACTGAATCTTACAGACGATGTGAACTACAATGTACTTACAGAAGGATAGTACATGTGTCAATTTCAGTCTAAGAAAGATATTTGTGTAGTGCAATTTCTATTATTTATTTATGTACAGGCTTAAACACATACATCCAAGACACGATGTGGGGGGGGGGGGGGGGGGGGGGGGGCAGGGGAGCCCGGACCCCCCTCCACACTTTTTTCTCGCAACAGACATTTAACTTGGATTACATATGAATCAACACGGAGTTGCCCCCTCCTCTTTTTGGGAGCACGTAAGAAATTAAAGTAAAAGGAAGGAAATTAACAAGATAAAGGCCCAGTACGCCCCCCCCTCCCTTCCCATGGATTAGGTATAATTTTCACGATTTTGGAAGCTGTATTATTCTCCATATTGTCAAGATTTTTTGGATGAGTTTACCCCCCCCCCCCCCCCATTTTCAAAAACGATGTTACATGTACGTGCACCCTAGTTCCTTTTCAATAAGATAAACAGCTTTTCTCTACTATACATCCAGCACCAATTATGAAAGTTTGCGTTGTTTTTTTAAGATCCATGCTAATAGAATTTCAGAAGGTTTTTTTTCAAAATGTTGAACTTTCCGAATTTAGAAATATTTTCCATCCGATATAATTTTGATATTTCTTGTTACCGGAAATGCCGAGAGAGGGGAAGGGGGATTACGAGGTCTGTCTGTCTTGTATAATTTTAATTAAAGGTCAAGTTAAATAGTTCAATTGTAACTTTTGTTGTCCTTTGTTTATTTTCAAGAACAAAACTTCACATGAAAAATGAAATTAAAAAGCAACAGTGATTTTTTGTTTAGATGATCTAACAGATGAACATCTTAATGTAAAAAATGCGCTTCAAATAAGGAAATAATTTTCCAGTCTTTCTCTCTTTCAAACTACAAAAACTTAATTATATTAAAACATGAAATTATCTCTCTCTCTCTCTCTCTCTCTCTCTCTCTCTCTCTCTCTCTCTCTCTCTCTCTCTCTCTCTCTCTCTGTCTCTCTCGTGCATATACTTTATGTATGTTTAGAATTACATGTGCTAGTATACTGTGATATTGCCAGTGTTTAAAATCATGTATCGGAAAAAGTATCTCTAGAGATACTTTTCTGGTTTAAGTTTTATCTTTGGTTAGTTCGGTCATTTTGACGAGGTTAATTTCACAAAGTCATAGTTTTCCGTTACTGTACTACATGCATTTTATAATTAAAATGAATTTCGAAAGAGTTAAATTTATCTGATTCTGCAAATTCACCGAGATGCTACAGCTGTTACAATTGAACCTTTTCACAAGAGAATTTATGTCAGCACATTTTTGGATGTTTATAATGGGTAATAGAGACTGAGAAGTTGAATCAAAATCGATGCTTATACATGCATATAAACTCCTCTAATTAAATGGGTTTATTCCCACGTAGCTAAAATTCTGAAATTCTTATTCCCACCTAGCTAAAATTGTGATTTTCACACCTGATTGAGCATTGAGTATAGTCTGTTTTAGGTGTAAACTACCTGTATAAAAATCACCTGTGATATATCGTTAGATATTCTTGACAATATGGATTTACAGTGTTATAAAAATTTTAATTTAAGTACTATCAATTATTGAATAGTTTCATATTTATAGATAAAATAAATTAAATAAAGTTTAAAAAAAAATAAAATAAAATAAAATAAATTTAATAGGTCTAGCAAGCAATTGCTTAAATAAACAACACACTGCAGTACATGTATATGATATTCAAAATAAGTTATAAATGGCAAACAAAGTTTGTTGTTGATCATAATAAACTTTAAAGGGGCATGGTAACGATTTTGGTCAAAATTTTACTTTTCCGTTTTTAGCTCACCTGAGCTGAAAGCTCAAGTGAGCTTTTCTGATCACTTTTTGTCCGGCGTCCGTCCGTCTGTCCGTCTGTCTGTCTGTCTGTCCGTCTGTCCGTAAACTTTTTACATTTTCGACTTCTTCTCCAGAACCACAGGGCCGATTTCAACCAAACTTGGCACAAAGCATCCTTAGGTTAAGGGGATTCAAGTTTGTTAAAATGAAGGGCCACGCCCTCTTTCAAGGGGAGATAATTAAAAATCATTAAGTATTTTCAAAAATCTTCTTCTCAAAAACCATTCGGCCAGAAAAGCTGAAACTTGTGTGGAAGCATCCTTAGGTAGTGTAGATTCAAGTTTGTTCAAATCATGATCCCCAGGGGTAGGGTGGGGCCACAGTGGGGGTCGAATTTTTACATAGGAATATATAGAGTAAATCTTTAAAAATCTTCTTCTTTGAAACTGATCAGCCAGGAAAGCTGAAACTTGTGTGGAAGCATCCTCGGGTAATGTAGATTCAAGTTTGTTCAAATGATGATCCCCAGGGGTAGGGTGGGGCCACAATTGGGAGGTCAAATCTTACATAGGAATATATGGAGTCAATCTTTAAAAATCTTCTTCTCTGAAACTGATCAGCCAGAAAAGCTGTAACTTGTGTGGAAGCATCCTCAGGTAGTATAGATTCAAGTTTGTTCAAATCATGATCCCCTGGGGTAGGGTGGGCCACAATGGGGGGGGGGGGGGTTCAAATTTTTACATTTGAATATATAGAGAAAAATCTTTAAAAATCTTCTCCTCAGAAACCGATTGGGCAGAAAAGCTGCAACTTGTGTGGAAGCATCCTCAGGTAGGGAAGATTCAAATTATTCAAATCATTATCCCTGGGGGTAGGGTGGGGCCACAATTGGAAGTGGGAGGTGTCAAATTTTTACATAGGAATATATAGGGAAAAATCTTCTAAAACACAAATTGTCTAGAAGAGCTCTAACTTTAGTCAGTTCAGTCTTCAAATAGTCTAGATTAAAATTTGTCAAAATCATATTCTTTAGGAGTAGGGTTGGGCCACATTGGGGGGGGGTCCAATTTTACAAAGGAAAACATTTAAATTGTTCACAAAAACTCAAATGTTTTTATATATGGTTTTACTTATATGCAAGCATTTTGACATATTGTTGATTCTTTAAAATTGTTTATACTCTGGCCCCTGGACAATTCTTAGACCTCACAAGGGGTTCAAAGTTTTATGTAGGTTTATAATCTATATATAAACAGTTGTTTAACCCCTGCGAGATGAAATTCATGATTTTAAGAATTTTAATGAACCGTTCATGAAGTTTCATGACATATTCATGACTGGTTCATAACTGGTTCATAAAGGTGGTTCATGAATTTTATTCATGAATATATTCTTAAAATGTAATTCATGAATAAATTATGAACATACAAGAATACAGGAAATACCTCTAGGTATAATGGTTCTAGGTATTGAACATTCATGAATTTTCATGAAGATCTATTTTAGGAAATCTATATAATTTCAAATACTTTTACAAGTTTAACACAGTTTAATATTCAGAACATTATATGTTTAAAAAAAATGTATACATCTCAAAATATTTTTAAAGCATAGTCTTCATGAACATTCATGAATATTCAAACACCTATATAAATGTGGCATCTTTAATTTTGAAAAAGAAAGATGTTATATATTATAGTTTCATTACTTATTTAATTCTGAAAACATGTAAATTCGTTGACAAAAACAAAGGTGAAATTATTTTAAAATTTGCGTGTTTCTTGGAAAATTTTTTTTTGTATACATTGATTTCTAACTTGTTTGAAGTATATCAAGTTTATTAAAGACATGGTCGGTTGTCAGTCTATCATAGAAGCATATATACACACAAGACGAAGTGCGTCTGTTTCTGGAAGAACGACAGGGAAAATGTTCCGAGCACATTCGGTTGAAATTTGGACCCCGTCGAGCCATTGCGGTTTATTAGTAAAAGGCATCACTGTTGCACACATTTGAAAGCAATTCATTCTATGAAGTTACAAATCCGTTGCGCAAATATTAGGTTGAGAACTTCCAACCATGCATTTATGATTAGCTGTAAAAACTCCGACAACTACGCTCCGAGTTTCAAGGAGTCCGCCATTGTTTATGAGGTGTCATGTCGATTCGCCTCTGTTACAAAAACACACTGAACTTTAATATGTCATAAACTTAATGTCAAGCAAAAATGAAAATTTTACTTTAAAACATTAATGCAAAATTATAGAAATAAAGTATGAAAGAATATTAAATTGAGTGTAAATTATTTTTTCAAGTTCCATAACCTTGAGGGGTTCAAAAACGGAGGGGGTTGAAATTTAACAGACACAACTTGTGTAAACTAAACAATATTAAATCGTACGTTTCTTCAATCTCTTATTATATAATAATGAAAACTTTACCACCTTAAATATAGTTTTATTTAAAGATATTCTTTGATTATTATTAACATATGTTAAAAATTATTTAACCAAATGAAAAGAATCTCAGAATATACATATTCAGCGAGTTGTTTTGATTCTACAACGTCACTTCCGCCCAGTGATTACGCATTTTATTTTGAATGAAAGCAGACGGATCTTCCACATGAGCGTTGGCATAATTTTAGTATGGAATTGAACATGCAAGAAGATAATGCAGCAGATGTAGTTCAAAGTAATGATATTAAAGGTAATTTGGTATGTATATATCGAAATAAACTTTTATGTAATGGAGTCAAAACGGAAAATTCAGATTTGTTCGCTTTTTTCAAACATTTCAAAATGGCGGTTTTTAATTTGTAGTGAAGTTCTTGTCTGACTAACTTATAAGTTTAACTACAAAATTGATAATAGCTTACACGTTTGATATACCTAAACCGGCGCAGTTACAAGATAAAGTTATACATAATGCAGATGTCATTTGAGTTAATGAATACAAACTTATTTTACTCTAGAATTATACAGAAAACCCAGAATATTGGACAGCCCTAAAGATAGTGATCATGGAACATAACTTTCAGTAAGTAATAAATAAATGCTATTGCAAATAATTGAAAATTTCTAATAAAATGGCAATAAATTTTTACAGATTTGAAAACAGTTATGGTTTCATCTTGTTTTCTTTTTTCTGCGATATCACTTTTTCTAGGGTAAGCACTCGCACTCTTAAGCTCTAGTGCAATTTCAGCGTTATCTTACTTGATAAAAATATTTGAATTAAAAAATGAATTATATGATGTGATTAAATGATTAGTTGATGTTTCAAATGACTATGTGTTAAACGATATGTCATAATTATACTGCTATTTGTCATATTATTTTTTACAGTACAGAGGTACGACTCTTCTGCCACCAAAGGAGCTATATCATATGTGAAGCCTGGGAAGAATTGCCACCAAGAAGAATTGTCACTAAACAAAAATAACACTCAAGTTACTCTGGGTTTGTAGAATTTTTTTTTTTAAAGGATGGAGCATTTTACCTACCATGCAGTAAATGCACCTTGCAATATATGGCATACAAGTGAAATCAATATGAGCAAAGGCAAGGAAAATGCAACAAAGCAAGATTTCATAAAGGACATATTGATAGTTAGCAACTAGTTATCATATTCTCATGTCACATATATTTCAAATCATCGCATATTGGGATGTCAATTTCTAATATTGTAACATTTCTTTAAAGCTAATGAGTTCAGTATTGATATCGTTACCTGTTGTTTTGCAAACTTTATTAAACTTGCTGATTATTCAAAGTGATAGTCAGTACATAAGAATATTATGTGATACTTTAGATATTGTCTCATTATTCTTCAATTATAATAAAGTGTTTTATAGTCATTTTTATATGAGATTTTACTTTTTTATATACAAAATGTAGTAGGTAAGAATTTTCATGAATAGTTCATGAATTTTATTTATGAATTATTCCTGAATAAAATTCATTATCTTATTCATGAACAGTCCATGAAGATTCATTAAACTTATTCATGAACAGTTCATGAAGATCCCATGAACTTATTATTGGACATTCATCAATTGATGAATCTTCATGAATATAACTGTTCATGAATTATTCATGAAAAAGTTTGTTCATGAATATTCATCAACATTTTCTCATGAATAAAAATTCATGACTTTAAAATGTCCAATAATAAGTTCATGGGATCCTCATGAACTCTTCATGAACATTTCATGAATAGTATTCATGAATTATTCAAGAGAAAATCATGAATTGTTCATGATCATCTCGCAGGGGAAGTCTGATTATCTTCTCGAGAACTGCAATGCTCAATATGTGATATGGCTGTAAAATCATCCTGTTACAAAGGGGCTCAATGATAACATAAGAATATGCAGGGGAATTTTTTTTATACAGGATCTATGATACGACATTGTTCAGATATTTTGTATATGACTCCATAAAGCTGATTTTATTATGTCTGTTGTTGCTCAGGTGAGCAATGTGGCCCATGGGCCTCTTGTAATGTTTACAATGATTCGGCAAGGCATTTCTTATACCGATAGTCAACCAAAATTTGAGCATCAGTCGTCGAGTTATAAGTGAGATTAATATAATAACAGAGCTCATAGTTTCTTGTTATGTTAATAAAGTTTACATTTTGAACTTTCCAGGTTTAGACCTAAGTTCAATGCGACAAATACTAAAAACTGTTCGTTTATGTTCAAAGCTAATCGGCAAATAGAAAAATACTGCAGCCTGAAAAAATAACTTTTTCTGGTATATTGAACCAATGTAAACAAAAACATGGCACGAGCCTTGTTTACATAACAAAGAATTGTGAGCTCTTTATATAATTTATATAATTTAAAGCTTTAGCAGATGACTGAAGTTCTGACTGCCAATTTTGGTTAAATTGATCTATTAAAACATTTTTTACTTTTACTTTTAACCACTTAGTATTTTGTATATTTTGTTCAAGCCAAATATTAGAGAGTCCACAATGATTTAGTGTTGTTTTTATACAGTCAAGCCAGTCAATTTTACCAATTTCTTGGTTAAATTGAAAGGCCAAGTTGTAGAATAATTTAGAAAGTTTGGTTTCTTTTCCAATTAGTAATTTTGACCAATATGCAATCATGCGTGTTTTTACTTGAATTTCTAAAGGATATCGACCAAGTTCCCCATATATCATGAAATCTGGAGTTGTTTTAAATGAAGCAAAAGTTTACAAAATTTGAGGTGTAATCTTTCTATAACAGTGATATTTGAAAAACCCCATACTTCACATCCATATAACAATATTGGCTAAACAATTTTATCAAATAAATCAAGTTGACACTGTATTGATAGGTTAATTGAACATTCTTCCTTTTTTAAAAACTTCATACATTACTTTTGTTGCTTTTTCGGATAGTTTTTGTATTGTAGTTTTAAAAGATACCAACAGTATGTCTGTTTACCTTCTCAATCACTCAAAAGAATATTGATTAATTTTACATAAAATAAAATTTACCTTAGATCAATCAAACACAAACCCTTTTCAACTGTTAAATTTTACATCCATTACAAAAAGTCCAGCATTTAATTATTTTTATATTAAATACAATATTTAAAACTCTGTTATTTTTTCATTTTACCTAAGGTCAATAATTGAACAGACTATAATTCACCTGTAATTAATTTCCTTTGATCTTTGACACCCTTACCTGTGCACCATTCCCACTTAGCTAAAATCAGTCATCCATAGAAAATTCAGAATTTTAGCTAAGTGGGAAGACACCATTAAATGTATGTCGTTAAACGGAAACAAAACTGAAGTACAATGATGTTGCTTTTGTTTCTTATAGTACCATCAATTCAAATAAGTAACATTAATACAATGAAATATTAAATTAAGAAAAATTGTACACATATTTAAATATCTTTGTTTCAAGTCAAATTCGGCTAACAACCACCCCCCCCCCCCCCGTCATTGACCTAATAATTCGCCGCCCCAATACGAAGAACCTTCCGACGCGCTCTCTTTCTCAAATACTTTTTACATGTTTAATAATACTACATTACATGTAGCATGCGGTAATAAGGCCAATGTTTAATAATGTGCATTTCAATTTTTCTTGATCATTGATTGTCTTCTTTCTTAATCGAAGTCCATGATAACAAAAGTACTGTGTATGATAAACGATGTACTTTCTCCTTTGTGTACATGTATAGAACACATTCTTTTGTTTATCTGGGATCAAGAAAAACCTCGGAACTAACAGACAAGGCTCAGACTTTACACGCGACAGAGTGACCGCGGCGAGGTGTGAATTTTGGCCACCTGTGTATATTATGTCGTGTAGCATCAAAATAAACAGCTGCGAACGGCGGGGAATTACACTGTAAATCAAGATTTGGACTTTTTTATGTTTATAAAAAAGTGATTTCGCCCGAGTCTGCATGGAAATCAAAACATAGTAAAGTTTATGATTATTGAACAAGGACTACATTTATAAAGTGATCGCTCAAAATCGGGATTTACCAAATATGTATAGCGATCAAAATCGGATTATTTTGAATATTTTACTCAGGGTTTGTAAATGAAATTCTTATTGTAATGTTCTGTTTCCTTTACCTACGGAGAGAGAGAGAGAGAGAGAGAGAGAGAGAGAGAGAGAGAGAGAGAGAGAGAGAGTACATGGAGTTTTATAACCTTACACCATTTTACTGTCTATTAGCATTAGAATAGTTTTACAAATCTATATGAGCTCAAGAAAAATTTTCATGTATGGGCAATATTATCCACTGGATAAAATGCCCATGCTAGTGCTTAAATACATGTATATTGTCACAGTTATAGGTTATTGGAGTTTTTCCCCATACTGTACAGAATATGCGATATGATAATCAAAATAGATCTACATTTGTTTCAAATTAGAAATACCGGTAATTGAAATCTATGAATGCTCATTAACCATGCAAATATGTTTTGTTAGGGCAACTAAAATGATTCATTAAATGAATAAAAGTGAACATGATTACACTACTAAGTCATAAAATGACTAAAATGATTTTTGGGTCCGAGCATTTTGCATAGTAAATTAGTGCGCTGTGTTTCCGTATACTTATGATCGCGGTAAGCTTGAAGCGCTTGGGAGAGAGGCCGAACATGTTTATCAGTTATTTTGTCTTTGTGAAATACTAGTAATATAAATCTAGAAATGAACTCTATCCATCTACATTGAAGCTTGAGGAGACTAGATTTTATCTAAACATCTGACTCAACATTGACACAAATCTAGTTAATAGACTTTACCGATAAACCGCTTATATATCTTATTACATGTATTTAAACAAATGACCGTGTTTTGTAATTTGTAAAATAAAACATAAGTGGAGGACCCATGTAACCTGCCTGAGTTAAAGCGCATAATAACACCAGAGACATAAATAACAATAATGTTATTTATGTCTCTGATAACACAACATAATTAGCACGTGCAGATAATCAGACACCGATCGAAATGATCACCTATATTTTGACATTTTTGCCTGGTGTAATGATGCATGGAATAACATAGTCTCAATGAAATGACTGTTGATTCTTTTTAGCGGGAAGTAGATTAGTTAATATCTAAATCATGTAAATCGCAAGCGATGATAACCATTGTTTTTTTTCCTGATAAATCATGAGAGAGAGAGAGAGAGAGAGAGAGAGAGAGAGAGAGAGAGAGAGAGAGTGATTATTTTTTCGGAAGGGGGGATTAGTCCGGTTCTTTGACACTTTTAACTTCTCACAGTGTGCATTGTCCAGTTCAGTAATTTATATGCATTATTGTATAGATACACATACATATAAAACAATGATACAATTAATGATTTAATGCATGTATACAAATGCCGGTAAGGGGTTACGTTAAAACACACATGCATAATTTTAAAACAATGTTTCGGGTTTAAGATTAGAAAAAATATCATCCATTTATTTAAATTTTATTTGAAAAATGAAAAATATAAGAGAGCAATTAAGTTTTAATTCATATCACTGTGTCAAAAGATGTTCCGAAATTAAAACTCTTCCTTTTCATGTTTGAAATTCTTAGAACTGATAAACCAAAATTTTCAAATTCTGTTTTCTTTACTTGACAAACTTGGAAAAAAGTATTAAGAGGTGTTAATACAACATATTGCATTATTGTTTAGCAGTACCGAGCATTTAGATCTTATGACGTGTGTGTATATACAAGTACACGTGTGTCTGTCACCTCATTGTTCCCAATCTCGCTACCGTGCACTGCAAATTGTCAAGAAGGGCTGTGTACAGTAGCTATTATATAATCACTTACTGGCCATTCAGATCTTAGGAAGTGTGTGTATATATACATGTACACGTGTGTCTGTCACCTCATTGTTCCAAATCTCGCTACCTTGCACTGCAAATTGTCAAGAAGGGCTGTGTACAGTAGCAATTATATAACCACTGACCGAGTGAAAAAAATGGTCAACATCATCTCCTTTGAAAACATGAACTTCAATCAATCAGTTGTTAATCATGTGTTTTCAGGTTCTTTGATCAATTGATCTGGTGTTAAAAAACCTTTGATGGATAAAAGATTAAATTGACCGCTCTAAGTTATTCTAAGAAATTATACATTGTACGTTATGAAAATTAATTAGGATTGCATGTTAACTTATTGGGAAATCAATTTCCGGGTAAACTATTAGTAACTTTTAATTCAAAATCAATGCAAACTCTCTCTCTCTCTCTCTCTCTCTCTCTCTCTCTCTCTCTCTAAAAACTCCTACATGTATAGAAAACACTAGTACTACATGTACATTAACACATTTACATGTATGTCGTGTATGTTCTAACCATGGCCGCGGAATGATAAGAGTTGGTTATGAAATTAGGATTGCAAGTTAAGTTATTAGAAAATAAATTCCCGGGTAAACTATTAGTAAATTTAATTCAAAATCAATGCAAACACACACTCTCTCTCTCTCTCTCTCTCTCTCTCTCTCTCTCTCTCTCTCTCTCTCTCTCTCTCTCTCTCTCTCTCCGACAAACTGTACCAATGTTGGTATAAGCTGATAATTTAAAAGTTAACACGACTTTACCCTGTGACCATGCACCTTGTAATAGTTGATCTTTTTTTTTTAGCGCGGTAGGTCTAACTACCGGTTAGCCTTACGTTGTATCCCGCATCAAATTTTACATACCAATATTTTTTTTTTTACATATGATTAGCTGCATATGGCAAAACATATTGAATTAAAGCATTAAGGTGTTTTACGTCTAAAGATGGAACATATAAACGTGGCATTCCGAGTCATTCGCAAACATCCAACTTCAATTCCACCCTTTCCTATTTGTACAACACAATTTTATGTGTAACAAATAAAGCCCGATATTACACTTTCTTTAATTATGACGATTTTTTCTAATCATAATTGTTTATTAACATTAAACAAATTTAATATAACAGACCCAGTTAATACTTCAAAATTAATATTAATCTATATAAACTTTACACTGTATCTAGGTAGCTTAATTAATTAATGGTGGAAAATTACATAAAAGAAAAAGATCAGGTAAAATTTCATTCAGTACGAGTAAGAACAATGGGGTCAGTACTTATCAGTACTCCTCTACGTGTTTCAGTACGGTCACTAAAAAGTGTCACTACTTCTCTAAGTTTATCAGTACTGTCCAAGTTTGTCAGTACTTTTATAAGTTTCTCAGTACCGTCAGTAAAAACGTCAGTACTTTTCTAAGTTTATCAGTAATGTCAGTACATTGTCAGTAAATGTCTAAGTTTATCAGTAAAAAATGGGAATGTCAGTACTTTAATGACTTAGTAGTGTTATTTACTTTAAAAACATTAAATTTTACGACCGACTCCTATTTCATTTTGAATATTTTAAATGTTAACGGCTTTTTTAAAAATTTATTTTGAATAATAGATTATGTATAGCATGTTGCCCCTCGCTTGTCGTATATTAAACTAGTATACAGTGTACATATTATAAGTACATAATACATACTTATCATTTGTGTTCCTGTGTTTTCCCTTAACTTAATACCATTTATTAAAGATGCTGTTTAATTAAATGAGAAAGTCTGACCATATGCAATTGCATCAGTAAAACAAATTTATACCAATGCATTTTTACACATGTTTATATTTATATTTAAGAATATGCCAATCATTAAATAATTAAAGATTTAATTTAATTTTTCGTATTAAATGCCGACCTCAGGGTCTCTCAGGGTTTTCTCAGTACCCTCAGTGCCGACCTCAGGGTCTCTCAGGGCTTACTCAGTACCCTCAGTGCCGACCTCAGGGTCTCTCAGGGCTTCCTCAGTACCCTCAGTGCAAACCTCAGGGTCACTCAGGGTTTCCTCAGTACCCTCAGTGCCGACCTCAGGGTCTCTCAGGGTTTCATCAGTACTCTCAGTGCCGACCTCAGGGTCTCTCAGGGTTTTCTCAGTGCCACTCAGGGTTTCCTCAGGGTTTTTTGATAGTCTCAGGGTTTTTTCATTACAGTAGTGTAGAGCAAAGCTCGTTGCAAAGCAACGAGTGGGTCTTCCGTTAATGTCGAAAGAAAAGTTAGATGTTCCTGTAAGAAGCAGAGCTCTCAAACCAATACCAGGAGTTTTAAAACAAAAAGATATAAAAAATTTAATAATTCTTGGTACGACTTAACAAAATCTGAATGACTTTAAGTACGAATTAACAAAAACCTTACCGATTTCAAGAACGACTTGACAAAAAAAATCCGAATGTGTTTAAGAACGACTTAACAAATATCGAATCATTCTAGGTACGAGTTAATTTAACTTTGAACATAACACTATTTTCTTAACCAAGAATGTGGAATCAAAATTTCCGGAAAAATCAATTTTTAAACCCCTATATCTCTGTAATGCATCGTTCGATTTTAAAACGGATTTCAGATTTAAATTAAGCTTCATAAGTTGAACATTTTTGCTTCAATTATATATATATCAAATTATTTTTCAGTAAATAGTTATTATTAAAAGACTTTGTAGCCCTCCTGGCCCCTAATTTGAGGGGCCATCCCCTTTTTCTTGATAACAAATGAAAGGTCTTGCAAATATAAACATATTTTGTTCAACAACTGTTCACAAATTGTTAACCGTTCTAGAGATATCTGAACAACTGTGTTTTAGGGGCCGACCCTTAAACTCCTTAATGGGGCCACCAACAAAAAAGGTTTAGGTATTATATTATTAAAAACATTATTTTGAGCAACTTTTCTTCTACAATGCTTTTCAAAATATTTCTCCTTTTCTAGCTATTACTGATCAGAGTTTTGGACTTCTGGCCCCTTGAAACCCCTAATTACGTAACATATGACTTAGGTATGGTACTGTATAGATAAATAACTGTACAAAGAATATTTTTGCTACTATAATATATAACAAATTATTTTTCAGTAAAAAGTTATTATTAATAGACTTAAGAGCCCTCTTGGCCCCTAATTTAAGGGGCCAGCCCTTTTTTCTTGATATCAAATGAAAGACCTCGCAAATATAAACATATTTTGTTCAACAACCGTTCACAAATTGTTAACCGTTCTAGAGATATCTGAACAACTGTGTTTTAGGGGCCGACCCTTAAACTCCTTAATGGGGCCACCAACAAAAAAGGTTTAGGTATTATATTATTAAAAACATAATTTTGAGCAACTTTTCTTCTACAATGCTTTTCAAAATATTTCTCCTTTTCTAGCTATTACTGATCAGAGTTTTGGACTTCTGGCCCCTTGAAACCCCTAATTACGTAACATATGACTTAGGTATGGTACTGTATAGATAAATAACTGTACAAAGAATATTTTTGCTTCTATAATATATAACAAATTATTTTTCAGTAAAAAGTTATTATTAATAGACTTAAGAGCCCTCTTGGCCCCTAATTTAAGGGGCCAGCCCTTTTTTCTTGATATCAAATGAAAGACCTCGCAAATATAAACATATTTTGTTCAACAAGTGTTCAGGAATTGTCGACCGTTCTAGAGATATCTGAACTAATGTTTTTTAGGGGCCGACCCTTAAACTCCTTAATGGGGCCACCAACAATTTTTTTTTAGGTAGCGTATTGTTGAGAACATTATTTTAAGCATTTTTTGTTCTACAATGCTTTTCAAAATATTTCTCCTTTTCTAGATATTAATGATCAAAGTTTTGGACTTCTGGCCCCTTGAAACCCCTAATTACGTAACATATGATTAAGGTGTGGTACTGTGTAGATAAACAGCTGTACAATAAACATTTTTGCTTCTATAATTGATAACAAATTATTGTTCAGTAAAGAGTTATTGCAAAAAGACTTTAGAGCCCTCTTGGCCCCTAATTTGAGGGGCCAGCCCTTTTTTCTTGATATCAAATGAAAGCCCGTGGAAATTAAAACAATTTTTGTATTACATATTTTAACAAAATATTTATACATCAAAAGATATTAGAGAAAATGTTCGAAAATTTTGTGAAAAAATTTGGTGCTAATTTTCAGGTTCAGGCGAGCTTCGAGGCCTTGCGCAATTTTAATAATTGGAAGCAGGGGGGTACAACTTCAAACATTTATCTACAATCCTGTAAAAATTTGAAGCTTCTATCTTGATTGGTTTCGGAGGAGATGCGTGGACAAAATGACCCTTAAAATTTTACAAAATCGTCAATATCTGAGACCGGAAATGACGTCATCATTCGGAAATTTTATAATATGTAGCGCCCATGATTCTCTATTAGTCCTGAAAATTTCATGTAAATCGGTTGGATAGTTTTTGAGAAATAACGCTCCAAAAAAGTCAGAAAAAGAAAAAAAAGAATAACTAGACACGATCTCGTTGCGAGCAACGAGGAGGTCTTCCGTCCGGTTTTATAGTTGAGATACATGAATGATCTAGCGTTTGCTATTTATAAGGTAAACATGATAAAGAAATAGAAAAAAGTGATATTTCATTGAAAAGGCCAGAAGCTTTTTTCTTTCAGATTCATGTTTAAGAACTTTCGTTGGAAACATTTAGATATCTCTTGGCCCCTAATTTAAAGGATCATCCCTTTTTTTCTTGATATTAAAAGAAATTAAGGTATTTCAATATCAATAACATTTTGTTTAACAAGAGATTAGAAATTCGTTACCGTTTTTGAGATATTTTGGGGTTTTTTAGGGGCCGACCCCTATCTCCTTATAGGGGCTTTTTAACGAAATTTTGTTGGTGAAATATTGTTGAGTACATCATTCCTAGTATCGTCTCTTCTATAATGCTTCTCAAAATATTTGTCCTTTTAAAGATATAAAGATCTAAGAATTGTACTTCTTGCCCTTTAAAATCCTTTGGCCCCTAATTTGAGGGGCCTGCCCCTTTTTCTTGATATGAAATGAAAGTTATTTTTAATCTAAACACATTTTGTTCATTAAGTGTTTAGAAATTCGTTAAATTTCTTGAGATATTTGAAAAAGATTGTTTTAGGGGCCGACCCCTTATCTCCTTATAGGGGCCATTTAACGAAACTTTGGTTAATACATATCATTACGAACATTATTCTGAGCATCTTTTCTTATATAATGCTTTTCAAATTATTTCTCCTTTTTAAGATATAAATGATCAAAATATTGGACTTCAAGCCCCTTAAAACCCCTAATTATGTATCATATCAACAATTTTTAACCATGTATAGATAAATAACAAAAAGATAAACAATTTTGCTTCTATAACACATTACAAAATATTTCTTATTAAAGAGATACAGATAATTGACTTTAGACCCTTCTGGGCCCCTAATTTGAGGGGCCAGCCCCTTTTTCTTGGTGTCAGTTGAAAGGTATTTTTAATCTAAAGACATGTTGTTCATTAAGTGTTAAGAAATTCGTTACCGTTCTTGAGATATTTGAAAAAGATTGTTTTAGGGGCCGACCCCTTTTCTCCTTATAGGGGCCATTTTACAAATTTCTGTTTGTTACATATCATTACAAACATTATTCTGAGCATCTTTTCTTCTATGATGCTTTTCAAAATATTTCTCCTTTTTAAGATATAAATGAACACAATATTGGACTTCTAGCCCCTTAAAACCCCTAATTATGTAACATATCAGCAATTTTTAATCATGTATAGATAACTAACGAGAAGATAAACAATTTTGCTTCTATAAAACATTACAAAATATTTCTTATTAAAGAGATACAGATAATTGACTTTAGACCCTTCTGGGCCCCTAATTTGAGGGGCCAGCCCCTTTTTCTTGGTGTCAGTTAAAAAGTATTTTTAATCTAAACACATTTTGTTCATTAAGTGATAAGAAATTCGTTACCGTTCTTGAGATATTTGAAAAAGATTGTTTTAGGGGCCGACCCCTTATCTCCTTATAGGGGCCATTTTACGAATTTTTGGTTGTTACATATCATTACAAACATTATTCTGAGCATCTTTTCTTCTATGATGCTTTTCAAAATATTTCTCCTTTTTAAGATATAAATGATCAAAATATTGGACTTCTAGCCCCTTAAAACCCCTAATTATGTAACATATCAGCAATTTTTAATCATGTATAGATAACTAACGAGAAGATAAACAATTTTGCTTCTATAAAACATTACAAAATATTTCTTATTAAAGAGATACAGATAATTGACTTTAGACCCTTCTGGGCCCCTAATTTGAGGGGCCAGCCCCTTTTTCTTGGTGTCAGTTAAAAAGTATTTTTAATCTAAACACATTTTGTTCATTAAGTGATAAGAAATTCGTTACCGTTCTTGAGATATTTGAAAAAGATTGTTTTAGGGGCCGACCCCTTATCTCCTTATAGGGGCCATTTTACGAATTTTTGGTTGTTACATATCATTACAAACATTATTCTGAGCATCTTTTCTTATATGATGCTTTTCAAAATATTTCTCCTTTTTAAGATATAAATGATCAAAATATTGGACTTCTAGCCCCTTAAAACCCCTAATTATGTAACATATCAGCAATTTTTAATCATGTATATATAACTAACGAGAAGATAAACAATTTTGCTTCTATAACACATTACAAAATATTTCTTATAAAAGAGATACAGATTATTGGCTTTAGACCCTTCTGGGCCCCTAATTTGAGGGGCCAGCCCCTTTTTCTTGGTGTCAGTTAAAAGGTATTTTTAATCTAAACACATTTTGTTCATTAAGTGATAAGAAATTCGTTACCGTTCTTGAGATATTTGAAAAAGATTGTTTTAGGGGCCGACCCCTTATCTCCTTATAGGGGCCATTTTACGAATTTTTGGCTGTTACATATCATTACAAACATTATTCTGAGCATCTTTTCTTCTATGATGCTTTTCAAAATATTTCTCCTTTTTAAGATATAAATGATCAAAATATTGGACTTCTAGCCCCTTAAAACCCCTAATTATGTAACATATCAGCAATTTTTAATCATGTATAGATAACTAACGAGAAGATAAACAATTTTGCTTCTATAACACATTATAAAATATTTCTTATTAAAGAGATACAGATAATTGACTTAAGACCCTTCTGGGCCCCTAATATGAGGGGCCAGCCCCTTTTTCTTGGTGTCAGATGAAAGCTCTTGTATATATAAACTTTTATTGTTCTATATATGATAACAAAATATTTATTACAAAAAAGATATTCGTGATCAAGTCTCAAATTTCCCCAAAATTGTCAAAAAAAGTTAACATCAACATTTTCAGGTCCAGGCGAGCTTCAAGCACAATGCCTTCTGGTGAAATCTAAAACAAGCATGCAAATCTACCATAACCACTCTATCTTGCATAAAAATTTCAAGTCTCTAACTATAACGGTTTTTGAGAACACGCGTGGACAAAATCATGATCCAAAAAACACGAAAAAGGGAGATAATTCAAAAGCGGAAGTGAATTTTCAGACAGAAAGTGGGATGCAAAGAGACATTCACCTAAGACATCATCCCTGTAAAAATCATTAAAATCGATAAAGAAATGGCCGAGAAATTAAGGGTGTCTACCAAGAAGAATAATAATAACTAGAGCAAAGCTCGTTGCAAAGCAACGAGTGGGTCTTCCGTGAATGTTGAAAGTAAAGCTAGAGCTTCCTGTAAGAAGCAGAATTCATAAACTAATATAAATGAGAAACTAAAACAAAAAGAAAAAAAAATCGAATTATTCTTGATACGAGTTAACAAAATCCGAATGATTCTAAGTACGAATTAACAAAAACCTTATCAATTTCAAGAACGACCTAGCAAAAACAAATCAGAATGTGTTTGAATACGATTTAACAATTATCGAGTGATTTTAGGTACGAGTTAATTTAACTTTGAACATAACACTATTTTCTTAACCAAGAATGTGGAATCAAAATTTCCGGAAAGATCAATTTTTAAACCCCAATATCTCTGTAATGCATCGTCAGATTTTAAAACGGAGTTCAGCTTTAAATTAAGCTTAATAAGGTCTTATTTTTTGCTCGTATGATTAATAAAAATTATCGCTCAAAAAAAGTTATCATAAAAAGACTTTGAAGCCCTTTTGGCCCCGGATTTGAGGGGTCAGCCCCTTTTCTTGATATCAAAGAAAGGGTCTCGCAAATATAAACATATTTTGTTCAGCAAATGTTAACAAATTGCTGACCTTTCTAAAGATATCTGAACAACTTTGATTTAGGGGCCGACCCTTAAACACCTTACTGGGGCCACCAATAAAAAACGTTTAGGTATCATATTGTTGAGAACATTATTTTGAGCAACTTTTCTTCTACAATGCTTTTAAAAATATTTCTCCTTTTTAAGATATTAATGATCAGAGTTTTGGACTTCTGGCCCCTTGAAACCCCTAATTACGTAACATATGACTTAGGTATAGTACTGTATAGATAAACAGCTGTACAATGAACATTTTTGCTTCGATAATTAATAACAAATTATTTTTCAGTAAAGAGTTATTATAAAAAGACTTTAGAGCCCTTTTGGCCCCTAATTTGAGGGGCCAGCCCCTTTTTCTTGATATCAAATGAAAGGACTCGTAAATATAAACACTTTTTGTTCAACAAGTGTTCACGAATTGTTGACCGTTATAAAGATATCTGAACAACTGTGTTTTAGGGGCCGACCCTTAAACACCTTACTGGGGCCACCAACAAAAAAAATTAGGTAGCGTATTGTTGAGAACAGTATATTAAGCAACTTCTGTTCAACATTGCTTTTCAAAATATTTCTCCTTTTCTAGATATTAATGATCAAAGTTTTGGACTTCTGGCCCCTTGAAACCCCTAATTACGTAACATATGACTTAGGTATGGTACTGTATAGATAAAAAGCTGTACAATAAACATTTTTGCTTCTATACTTGATAACAAATTATTGCTCAGTAAAGAGTCATTGCAAAAAGACTTTAGAGCCCTCTTGGCCCCTAATTTGAGGGGCCAGCCCCTTTTTCTTGATATCAAATGAAAGCCCGTGGAAATTGAAACAACTTTTACATTACATGTTTTAACAAAATATTTACAGGTTCAAAAATATTTCAGAAAATGTGCAAAATTTTTGTTAAAAAAATTGGTGCCAATTTTCGACCTCAGGCGAGCTTCAATGCCTTGCGTATTATCCATATAATAAAACAATGCGGTACATCTACAGACTTTCATCTACAATCCCTGAAAATTTCAACTTTCTATCGTGAATAGTTTCAGAGGAGTTGCGTGGACAAAATGACCCTTAAAATTTCATTAAGTCGTCAATATCTTAAACCGGAAGTGACGTCATCAAAAAATGTAACAAAAAACATTTGTCCCCTCCGATGCTTTATTAGTCCTGAAAATTTGGTGCAAATCGGATGAATAGTTTTCGAGAAATAAAGCTTTAAAGAAGGCAGAAAAAGAATATTAAGAATAATAATAATAATAGAAAGAAACAGTAGAATAACAAGAGGGTCTTCCGTTGGAAACGGAAGACCCTAATAATATAGAAGAATGAGAAACAGTAGAAAAACAGTAAGGTCTTCCGTTGGAAACGGAAGACCTTAATAAAGAAACCGTAGAATAACAATAGGGTCTTCCGTTGGAAACGGAAGACCCTAATAATAACTAGACACGATCTCGTTGCGAGCGACGAGGAGGTCTTCCGTCCGATTTTAAGAATTTTGGCCCCTTAAAACCCCTAATTACGTAACACATGATAAAATCATTACATTGCTTGGATAAATAACTATGAGATAAACATATTTGCTTCTATAACCTTTCACAAAATATCTCTAAGTAAAGGGCTACATATAAATTTTTTTAGAGCCCTCTGGTCCCCTAATTGTAGAGGCCAGCCCCTTTTTCTTGATATCAAATGAAAGGTCCTTTAATTCTAAACACATTTTGTTCAACAAGTGTTTAGAAATTCGTTACCATTCTTGAGATATATTGGAAAGAACGTTTTAGGGGCCGATCCCTTATCTCCTTATAGGGGCCGTTAAACGAAATTTTGAAGGTTGCATATTGTTTAGTACATCATTTTGAGCATCTTTCCTTCTATACTGCATTTCAAAAGATTTTTCCTTTCTGAGATATGGATGATCAAAATTTTAGACTTTTTGGCCCCTAAAAACCCCTAATTAATTAACACATGATAAAATCATTTCATTGCTTGGATAAATAACTACGAGATAAACATATTTGCTTCTATAACCTTTCACAAAATACCTCTAAGTAAAGGGCTACATATAAAAAAAATTTAGAACCCTCTGGTCCCCTAATTGTAGGGGCCAGCCCCTTTTTCTTGATATCAAATGAAAGGTCCTTTAATTCTAAACACATTTTGTTCAACAAGTGTTTAGAAACTCGTTACCGTTCTTGAGATATATGGTAAAGAACGTTTCAGGGGCCGATCCCTTATCTCCTTATAGGGGCCGTTTAACGAAATTTTGAAGGTTGCATATTGTTTAGTACATCATTTTGAGCATCTTTCCTTCTATACTGCATTTCAAAATATGTTTCCTTTCTGAGATATGGGTGATCAAAATTTTAGACTTTTGGCCCCTAAAAACCCCTAATTAATTAACACATGATAAAATCATTACATTGCTTGGATAAATAACTATGAGATAAACATATTTGCTTCTATAACCTTTCACAAAATATCTATCAGTAAAGGGCTACAGATAAAAAAGTTTAGAGCCCTCTGGTCCCCTAATTGTAAGGGCCAGCCCCTTTTTCTTGATATCAAATGAAAGGTCCTTTAATTCTAAACACATTTTGTTCAACAAGTATTTAGAAATTCGTTACCATTCTTGAGATATATTGGAAAGAACGTTTTAGGGGCCGATCCCTTATCTCCTTATAGGGGCCGTTAAACGAAATTTTGAAGGTTGCATATTGTTTAGTACATCATTTTGAGCATCTTTCCTTCTATACTGCATTTCAAAAGATTTTTCCTTTCTGAGATATGGGTGATCAAAATTTTAGACTTTTGGCCCCTAAAAACCCCTAATTAATTAACACATGATAAAATCATTTCATTGCTTGGATAAATAATTACGAGATAAACATATTTGCTTCTATAACCTTTCACAAAATACCTCTAAGTAAAGGGCTACATATAAAAAAATTTAGAACCCTCTGGTCCCCTAATTGTAGGGGCCAGCCCCTTTTTCTTGATATCAAATGAAAGGTCCTTTAATTCTAAACACATTTTGTTCAACAAGTGTTTAGAAACTCGTTACCGTTCTTGGGATATATGGGAAAGAACGTTTTAGGGGCCGATCCCTTATCTCCTTATAGGGGCCGTTAAACGAAATTTTGAAGGTTGCATATTGTTTAGTACATCATTTTGAGCATCTTTCCTTCTATACTGCATTTCAAAAGATTTTTCCTTTCTGAGATATGGGTGATCAAAATTTTTGACTTTTGACCCCTAAAAATCCCTAATTACGTAACACATGAGAAAATCATTATATTGTTAGGTTTTATAACTGTAAGATAAACATATTTGCTTATATAACCTATTACACAATATCCCTCAGTTAAGGGCTATATATAAAATACTTTAGAGCCCTTTAAGTCCCTAATTTGAAGGGCCAGCCCTTTTTTGTTGATATCAAACGAAAGATCTTGTAAATATAAACTTTTTTTGCGTTACATGTTTTAACAAAATATTTTCCAGAAAAAAGATAAACAAAGAAAAGCATGAAAATTCAAGGCGCTTTTGATATCTCAATTTTCGAGCCCTACCGAGCTTTGGCGCATTTAGTGCTAGACATATAAAACAACAACCATGCAAAACTTCAATCTTTCCTCTACCAACCGTAAAAATTTTAGCTCAATATTTCTTAGAGTTTAGGAGAACGACCGCAGACAAAATACCCATATAAAAATTGTAAGAATCTCAATATCTCAAAAACGGATGTGACGTCATCAACGCAAAAAATTTGATATCAGGTTCAGACCAATATCTATCAGATCTGAAAATTTGATGGAGATCGGCCAAGCCGTATTTGAGAAATCGCGTGCACAAAAATGGGAAGAAAAAAAAAGAATAAAAATAATAAGGAAAAAGAAACCGAAGAATAACAATAAGGTCTTCCGTTGGAAACGGAAGACCTTAATAATAAGAACCGTACAAAAACAATAAGTCTCCAAACTTCGTTTGGGAGACTTAATAATTGTTTAATTGAGATTTTGATTGCTTAACGTTAATATACCTTTTAGTACAACTTTAATTTGATTGACTATTTCTGTAGTCATGTCTTTTTTCAGCATTTCAAATAAAACATTTTGCTGCATCTTGTCTGCTCCTTTATGTAAACGATCCATATAAGATTCTCTCTCAGAGTTTCTCTGTTGGCCTATTTTAAATAAAACACTTGTTATATTTTACACTAAATATGTAATATATTATTTCATGACAGTTGTTCATTAAATCCAATCTGATTAAAATCAGATCCTTGATCCGCTCCTTGGTTTTCTATTGTCGCTACACTAGAACACCAAGGAGCGGATCGAGGGTCTGATTTTAATCAGATTGTCATTAAATCCCACTGTAGACATCAAAGGTTACTTCATCACCGTGTTAATCATTGGTCGGGTTTTATCAGCACCAATATCTATTTAAACTGAAGGCAAATCACTGACGCTGTGACACTGAACAAAATGTTATTCCACTGAACATATGTACATACTTCATTATAATTCCTAAAGCTGCTTCCCAAAATGAATGATATGATTGATATTATCAAACTATTTTACACAAGTGTTATCCCATATTGATTGTATATATTTGGTATCTACATTATGTATATGTATAATGGTCACGCATAGAGTTGTGTCTTTGTCTGTGATATCTGCATGTTAGATATGTAATATACTTTTTCATTCAATTATCGGTACTGTTTAATCTTGATCAAAACTAACCATTTGCTGAACTTTTACCAATAAGTAATTTCTTCGGGGACGTCTCCTCTATTTCTATGTTTAGGTTATGACCTGGAAAAGGATGAGAAATAAACATTCTGCTTTAGATCTTTATAATTCTTTATAATGTTGTGTGTGTATATATATATATATATATATATATATATATATATATATATATATATATATATATATATACCACAGGAAATTCACTATATTGGAGCTCCACCAAAGCCCCGGCCGGAGCTTGAAGTCACGACCTATCGAACCCACTCTCCTAGCAGTGTTAGCGGCCACCGCTCTAACCATTCGGCCATCTAGGCAAGACAAAAATCTTGCTTTCCATTATGCGCTAAACGTTTGAGATACAGGTGGAATACAGTTAAACGACAATTTTAGAGTGAATGTCCCTGTGCTGTATGTATATCTATATCTTCACTATGGGTGTATATATATATATATATATATATATATATATATATATATATATATATATATATATATATATATATATATATGTCAATTTGGGAGTTGATGCAATGTTTCTGCTTATATACATATATACACTGTGATTTTTTATTTTATTTGGATAATATATATATATATATATATATAGAGAGAGAGAGAGAGAGAGAGAGAGAGAGAGAGAGAGAGAGAGAGAGTATATATAGTAATACTAAAATTTAATTTAAAAAAAACCACCATATTTTTTTCAAAATTGACTTTGGACATCCTTTTCAATGTTTGTGAAATATACATTCACAATTAGACTAACAGACTTCTTTTTGGTGTGTTTACACACGTTCGCAGGTCAACTAACAAGTACATGTATATATGTTTTCTCTAATTTTAAGACAATGATTATAAAGCTTGTATGAAATAAAAAATTCTACCCCCCCCCCCCCAAAAAAAAAAATGAAAACAAGTATATGTGTCTACTAAATCTAATTTAAAATAGTATTTTACAAGAAATATCCGGGTTTTTTTCAAAATTAAAATGGAAACTACAAGTATTTGTATGATTTTTTCCAACCTTATACAAACTTAAAGACATTCCACAAAGTTTTCCAGTGGTTATATAGAAGAAAATGGAAATGTGAAAAGCTAACGCATTGGACGAAAAGACTAACGACAAAGCTCACTTGAGTCTTCAGCTCAGGTATGCTACATATTTAGATCATTGTCAAAACTTACCATTAGGCAAATTTGTATCAGATGGTACATCATTCAGTGCAGTCTCTTGAGTATCTGAGCCTTCGCTCTGACCTGTGAATGGACGAGATGAAAAGTTATTAAATACCTCATAATCTTACTCACCTATAGAAACTTTAGTCATCAACTAATATCTACAATAGCGAAAACGTTCAATTATGTATGAACTTTTTAGTGACGTCACAATGATCATAGCACGCACTTATCGCTTGTCGCTTGGATTATTGTAAAGATAAAATCTCGGTAATTTTAACAGTTCTGAACGATTTGTCTTTTTTAAACGTAAATATAAGTAATAAACAGCAATGTTAAAAAGTTCACCGGGATATGAAATTGGTTGGTACGTGATCACATCTACTGAGAAGCCCTTCGGGCGTCACAGGATTTGATCACGTGACCAACCAACCTCATATCCCGGTGAACTTTTCAAATTGCTGTTTTTTTTCTTAATTAAAGCAAACGTCTCTTACGTCACCTCATCTCAGTGGATTACAGTCTTAACTTGTAAATGATTTCAAAAATAGCAGCAAAGTGATATAGATAATAAACTTGCTGAAGGGTTAATTTCTTCTCAATTGACAATTTATTAGATTGATTACAGCTATTTAAACCACGTTAAAAATCACCTTGAGATTTCTCATACTAATAAATGTGATATATAATTAAAACTTATTTTGCACTAACATTATTGATATATTGCATGATGGTGAGGTATAAAGATTACTTCCCTCCCCTCCCCTCCCCTTCCCCCCAAAAATGAACTAATATTTCCCAAGGGCATCACCCATATAAAAAACGTCATGTTCAACTTGATTTTCAAATTTTAAAAATCAAAAACGTTGGTTATGTTTGATTTTCTATAAAACTTTATGTTATTTTCTCCCTTTTCTTAGAAAAACGAATCATAAACAGTCGAATTGATTTAGAATTAGGGCTGGGTATTGGCTGGAAATTTCGTATTGCGATATATTGCAATATTTTGATTTGTATTGCGATATGTATTGCAATATTTTTTGCATGAAAAAAATAGTAAAATTTCCATGTTTAATTGTCTTAAAATGTACTTTTCACTATAAATAGATGATAAAAAATTTAGGAAGAAAATAATTATTTTATTTTCATTTTAAGGTTACAAATAATAAGAATTAGTACTAAAATGTCTGTTTTGTATTAGATATAGGCCATTTTTTCTTTTAATATGATTAAGAAAACTTAATTTAGAAGCTGAATTCTGAGTGTTATCAATATTGCCAATATATCGGTATAGAAAAAATGTATTGCGATACGATATTTTTTTGGAGTGTATTGCAATATATTGGAATATCGATATTATTGCCCAGCCCTATTTAGAATTGAAACTTGATTTGACTATGTCTGTTTACATCGCATGCTCATCTTGGCATTTTCATCCCAATAGAAGGATAAATCCCGATTTTTCCGAAAGGAATGAATGCCCGGGATCTTCGCTCTGTTACGTGAATGTCAAGACCAATCAGATGACGTGTTATATTGAGGTATTGTTATTGAGGTATAATATTTCATGATATGCATGAGTGATTCAAGTGACCTAAAAAGTCTGTAGGAATGAATGCAAACAATCCACGTACACATACCAATCATTGTTTCGAGAGTTTCAAAGTCCTCTTCACTTATCATCGTTTTCTTATTGGGATTTCTACCTTTACGTATACCTGTCAATGGAATTCTTATTGGTCAGATTGTTTAATAGTTTCACAAAATATGCCATGGGATTTGTGGTAGTAAAATGCATATGAAACTTTCATCGTACAGTTTACTATGTCCGTCATGCAAATTTGAAAAACAAAAATACATCTTTTAAAACAAAGTATTTCTATAAATATGAAAAATAAGTACAAATTTCTAGTTTAGAGTAGGTATATAAGACTTGCTTCGATAATTTAATGCAATGTTGCAATTTCGATCGTAATATACTAATAGCTCAAGTGGGTTTTTTTTTTTCCAAATACAAGCAAAAAAAATCAAGATATTGTTCAGGAAAAGGCAAAGAAAAAATGTTTCTTGCAATTGTCTTGACTTTTTAAAAAGAGCGTCAACGGTTTAGTATTGCGTCATTCTTAAAAGAAGTCGAAAGTATTCGAATTGTTTTTAATTAATAAACATAAAATAAGCCGGCAAAATACAATGAATGTTTACATTTTTATGATGTACATAGATAAAATTCACAAAGATTACTAACCTTTAAACAAAAGGCATTTTCCTTTGTATAACGCAAAAATTACAGCACCAGTTAGAACAATAAAAATTATTGCTACAATGACAGCGGTTTCAGCGATTCTACAAAAGTAAAATTCATTTATTCACTCAAGATTTATCTTACATGCAAAGGCAAACTATTGTAGATTTTGTTGAAAAAATGTCAAATTAAACAAAAAAAAAACAAAAACAAAAATTTGTTTAGCTATAATAACGTACATAAATTTTTCATTTATAAATATTCATTTAGTTTTCATTTATAAATATTCTACAATATGGTTTGATTCATTGTGTCTGAAACTCTCAGTTTTTTTTTCATTATAAATTAAAAAAAAGGTTCACAGGAAACTGATTAGTCATTAAAACGATTGATAACAAGGATGGTAGTGAGTTAATAATCATGTTTTACCTAATAATGTCGTGTTAAGGTACATTGTGTTCACGTACCTCAGTCAACTACATCTTAGATACAAAAACGCTATTTCCAACAATACAAATGGCCCACGTGATTTTCCTTATTTATAATTGAGATAGTAGATATATTCTTAGGATCGTAGTTCCTCATCAGAATTTTAAGTAAACAACATCAACCTTTTTCATTATTTTCCGTTATTATATCATACCCCTTTGGTAAGGGTTTTTTTTTCCTGTTAACAAAAGACAGGGGCGTATATATAAGGTGTTATATATCCGTATTTCAAGCACTGTAATAAATGCTTGTATAACGTAAACGTGCTTTTATTTCGTACACATCAAAGATATGATTCAAAATTTAGCAATACGGTTTTGTGCTAAGTTGCAAAAGTTTGTTATGAATTGTTCTATATAGACACCATCCTATAAATAATTTTCGTTAAAGGAGAAGTTTTCAATCATTTTATCATTGATTTATTTGAATAAAATCGATACCATTAAGGTCAAAAGTAATTTTTTTTTTTAAACGCCTCGCTTCATTTATTATAAAAGTTATTATGTGTCGTTGAAGTTCAGCGTGATAAGCGAAGGCTTGTGTACACTTCTTCTCGGCTAAGAGCTCATGTCCCTATCTTTATTTATTTATCTCATAGTGATATAAATTTAATACACCACTACTAAATTCATGTATTACACCAAGATGTATTACTAAATATGTTATTATTACATCATACACGTATTGGTGCAAACCTTTAATTTAAGACTTCTCTTCTTTTTTTTTTTCATCCACATTCGCTAAGCTTTATATACATACGGGAAACGACTATTAAAAGAAAATGCTACCTTGTCGTGATACTTAAGAATATTCGACTTGAGACGTACATGTTAGAGGTAAGAAATAAAGAAAATTAAAATTTATTTTTAAAAATAGGCAAAAGGTGCGGAAGGTGGGGGGTTGGGAAGGGGGTTAGCGTACGGTCCTTTCCACAAGCACCTGTGAAATGGCATGTACATTTGTCATTTGTCATTCAAACATCCTGAGTGCGGTGAATTTAACATGCTTTTTACGCCCTTGTTCCTCGAGGATCCTAATGTAATGTTGTAAATTTTGAATTTACTGGGTGGGTGTAATTACAAAATTTACAAGTTGTCATGTTGTAAATTTTGTATTTACACCCACCCAGTAAATTCAAAATTTACAACATGACACTAATCCGAAAGATTCGGACAAATTGTTTCAAAATAATATAAATCCAGTGGTTCTAAAAGAGATAAAACAGTAGATGCCGGACAATTCTGATCAAAAAATCTCAAAAGATCTGATAAAAAAGTATTAAAGTTGCTGACATTTACTTAAAATTTCATGGGCTTTCGATTGAATATAACATATAGTTGTAAAGGTATCGATATTGGAGAAAATTATTTAAAATATATGCTCGTTTAGGATTAGTAAGCACGTGCAAAACATTATGCTGATTAATTTCTATAACATAACATTTTGAAGCATCATATGTCCTAAAAATATAATCATTTAAGACCTACCCCAAACCAGGGGAATCTGCAGACTCAGAAATAACAACTTTATTTGATGAGGACCTGAAAAATAAAAATTTTGAATGACTATCAAATTTATCTTATTCAGGAAATTAGCGATTCATTAGTTCAACATTCTATCAATACGTTGCACGTGTTTCCAAAGTGGTTCCTTCGTCTTTTGTGAGAGGATATCTAGAATAAAGAAAATGTTTTCAGCATGAAAAATGTATTTGTATATGAAGTTCATTTAGGTGCTGTAATTCACAAAATGCGCTATACTTACGCCGTTGATGTATACATATAAGAACAGTTTATCTGAGCTGCGTAACATCTCGAATAACTTATTATTCCCAGGCATGCTGGATCTAAAATCAAATAATCATTAATTATTATAATCAAATACCATTATAAAACAAAGAAATGTTTCGTATTTAAATTCAGTATATGATCAATCAAAACTCATACTGCGACGAAAATCTAATTAAAAACACTAATGCTTACGATTAAATACTTCTTTGGAGAAAAACGTCTTGTTTGGACACCCTGATGTAAAGCTATTACAATTGAAGTATGTTGGTTGGGTGTTTTGTCCGTATTCATAATTGTAAATAGGGCAATGTCCTGTTGGTTAAACACAGATAATTTCATCCACTAATTATCGTTCCCATATTTAAAAAAAAATTGTTATTCATAATCTTACCAACACTTGTTACTTGTTATCAAAGCAATTTGCCCGAATACGTTTTAAAAAAAACTACTTTAAAAACCGATCAAACTCATTTTCTTGCTTTGTGTTGATATAAACTTCATTAAACACATATACTTATACATTCTGTCTAATAACTTGAAGTGTTAAAATGCATTTTAATGTAGGTGAAACCATAAAAAGTTGTTTCAATATACATTTCAATATACATTTCTATAAAATCTGTTTACACCAGGGAAGTATATACATTGCACGTCCTTTTGATCTAATTTACAACAATCGGCATTATAAATATCATTTGAAAAAATCATATGAGATTTTAATTTCAGTTTTATAGACAAGTTTTTTCTTAAAGTTTTGGTATTTAATTGTGATTACACACTACAGTGTTATCATGTTACAAAATCGTCTGTGATAAAGTTTATATCGCCTCACATAAGAAGTTTAAATGATGTTCTAAGACCTGTATCAGGACATTAAAAATATAAGTATACATTGTCAGATAGTGAAAGCTTTGCATAAACAATAGCATGTCGTGGTCCTAGAGATGTAAAAAAAAAAAACATTTACCTGACGAATCATTTAAGTATACATGAGAAAAATTTCTTGTTGGAGAAATCTATAACAACAAAATCTTAAATCTTAATACTGGCACATATTACTAGTAACTTACATGAATGTTAGCTGTATTTGTAAAAAAGGTTTTAAGGTGGCTCGACACACCAGTACATTATTGATTTACATTATCAAATAATTTGATTGATCGATAAAGAATCATTTTTTTTAAATGTCATTTAACAAAAAAGAGACCAGTATCGGCTTTCAATTATTTTAAATGATAATTTGAATAGAAACCGAAAACATCCTTTTATCTGCGAACAGGATATTCTAGAGCTACAAAGTTGCTATCAATTGACACACAATACAATTATCTAAGAATAAAAAAATCCCCAAAAAAACAACAACAAAAAACAAATGTCAAAAAATAAACATTAGGTCCTATTACATTTTGGCAAAAAATATATTTATGAAAATGACAATCAAAGATATTTTTTAAACCTATGGATGTAATCTACAAGTCAACTGTAACTCGCATTATCGCATCAAACAATTGCTTTACAATCTTATTATAATAACAAGAGGTCCATGGGTCTTATCGGTCACCTGAGTAACTGGAGTGTGGCTTTTGCAATGTATATTCATGTGCATTTTAATTACAGGGCTATTAAATGAAATCATTTTTAAAATTCAAGGATTGCTGAATCCAATAATTTTCTAAATTCTAAACATTATTAAAAAATTGTAGCATAACATTTAGTGACATAATTGAACAAATCTTAAGTACAAAAAAAAATGTTCCAAATTACACCACCAAAGCCTATATTATAATTATAAGAGCCCTGCCCTAAGACCAGAACCCCTGACCCAGGGGCCATGAAATTCATAATTTTGAAAGAGGCACTCTTCCTCATAATAAATATGTACTTAATTCATCGAATTATACACAGGAACAGAGAAGAAGATTTTTGAAGAATTACTGCAATCATTTAGAGCACCACCCTAACACCAGAACCCCTGACCCAGGGGCCATAAACTTCACAATTTTAGAAGAGTCACTCTTCCTCAACATAACTATATACTTATAGTTCATCTGCTTAATATTCAGGAGCAAAGGAGAAGATTTTCAAAGAATTAATGCATTTTCACAATATAATCATTACAACCACACCCTAACACAAGAACCCCGGACCCAGGGGCCATGAAATTCACAATTTTGGAAGAGGCATTCTTCCTCATCATAAATATGTACTTAGTTCATCTGTTTAACATCCAGGAGCAGAGAAGAAGATTTTTGAAGAATTGTATTTCTCTATATGATTATTAGAGCCCCACCCTAACACAAGAACCCCTGACCCAGGGAACATGAAATTCAAAATTTGGAAGAAGCATTCTTCCTCATCATACTTACTTCATTGGCTAAATACCCAGGAACAGAGAAGAAGATTTTTAAAAAAAATAATGCATTTTCTCTGTATTAGAGCCCCACCCTAGTGCCAGAACCCCTGATCCAGGGGCCATGAATTTTACAGTTTTGGTAGAGAGTTCAATGCTTAATACAATCATGCTAGCAGTTTGACTGCTTGATGTTCAGGAGTAAAGAAGAAGAATTTTTAAAGATTGCATTAATTCTGATGCTTTTAGCCCCACCCCTTAGGCTCCAGAGGGGCAGGGGTCATGAATTTCACAATTTAAACTCCCCTTCACCCATAGATGCTATATGCAAAATTTGGTTGAAAATTATGATATATTATGAAATATTATGATAAAATTATATTAAGTTTAGATAGAGGAAAAGATATTCGTTTTATCTTCTGTGATACATGTATTTCTAAAGCATTCGATAGAGTTCGGCATCTTGGTCTTGTTTATAAACTTGAGGGGCTGATTTTGGGGGTAACATATTTGGCTGGATAGAAGATAATTTGACTCATAGGCAACAGAGAGTAACATTAGAAGGATTTACATTTACATTTCAGATGTTAGATGCTGGGGTTCCCAAGGGTTCAGTACTTGATCTTTTCCTATTCCTGTTATATATTAATGATGGCATTTCAAACAATATTAGATTATTTGAATACATGTAATCTTGATGCAGAAATAAAAGATTCATCATCTTTATCTATTTTTAAGTCAAAACTCAAAAACCAAAATATGCCCAAAACTTACAAGCACTACAGTTTTGGCAATAGGAAAGAAAATATTATTTTATGTCACTTACAGAATAAAGCTAGCTATTTAAATGCTCACTTATTTAAGGATTTTTTAATTGATGAGAGCCGATGTTCAAACTGTCGGAAATATACATTTTTTTTCTCGAGTGTCTAAGATACACTCAACAAAGAGTTAAACCTTTTAATCAATTTAATGACATTAGTGTACCTTTTCATATTAAGGGTGTTGTTTACTCAGGGTTTGAGTTCTCTAATTCGGATTGTTATAAAGTTCAATGTAATGAGTAAAATTTGTTCTAAACAAAAAAAGTATTGATGAAATGAATTATTATTGACAAAAAATTCGATATTTTTACTTTATTATGGAATTAGGCTCAAACAAAAATAGACGTTTAGCCAAACAGAGGAAATTCGGACTAAATTTTGCAGATTTTGTTTTCTGCTAAAACATTTTTGGCAGTACTCTCATGTTAAAAGTTTTGATTTTATATTTTAGTCTATATAATTTTTTATATTTTCTGTTGGTTTTATCTCACTAAGTCAATAAAATAATCATTTGGCATTAAGTGCAAAAATATTGAAAAATGCTTAAAAACGATAAAAGACACCATATCTCAAAATTTTGATCATTGACCTCATATAAATTTTATGCAAACAGAATAAGGTCAATATAAGTAGTTCAATACTATAAATGTTTTAGTATTATCATCATTCAATTTTTTGTAAAATTGGATCAAAAATGGTTATGGATTTGAAAACTGATAGAGGAAATTCGGACTGGAATATTTTTTTAAATTGTTGCTGAAATCTTAATGTTTTTTACCTATTTAGTGCCACTACCATTCATAAACTGTATTTCATTTTTTAAAGTGTTTTATTATTTGTAATATATTTACAATTAAGAAAATTTCAATCATAGTATAAAATTTTATGGGATTTTTCTTGATTTTTCAAAAAATATTCAATGACCATTAACTCAAAAAGTAGGTCATTGACCTACTTTTTTGAAAGTGAAAAATAACACTACAATCAAAGGTCTATATCATGCAATAGATTGTTTTTCATTATCATCAGTGGATTTTTTTTTCATTCTGAGTAAACGTCATCCTTAACTATATTCTTTATGGTAATTCTGACTTTTCATACAAATTTAAATTGTAAAAAAAATTCTTATGTTCACAGTTATATCATTTGGTGTGAATTTTGGTGTGTCGAGGAACCTTATACAGAAAAAATCGCTAGTACAAAAATATTTTATTTCTGAGCGATTTGAAAATGTATTAGGTTCCACTGAAGTCCAAGGCCCAAAGTTCACTGTCTGGTGTCAGAGATTTTTCAACTCATTAAAAAGTTTGTAATAGGTTTCACGTAGACAAAAGTATCTAGCACATACAAGTAACTTATTTGAATTATATATGCAATATACAGTGTACATGTATGTGCCCCGATGTCAGGGTAAAAGAGCTTTACAGTTAGGCAGAGAGAGAGAGAGAGAGAGAGAGAGAGAGAGAGAGAGAGAGAGAGAGAGAGAGAGAGTGAATACCTTCATCTATGGGCACGTTTCGACCACAGAACTCTACGGTTTCGTTTAAAAACGAACTGGGCATACATTGGTACACCCTTTCCAGATTTTCTTCGGGTGTAGACGGATCATGAGGACAATTTAGTAATTTGGATGCATGAATCCATTGGCTGATATCGGTCGGATCTGGACAAGAGTCCACTCTATGAACCCATTTGGGCAAACGAGCACCACTGCATGGTGTCCAGTTTATAAAAATAATCTGAAAGAAAAAAATGTCGAATCGTTTTAGAGAAACAATGATTATAGATTGATTGGCTCAAATTGACGTTAAAAATGTTTTTTTTTTAAGATTTAGTTGATACTATTTTCCTTACTATAATAATATGTACAGAATGCTAAAGGAAATATTATCTACAAACAGGGACGTATATACTATTAGCACCCTGCAACAAATAAAAAGAAATATTTTTGACGTCAAGTGCATGTGAATGTAAGTAATTGTAACATAGATTGTCTTCTCTAATTTCAATTTTACATTTCATTGCCATAGATAGTAACTTACAGATGTGATCTTGTCATTTGTTATTTAAAAAGGCGGTACATATATAAAAGGATTGCTTCAAAAACTATCCATGTATCATTCTTTAGTTTCTATTTGCAAATCCACACCATATTTGGAAAAAAAATGGATATATCAGGATAAGTAGATTAACAAAAGAAATTCTTGTTCGTTATTATCGATAATATTTCAGAAGACGTCGACACAAAAAAATAGGCAATTGCACCAAGCAGAAAACTCAAATATACTGCACTCGAGAGTCTCTATCTGAAATCCAAGGAACTTGACGTCTTATTAATTACCTACCTGAATAAGCGCTATAACAACTACTCCAGGCATTGTTGCTGAGCTAAAAACAATTTATAGAACATAATTATATAATCAAAGCAACAATTAAACAATAATTAAAAACTAATAAACAAGCAACATAAAGCATCAGCTGATTTCCGAAAATGAGCTCGCAATGAGTCAATTCAGATCTTAATGAAAACTTTTACATGCAAGTATATATTTCCTGATTGAAACAGTTTCAATTATGTTGGTTGGGTTTTTTTTAAATTTCAGTTCTTAAGTACTTCATCATAACGTTTTTTTTTTAAAGAAATTGTAAAACATCAAATTTAAAATGCAATTTGAAACACTGGAGAGATCAATTTGTTGCATGATTTTACAAATTTAATTGAAATATTGTATAAGTGTAAGAGCTCCTTTATAGCATAAATTCTATTTTCAAAATCATAATAATTAGCCATCATTTAAAATAATTGGCATTACCTTCCTTCAACATTGGTGTTATGTTGATTCATGCGAAGGGTTATAATGTGGATTAAGACATGTTCCTTTTAATGTTCCAATAGTGACATAAGGAAATCTGTAACAAAAATAAGACGTTCGCAGTATGTTTCATAAATGAACTTTTCTTTAAACAGATGAAATAGAACCATTTTAACAGGAGCTTTGACTTTGGGTAGTTGTGTCAAACAGCAATGTGACGTATGCCTGTCTATTTCGTTGTTGGCCACTCAGTCATGGCTCTTTGAAATCAACAAGATTTGTCTGGCTTTTGAGCCAAGACTACACAATCTGTGCATTTCACTCGAAACCAGCGTCATTTCTAACTTGTTTTAATGCAAGAAATAGGTACATGTAGTTACGTCCTACCGCAAATCCAAGGTCTTGTTAAAATGGTTCTAAAACTTTTTTGTTTGGTCAATTATAATAGATAGATTAATAGAACGCTTTACAAGAGATCTGAGGCCTGTGTGCCTGTGATAATAACCAGCATCTTAGATACAAATCTGTTTCCTAATTTCCTTTTAAAGGGGCATGGTCACGATTGTGGTCAACAATTACGTTTCCGATTTTAATTTTTATAATGCTTTAGTAAGGCATCTTTAATAGGCAACCAAAATTTGAGTGTCATTCGTTGCGTTATAACCGAGTTGCAGAGCTTACAATTCTTTGCTATGTAAACAAAGCTTTTGTTTACATTTTTAATTTTGAAGTGAAAATTCCCGTTTTAGACCTAAAATGAATGTGTTAAACGTTAGGAACTGTTTATTCATGCTTAAAATAAATAAGAAGATAGACAAATCAGCTTGAACAAGATTTTTTACTGGTATATTGAACCAACCTCGTATGTAAACAAAAACAGGGCACGAGCCTTGTTTACATGACAAAGCATTGTGAGCCCTGTATCTTGCTTATAACTCTATGATTAACTCTCAAATTTTATTCGATAATTAGAAATGCATTCCTAAAGCATTATAAAAAATAAAATTAGAAAAATAAAATTTGACCAAAATCGTGACCATGCCCCTTTAAAAGTTGTTACGTACGTTAACAAAAGAGGTCAAAACGGGGGGTTGGGAAGATGGTGTGAAAAAGGTGAAAAAATAATTTGTTGGACTACTCCCCCTTTCACAAATATCTGAAACCCTCTTTACATTCTCTTTCATTTTTCTCCTATCTGTATTATCAGCATCCATGCAAGTTAAGCTTTAATTGCTCACCAACAAAGTCGTTTCACACCGCGAAACGTTATGCAAGAGTCTCGGACAGAATTAATGCAAAAATGAAAATCAGAGTTTTAAATATTTTCTCCATGTTAAAATATTGCAAAAGTAAGCCAGTTCATAAATAAATAAAAAAGTATCACAAAACTATAATTTCATTAATAGATTGTTCTTTATAGCTTCCAAAAAAAAAGGTTCTTGATGTTGTGTACTTATTATGCTCAAGACAACTTGCCCCATATCATTTGAAATTACTTCTCTAGTCCGTGAGCAATGTTTTAATATTGACAGTCCTTCTATGTATGATTGTGTAAAAAAAATTATGGTTGAATAGAATGGTACTGTCATGTTATAAAATTTTGAATTTACCCAGTGGCAGTTGTAAATTTTGTAATCATTGCCACCTGGCAAATTCAAAATTTTCAACATGACAGTACACGCAGTAATTACATCCTCGCTGTTTTTCCTCTGCAAGCGAAAATGATTTTATTTTACAAAAGAACCTTATTCATTTAATTTTGATACTTAATTTGTGTTGTTAATAAACTATTGCGATAAACTCTGTAAAAGTGTCAATTTTATCTTCACCTCTGCGCATATAATTAATATATACATGTCCTCGTCGCTTAATAAGTTACACAGAAGTCTTAATGAGGGTTTATTCCCACGTAGCTAAAATTCTGAAATTCTTATTCCAACCTAGCTAAAATTGTGATTTTCACACCTGAGTGAGCGCTGAGTATAGTCTGTTTTAGGTGTGAACTACCTGTATAAAAATCACCTCTGATATATATATATATATATATATATATATATATATATATATATATATATATTGTTAGATATTCTTGATAATATGGATTTACAGTGTTATAAAAATTTCAATTTAAGTACTATCAATTACTGAAAGGTTTAATATTTATAAATTAAGAAAATAAAATAAAATAAAAAAAAAAAAGAAATAATAATTATAAAAAAATAAATAAAATAAATTCAATAGGCTTGGCAATATTATTCCTAATTACTATTACTTCGGTCATCGTAGAGATCGGAATCTTCATACCAGACTTATACTAAATTAAATGCAGCACTTTAAAGCATCACCTTTTCTGTCGCAATATAGTAAATAACCCACTCTGCACATGCGGTAAACCCGAAACTAACGAACACTATCTTTTTTCGAATGGGGCCCTCTATACCAATGCAAGGTTCACCCAATGCAATAATGTTGCACTTGGATACTACACCTTTTACTACTGATGTCAGTATTTTACTATATGGTGATACAAATCTTTCTTCAGCAAACAATGAAACAATTTTCAGAGCAGTTCACCAATTTATTTTAGCATCAAAACGTTTTCAAACAGAAATTTATCACACATCCTACATCCATTCTGTTATTTTACTCACCTGGCATATTATTTTTTCCCTTAACACATTTTTTCAAACACACTGTTAGTTTAGCCTTTAATTTTTCATAAACATGTTTACAAAGACATTCCAACATCAATGATTGAAAACTTGTATATTATATCTAAGGAAACGGATTAATATAAGTGTTTACTTGCGTCCAAATCCTTGCTTAATTATTTATCATTGTATATTTGTTCTATGTTGTATTCATTATAAACTATGGTTTACACTAAGCCATTGCCTAAATAAACAACACATGGCAGTAAATGTGTATGATATTCAAAATAAGTAGTAATATATGGTGCCCAATGACACCCGGTAGGTGGTCACACCCGGTGCGGTGTGGTTAATTTGTGGTTGTGTGGTTATGTGGTTAATTTGTGGTTGAGTGGTTATTTGTGGGTATATGTGGTTATTTTGTGTGGTTGTTTCATGCATGTGTGGTTGTTATTTTGCATGGGTTTAATGTTTTTGGTTATGTGTTTATATTAGACACTTAATATAAAATACCACATCATAAAATATCAGTATGATCATGGTGATATAGGTGGATAGATGACGAATATATAACAAATATAATTAATTCCTATATTTTACATCTTAAGCTTATGTCTTTTTATTATCATAAGCATTGTCTTATGTTTTATTGCATGCATAATGATGGCAATTAGTGCATTAATCACTCTTACATTACCACATCATAAATATGTCAGAACGATTAAGGTAGGACAAGCAGCGTGAATTTATGGATGTTAATAAGTTGGAAGAATGGGCAACTTTAAATGGTTTGCAAAATGATACTGTGGTACAGAGAAGAATGAATGTTTTACAGAAAAAATTTATTTGTATGGTTTGTTCTAAAAAGTATGCCTACAAACATACATTAAAAAGACATGTTCAAATTGAACATTCGAACAATTTTCGTTTTGATTGTAAAACCTGTCAGAAAACATTCAACAGGAAGGATGTATTGTTGAGGCATTCCAAGAATTGTCAGAAGAAGGTAAGAGATATTTAATATTATTTTTTTTTATTATTATTTTGTTAATTCTTTTCCTTACACATGTATTTTTTTTCTCATTCATATTTATCTGTTTATAGAAAGATAACAAAAGTTCAACAGAAAAAAATGTTAGAACAACCAATTCCATTGCTTCTGCAGTTGAATCTGAGGTAAGAAACAAAAATATATAATTGAAATTATTTTTTTTTCTTGTTTACTTTTTTTTCTTTTTTAATTGTGTAGTTTTTAACTATTCATTTGATTGTAGCCTTTACCTACCAGAAACCAAGAGTGTAATATTCCTACATCAACCATAGATACGACGGAAGTGAGGACAGCCTCAAATACACCTGCTGCTTCAGAAAATGTAACAGAAGAAATGGATATCTCTACTTTTTCTGGATTAGAAGTAGGAAACACACTACATCCGTTGTTGAGATGGAAACAATGGATATCCTTCCTGATGTAAGGGATGGAGAGAAAAATACCACCTCTGTAGAACCGAATGAAACATCAAAAAAGGTTCGATGTAGATTATGTAATTCTTATTTTGATAACAGGAAAGAACTTATCCATCATAGATTAATGGTGCATTTATCTGGAAAAGGAGATTATCCTTGGGAGGAAAATGATGCACCCTGGATCAAAGATGGGAATGTTGATCATGAATTAAAAGAGTTTTATAATTTATATAATCCTTTAATTAGGGAATACACAGAGCAAAAAACTTTAAATGCGGTATATAATTATCCCCTTTCACCTTCTTTTACACTTGATGATATAATGGTATTTGCAAATAAGATTTACAATTTACAACAAAAAGCATTTCGCCTTAATCTAGTGTTTGGGTACATTTTATTTAATCAAGAACTAAATGAATATCGTTATTTTAAACCTTATCAAAACAGTGAAATATTTGATTTTCCTTTATACATATCGAAACGTAAAGATCTCCAAAATTTTGAGAGGAAATTACAAGAAATAGATATCTGTAGTTACGTATTGAAAGATCGTCCTAACACAAAATGGAGAGTAGTTTTAGTTACAAATGTTACATTTTTTGTTTATTTTTTAAAGCATATTTTAGGTGCACCAACCTGTTTACCAGAGTATATTACAATGAAAAAAAATGCAATTATTAGCCTTCATAAAAATCCCAAAGATTCAAAACTTTACAAGGATAATTTATGTTTATTTAGATGTTTGGAATATCATAAATTAAACTCTTTTCGTGATGCATTTGAAACACGTGTAAAGAAATGTTTTGAAACTTGGTGTGAGTTTATGTTTGAAAAAGAAATATATGATGTTCGATATATAAATGCTACATCATTTCAAGGTGTAGCTTTAGAGCATATTCCGCTTGTTGAAGAATGTTTTAAGGTTAATATAGATATTTTTGAATTAGATCAAGAAGCAAACACTCATATAGTTTACAAGTCTCCATCCATCTATGATGATCAGATGTACTTGAATATGTATGAGAATCATTTATCATACATAACAGATATGAAACGGTATGCAAATAAGTATGTATGTTCACTTTGTCAAAAACATTTTACTACTTGCAAAAAACTCCACCGACATGAAAAGGGGTGCTCAAATAAAACACTTCATATATTTCCTGGGGGATTTAATGAAATAAAAAACACAATTTTTGAAACATTAAGAGAAATTGATATTATTATTAAAGAAGATGATGAATATTTTCCATGGTTCATTGTTTTTGATTTTGAAGCTATTTTAGAAAAAAGCAGTGCTTGTAAATTAACTTCTAAATTAGAACTTGAAAGAATTCATAAACCCATTTCAGTAAGCATATGTAGCAATGTTCCTGACTTTGAAATGCCGTATTTCATATTAAATGAAGATGTAGAAACATTATTAAGGGAAATGATAACCTATATGGATTCAATTTCACTAAAAGTTTTTCAGTTAGCACAAGAAAAAATGGTCTATTGTTTTTGAAAAATTGCATAGGCTTTTAGAATTTTGGAAACCAATTGGTAAAAATCAAAGCAGAAATAATGATGTTAATGAAACAAGTGAAAGATATGCACTGGAGTGTCAAGATTTCGAACCTCCATCAAAACGATTTCTTAAAAAAATTCAGAAAAAAAATGTTTATGAAGATTTTCAAAAACGTCTTGCAGAAGGTGATTGGAAAATTGATTATAACGATCATTCTACTGACTCTGATGGAACTGAAAGCGAGACCGAGTCTTTGAATGAATATGATTTGGAAAGTGAAGATATTGTTAATGAAAACAACAGAATTCGAAATATGATGTATAACTATGTTCAGAAATTATTAACAAATTTTACAAATTATTGTATGCAAACTCCTGTTTTAGGATTCAATTCAAGTAAATATGATATAGATCTTGTAAAAAATAAACTTACTAAAGTTTTAGGTATGCATGAAAAAAAAAATTCTTATGCTATAAAACGAAATAATTCATACACTTGTATTGCAACTTCCAGATTTCGATTTTTAGATATGAGTCAATTTATTGCTCCTGGAACATCATACGCTAAATTTTTAAAAGCGTATGGTGTTGAAGAAGAAAAGGGTTTTTTTCCTTATGAATGGTTTGACAGCATTGAAAAACTTAATTATCCAAAACTACCAGAGATTGGAAACGCTTGGTTTTCAACACTTAAACAGAAAAGTATTTTAGATGATGGAAAACATTCTATCGAAGAAAATTATTTATTTTTAGAAGAAATTTGGAATCGATTTAGTATGAAATCATTTAAAGACTTTCTGCAATGGTATAACAATTTAGATGTAAAACCATTTGTACAAGGAATTATAAATTACTGTAAATTATACTGGGAAAAAAAGATTGATATTTTCAAAATTGCAGTTTCAATTCCAGGAATCGCAAGGTTGAATTTGTTCAATTTCTTGTAATTTCCTCTCAAAATTTTGGAGATCTTTGGAGCAAAAAGTGTACTACGTTTTGATCACTATATTGAATTTATTGGTAAGTTAAATTATTTAATCAGTCTAATCTTTAAGTAACAATCAATTTTTTTTTTCACGGTATACTTATTTCTCCTCTAATCAACCTTTTTTTTTTCCCATCACATAGAAACTAATTATTCTGGCAGTAATGCCATCTCCGTCATCACACTCGGAGAATCAGGATCGGGCTAGGTCAGAGGGACCTAGCCATCAGCCTAGATCCGAGGGAGCTAGGCGACGGAATGGAAGGAGGAGAAAAGTATGTATATAGTTTTTAAAATATTTATTTCATACAAGTAAATACATTTTTTTTTAAAATAAAAAAATACAGTGCAATATTATTCATGTCAATAAAACATTTTTCAAATCTATGTACACAGACAAATATATATATAAATACATATTACATTACAGTGCAGAATGTGGGGAGAGGATGTGGTATACTACACGTCCTCTGACGATAATATGTCCCTAAGAGGGATTGATTTCAAAAATCCCGACAGCGTTGGATGATGCAGGTAAATATTGTTCTTTGTTAGTTGCATTTTTTTCTCCCAAAGTTTTATTTATCTTCAATAATAATGGATCACGTAAAAAACCGCTGTCCTTTAAATGGGTGTTTTTTTCACAATTTGTTTGATTTATCTTTGATAATTCAACAGACACTATTGATAATATTGAAATCAAACATAAAATTATAAATAAATTAGTTGACATTCTTCCTCTTGTCTTTTTATAATTATTAAGAATGTCATGTTCATCTGTTTCAATATTCATTTCATTAACTAACATCTTCACTCCTCGACTCAACGATGCAAAATGATAATGCTAATCATTTGTTAAACGATAAATATCCTATTTTACGAAGAAATTGTCGATTATTTTTTCATTTTTTTCAAGTTCATCTGTAAACAATGATAAGATATTTGAAAAAGATCTTCCTTCACATCTTAACACTGAAAACAATATGCAAAAAAGTCCACAAGAAGAAGTAAAATAGTTTTGAATTCTTTTGTTAGAGTAAATGAAATTTGGACCATTTGCAATTAAAAATGTTGAAATGTAATGATTATATTTATCCACGCTATTAGCTAAGGGATCAAAAAATTCTATAGTAAAGGAATGTGTAGTTGGTAGATATATACACACCCAATGTAATCCCGCCTTATCACTTGTATCTGTATTAACCACATATAAAGCAGGTCTCTGTGTCTCTATGAAATTCAACTGATCGGAAGCTAAAACACCTTTGAATTGTTTCTCAACAGTCTTATTAGACATCAGCAAATCAAATATTTCGCTGGAATTCATTATTTCACATTAACATTACGTGCCGCATCTATTGATAAACAAGACGGAAATTTAGCATATAACAATAGAGTAACTGTTTCACTCAGTGGTGTATTGAACTTTAATTCTATTCTTGTATGCCCCTTTCTTATAAGAGGGAACATTCCCTCCTTTTCGCAACAATCCAAATCAAATACATAAATGCAATATCCCTTTGAATATTCTTCTCTAGAAAAATTTACAACTTTTGAATTGTTACACAAACTATAGTAGGACTCTAAATAGTTATTTGAAGAAAAATTTGGAGTAAACGGAGATGAAGGAATTGACTGACCATTGATAAAAAAACCTACATATCCACAATCAAAGTTTTTAAAGTTAAAAGGATTTTTTTGATAGCTTCCGTTGAACCCTTCCGATGATATCAAAGTTACAATAAGATGAGAGGGTACTGCACCTAAGTATAAATCATCTGCACTAAATGAATATTGTCCTGTTGGTATATTAAATGTTTTTACGTCTGATCGGTAAAATGGATACAAAGCATCTCTTTGTGAAATTGCTTCTTGATGACCAATGAAAGCGCCAGGAGTTAACTTAATATGTTTTAATTTCAATTTAGCATCCACAATATTTACTTTGAAGTCAGCATTTTCATTTGAAGATAACAAGCAGAATTCTTTTTTATTCGGCCACAATTTAATTCCAATTTGAATTCCATTTATTAAAAATCGATTTTGGTTTTTATCCATTAAATCTAAGCTCAATCCTCCCATTAATTCAATTATTTCTCCATCCTTTGTTAATTGATATCTGTAATATAACCCACTGTTCCTTCCTTGTAGAGCGTCAACATCATCCATACCGTCTGCATTATCTGTAAAGTACCCCTCACTTTGTAAAGCATTGCTTTGATTTTTTAAGTCTTTGTTTAACATGATATCTAATATACTTTTATAAGCATAATTCGTAGAAACAGAACTCGTTAAAATTTGTTGTTGAAGAGTAAAGTCTACTTGAGACCAAAGTGTTCGTAATGGTAAATTAATTAATCCAACATTATCGTTTGATGTTACCGATGTATTGTTTCCGTTAACAATTTTCAGTTTGATATATAATAATGTTGATTTTAAGTCAATGTAAGAAGTTGAGGATCCAAAAATGTTAAATTCAATCGGAGAATTTGGAAGTAATTGTCCAGAAGGACGATATTCAATCCATTCAAATGATTCCAATCCTGCATCGGTTGTAGGTAAATTAAAAACTGCGATGTTGTCAGAGTGTCCATCCTGTGCTCCTTGGAATTTAAACATGATCACTATATTGTTATAACAAAAACTTAATTTTTTTTTCGGTGGAATGTTTCTTTTTTTTAGACTGATCCTTTTTCGCCGGCTTTCGTCGGTTAGAATGAGCACGTTTCTTCGATATTTTCTTTTTATCTCCACAACATGTTGCTTTCTTGCATGTAAATGACTCCGTTTCCTTATCAATAACTGCGCGTGCTCTATCAATTGCTTCCTTTGTTGGAGTAACCATTTTGATTATTGCATCATCTCCTTTGCCGTGAAGATTTTTCCCTACTATATAGACCTTTTTATGCTTTGATTGATCATTTGTAACCATATTCAAAAAATGTGTCTTCCATTTGTCAGCAAAAGAAACATATGGAATAAGATTGGCCATCATTTCCTTTTTAATTATAACAAAAGTTTTTATAGATAAAATAAATTTTGCACTCTTTTTCTGAAATGAAGTGTACAGTTACAAGTTCCTTGAGATAATGAGGATAATTGCAAGTTCTCATCAAATAAATACACGCGAATTCTCTTAATTCTTTTTTGTATAACTTTCATATAAAACGGCTTACAAAAAATAAATGAGTAAGTGTTATCATCATGTTCCTGAAGTTGTACTCTTCTTAAAACAGGTAATTGTTGATTTCTTACAAATATATCCTCACATATATCGCAAAATATATATATTTCTGAAATCGATTTAAGAAATTCTGATTTCATTTGAAAGGAAAATTCTGTAAGTCCGCATTCCCAATCACCGCTCAGATCTAATTCATGGGGAAGTTCAGTCGTAAAATCTTGTGATGTGTTATAAGTGTGAATATGATTACAATCATTTGAATTAATCATAAAAAAATAACTCATTTTTTTTTTTCAAACAATAGTATATCTGATTATTCAAAATTAACAATGTTTTCCTCGGGAATCCAACTATTAAATGAAGAGTTGTAACCCATCCACTTTACTAATACTTCTTTCTTACCATTGCGTGATCGTTTCTTAACAACATATTCTATTTTATACATTGTTTTATCATCCACGTAAATTCTTTGTAGTTCCTGCTCATAAAATTCACCAGTAATAATTTCGTTATTAAAATCCTTAAGCACGTATTTAGCAATATTTTCTTTAACGTGTCTGCTAGCTATAATAAACTGCTCTGTGCTCCACCGAACATCATATTCTTTTTCAAATGTCCTTTTTATAGATGAAATACGCACAACATCATCAACTAAAAATTTAAATTGATTAAGTGGTTTGTTCTGTGATTTTTCATCATCTTCATATAACAGTTTCCATAACTTAATTTCATCCTCTTTTTTAACAGACGCAGGTGTTGTTTTTATTGATCTGTGGATAGTATTATTATATGAATCAGTGATATCTTTAAGTTTATCAATCCATTTAAATGTATTAGAGTTGTGCATATATTTTATTAATTTAGATTTTATTGTTCTTATACACCTTTCAGCAAAATGTGCCTTTATTTCAGTATTTTGAGTTGTAAAATAATCAATTTTATTCGTTCGAAGCATATTTTTAACAGTTGAGTTATTGAACTCTTTACCTTGATCTGTTCTTATTTTCATTGGCTTTCGCTTGCTTGATTTGAAAATAGATTGAAATGCTGCTTTGATGTCTTTTCCAGTGTTACTTTTAATCATACGAGTAAATGTAAACCGGGAGAAAGTATCAATAACTAACAGAAAGTTTTTATATCCTCTATTATATTCCTTATATTTTTCCATAATACATACATCTGCATCCCAAATATAATCAGATTTGAAACTTACAAATTTATTTCGTTTGAATTTACGTTGAATTCTTTTATGCGATCCATATACTTCCTGCTTTTTAAACCATCTTTTTACATCACCAAAAGAAATCTTACTGTTTTCTTTTCGCAATACTTGATAAACTTTTTGAGGTCCAGAAAAACTCGCTGACTTTTTGGCACCGTAATACACCGCAGCAATTTGCTTTTCTTTTTCATCTATGGAACTCATATTACGAAAATTTCAACCACTTAATTCTCTTATTTGGAATTCCAGGAGGAGGTTTTCTTTTCTTTTGTTTTATTTCCTTGAATTCTGTTGAATGAAAATTTAAGTTGTTTTGGTTCTCCACTGTTGATCCATATCCATTTTGATTTAAGATTGTTTTTTCATTCTGCGAGTTCTTCTCAGAAATATCATTTTCTGTCTGCGAATAAACATTTGCATACGTCTTCAAATTTATCTTTTCTTCAGCACTGGATAAAAGATTTTCATAACGATCATAAGGAAGCATCACCATTTTATCAACTGAACTCATTTTAATTCTTTTAGTAATTGTTTTCGCACAGCTCTTAAAATATTCAACATCACATTTTTGTATTTCACCAATAAGATCTGTTTGTATTTAAGAGGTTTCTTTTTGGAAAAAAGAAAATTCAAAAGTTTTGAGTGAGATTTTAAAGATTTTTTCTCCTTTTCGAAACTCGTAGCTCTCCATATTCAATATTATATAACACTTCACATATACCATTCACCTGGCGTTCACTAGCGGTTTGTAATAAATATTTGCACTGCTGTTTATTTGTTGTTGAATCTGTTAATAGATCAATGAAACTGAACACTTTTAAAACAGCACTGCTCATTTCTTATTTTTGCTTTCGATATATAAAATAGTATCCTCTTGGTTAAATATTTTGGTGCGAAACCTATGTGCATCGTCCGATGTCGGTGAAGGATCAATCAGTAAATAAGAATATTTTTCACGTGTAGCATCTTTATATGCTTCCATCAATATTTTTGTCTGTCCAATCTGATGCCCCAACATTCTTACTTGCGTCATGCCTCTTGGATTCCGCATTAATATGTAATAATGTAAATTCAAAGAAATTGTTCGAGAACTCACTCCTTTACAAAAAATATTTTGTGTTATGAATATAACAGTGAAGTGTAAATGATGTGACTTTTGTGTAAAAAGCTTCTCCATTTCCACGTCATTACAAATCTCTTGCATCAAATCATCAAGAACAATTATGTTATGTTTCTTGTTCTTTGAAAGTTCATTAATTTTTTCCTCTCCAGGTAAACCTCGAAAAAATTCTGTTTTCAATTGTTTTTTCCATATTTTGAAACATCGATTGATAAACGTTATAACAATACAAAATTTTGCTTGGTGGTTCATTTAAAAACATGATTGAGCTTTGTGATAGTAGTTTAAAGACCAATGACGTTTTCCCTGACCCGGTACATCCAGTAACACATATAGTGGAGCATGGATGGAAAGGATACATCTTTTTTTGTTAAGTGATAAAATATGAATGAATATATCTAATGAATTCTTTTATTATTTATTAGGTCCTTCCATCAATGACGTGTCGGAGTGACAACATATTTATTATTCATCATGTGTTAAATAAAAAAAAAAATGATTTCAACTTGTTTTTTTTTATCTTTTATTAGATACAAATATTGATAATAGAAACTCATACACATAATAATGAAAAAAAAAAATTAGAAATCATATGAAGATATCACTAAATTTCTACATCAATATAAATAATTCAAAATACATCATTTAATATGGTTAAAAAGTCTCAAATAAGTGGATAAAAAATGGTATACAACTAAAAAAAAAAAACAGAAATAATTTTATTGTACATGCTTTATTCATTAGAACATATATGAATTCAATTTTTTTTTTATCTTTTTATTAGATTCAAATACTGATGACAGAAACTCATACACATAATATTAAAAAAATATATTAAAAATTAATTAAGACTGTAGTAAATAACTACATCATAAATATTAATTAATAAAAAAAATCATTACACATTGTTAAATGTGTTTACATAAAAAAAAAATCACAAATAAGTGTATATGAAATGGTATGCAAATAAGTAACAAATGAAAAAAAAAAGAAAAAAAAAAAGGAAATAATATATCTAATCCTTTTCGAGTTTTTGCTTTTTGCGTGGTGTCATTGTTATATTTAAAGTAGAAGTATGAACACCATCTTCTAAAACTTTCCGTTTGCAGTAAAAATACGTAATACCATTTCTTGTTTGGTTGTATGAAAAGATTTTATTATCCTTTAATAGAAACCCTCGATTTAATCCTTCTTCTCCATTCCTTGTATCCAAAACTTTTTTATATGTTTCCATTGGATTTTGAATACTTCGTTTTGAAATACCCTTAGAAGAAAACTTAACTTCCTCTTTTCCCTCATCAGATTTTACAATTGCATATGTTTTGGAACACAACCCAATCATTGAATCTCCATCAAATTCAAGTTTAAACAACCCAGGAGTACGTTTATCATATGTTGCATGTTTCATACAACATTTTCTTGGAAACCATACAACAGAATCAACATTATGATTATCTGTACAATTTTCATTAATTGTTCTAAAATATTTGTCTTTTAAATGTGGTTTAATAACGTCAGATAAACTAGATTCGGAAATTGCAAAGTACGCACTATCAGTATCCATTTCCATAAACTCAAAATCTGTTCTATCCACAAACTGATCTAAAAAATCATAATAAAACTCTAGCATACGTAATTTTGCATACTGTAAAACAAAAAATCCTAGCTGAATCGGCATGTTATGTATGATCTTTTTCTTTGCCATTTCAATTTCGAAGAAATTATTTGTGTTATCTAATTCCGTTAATTTCATAAATAAGGGTTCATTAACTTTCTTTGATGCATTATCCACACCTTCAACAAAAGAAATATTTGTAAACTTATCTTTATTCAAAAGCAAACTTCCATATGCAGAGTTTCCTTCAACTTTAACTGTATCAGATATAACACTTAAAGTCGGATTACGATCTCCTTTTCTTCTTGCATCAGATATATTTTTAGTAAATTCCGAAAAACATTTCATAAATGCAGATTCGATAACAGTATAAATTCTAGTTACTACTAAACCCTTTTCTAAATACCACTTTAAAAGTGGTGTAGCAAGCATTATTTTGTTTGCCCTATTCCCTCCTATCAAAAGTGTTCTTGGATTTTCAGAAAGTCCTATTTCTTTTGCATGCGTCTGCATATGTTCACCTATCTCTGAAAATGCTACTTCAGTCGTGCAAAATAGAGGAGCCATTTCACTAAAATAATCTTCAGGAGATAAACTTGTATTTGGTTTATCATTGTCATTCCACTTTGACGGCACTTCAATGTCACATTCAATTATTCCGAAAAGTTCATCTTTTTTTACTGATTTAAGTATCTGATTCATAGTAGCTCCGCCTTTACATTTCTTATAAAAGTTTGGTGTACTCTTATTTAATAAATGTTGAAGAGATTTGTTTTTAGATAAAAGTTGTAAAAATTCACATTCCCAAATTGATTGTACTTTATATCCAGAATCAACTAGGTATTTCTCACAATCTTTTGTTTTATTAAATCGTTTCAGTCGTTCATTACTATTCATTGATCGATTTAAATGACAACAATGCCCGTGATAGTAACACCCATTATACTGATACACTGTTTTTGTAAAAGGGTCATATCCATCAACTGGAAACGGTCCGATCCGTTTTTCACGGTTATTATTTAATTTATGTAAAATTTTATATCCGTGTGTTTCGATTAACCAATTCATCCAAATGTACATATTATAATATTTGGTTTTCTTTTCTGCCTTAAATTTATTGCTTTCACGTCTAATGACAAAATATCCTACAGGCATAGGTTGACCAATGCAATACAGATAAAGTGCATTTGCATCATATCCTACAATTCGACCACATGGTTTATCAATATTGTTACGGATGAAAGTTTCACCACTTTTATGGTATCTTGTAAATATAATAGAAGGACCCCCTACTATGTTGTCTTGAATAGAACGATAAATATCTTTAGTTGAAAGGTCAAATAGTGGGAATATAGCACCACATTTTTGAGAAGTATTGAACAAATTCAACCTTGCGATTCCTGGAATTGAAACTGCAATTTTGAAAATATCAATCTTTTTTTCCCAGTATAACTTACAGTAATTTATAATTCCTTGTACAAATGGTTTTACATCTAAATTGTTATACCATTGCAGAAAGTCTTTAAATGATTTCATACTAAATCGATTCCAAATTTCTTCTAAAAATAAATAATTTTCTTCGATAGAATGTTTTCCATCATCTAAAATACTTTTCTGTTTAAGTGTTGAAAACCAAGCGTTTCCAATCTCTGGTAGTTTTGGATAATTAAGTTTTTCAATGCTGTCAAACCATTCATAAGGAAAAAAACCCTTTTCTTCTTCAACACCATACGCTTTTAAAAATTTAGCGTATGATGTTCCAGGAGCAATAAATTGACTCATATCTAAAAATCGAAATCTGGAAGTTGCAATACAAGTGTATGAATTATTTCGTTTTATAGCATAAGAATTTTTTTTTTCATGCATACCTAAAACTTTAGTAAGTTTATTTTTTACAAGATTTATATCATATTTACTTGAATTGAATCCTAAAACAGGAGTTTGCATACAATAATTTGTAAAATTTGTTAATAATTTCTGAACATAGTTATACATCATATTTCGAATTCTGTTGTTTTCATTAACAATATCTTCACTTTCCAAATCATATTCATTCAAAGACTCGGTCTCGCTTTCAGTTCCATCAGAGTCAGTAGAATGATCGTTATAATCAATTTTCCAATCACCTTCTGCAAGACGTTTTTGAAAATCTTCATAAACATTTTTTTTCTGAATTTTTTTAAGAAATCGTTTTGATGGAGGTTCGAAATCTTGACACTCCAGTGCATATCTTTCACTTGTTTCATTAACATCATTATTTCTGCTTTGATTTTTACCAATTGGTTTCCAAAATTCTAAAAGCCTATGCAATTTTTCAAAAACAATAGACCATTTTTCTTGTGCTAACTGAAAAACTTTTAGTGAAATTGAATCCATATAGGTTATCATTTCCCTTAATAATGTTTCTACATCTTCATTTAATATGAAATACGGCATTTCAAAGTCAGGAACATTGCTACATATGCTTACTGAAATGGGTTTATGAATTCTTTCAAGTTCTAATTTAGAAGTTAATTTACAAGCACTGCTTTTTTCTAAAATAGCTTCAAAATCAAAAACAATGAACCATGGAAAATATTCATCATCTTCTTTAATAATAATATCAATTTCTCTTAATGTTTCAAAAATTGTGTTTTTTATTTCATTAAATCCCCCAGGAAATATATGAAGTGTTTTATTTGAGCACCCCTTTTCATGTCGGTGGAGTTTTTTGCAAGTAGTAAAATGTTTTTGACAAAGTGAACATACATACTTATTTGCATACCGTTTCATATCTGTTATGTATGATAAATGATTCTCATACATATTCAAGTACATCTGATCATCATAGATGGATGGAGACTTGTAAACTATATGAGTGTTTGCTTCTTGATCTAATTCAAAAATATCTATATTAACCTTAAAACATTCTTCAACAAGCGGAATATGCTCTAAAGCTACACCTTGAAATGATGTAGCATTTATATATCGAACATCATATATTTCTTTTTCAAACATAAACTCACACCAAGTTTCAAAACATTTCTTTACACGTGTTTCAAATGCATCACGAAAAGAGTTTAATTTATGATATTCCAAACATCTAAATAAACATAAATTATCCTTGTAAAGTTTTGAATCTTTGGGATTTTTATGAAGGCTAATAATTGCATTTTTTTTCATTGTAATATACTCTGGTAAACAGGTTGGTGCACCTAAAATATGCTTTAAAAAATAAACAAAAAATGTAACATTTGTAACTACAGTACCGTCAACGCGGATCCCGTATTTAACCGCGCTCCCCCCGCGGTTATTTAATCCTTTCCGCGTTACACCATCGCGGTTAATTCATCGCGGTCCTCGTTGCAGCCATGTTTAAACCGCGGCGGTGTGACCTACCGTTGAACAAGGTGATCGGAGATTTTTACCTGTACGCTATTAGACAATAAGACGGCCACCTAACACTGAGAGTCATTCTATACTGGCCATGTCTGATGTATTGTTTTCATTTCACATAAAATGATTACGTATTTTTAATGCACGTTTTCAAAACTTCTTATCAATTATTTTAGAGAAATTTTTATTAAAGAATCATCTGCACCCGTAATAATTTTCATGTAACTGTGGATATAGCTATTATTTCAAAAATATTTAATCATTTTTATAATATAATCTACATGAAGGAGAGGGTAAGAACTATGAAATATTAAATTTTGATTAATGATTTTAAACATTTCTGACTACAAAAATGTTTTTGATCCATATCAGTTTGTAGCTCGTTTTACGGCACAGTCTATATATGCTCATGACAATTAACCTAGTCCGTGACAAGCACATGCTACACGGAGAACGTTTACCTACGGTCAACGGCATGATATGAAAATTTTATCCAACCCCTAAAATACTAAATTATATTGATATAATTTTATGTGTGTTCAATATGAAGCTACAACACAAATGTAAATGTAGTATCAGCTGCGAGTACCGTTTTCCGTAACCGCCCCCTCCACCTCTTCAACGTTTTAATGACTGTCAAGGTACATGTAAATTGTATTTGACTTTAGTCCCAATTGTTTTACACAAAGGTGTGAAACCATCGCATTGACGGGAAATCACTCTACGCTTGAACGCACAGAATACACCGGTATATAATGAGACAGGTGGATAATCCGTGTAACGAGTGACCATCAGAAATTCCACCTGTTTTTCAAACGATTTCACTAACAGTAATAACAATAAATAGTTATTCATTTTACTGCTATCTGTACAACTGTTAAACGTGTTTAAGATGCACCCCCTCCGCAAAAAAACCTAAAACCTTCAATATAAACTAAACGAGAGAGAGAGAGAGAGAGAGAGAGAGAGAGAGAGAGAGACTGTCGATACTCAAGACAATTAACCTAGTCCGTGACAAGCACACGCTACACGGTGTAGGTATACCATACGATCAACGGCAAAATATGAACACTTTACCCTTAAAATATAAAAAGATTTTGATATTATTTTATGTGTGTTGAATATGAAGCTACTACACATATGTCGTATCAGTTGCGAATTATAACGTTTTTCGTACCCCCCCCCCTCCCCAATTTCCAACGTTTTAATGACTGTCAAAGTTAACTGTATTTGACTTTAGTCCCAGTTGTTTTACACAAAGGTGTAAAACCATCGCACTGACAGGAAATCACTCTACGCTTAAACGCACAGAATACACGGGTATGAGGCAGGTGGATAATCCTTGCAACAAGTGACCACCAGGAATTCTACCCGTATATCAAACTATGTGAAACTGAATGTTGGATTCAATCACAATGTATACTGTCCCTATTCTTCTTTTATGAATACTAAACTTAGGAATATTTAATATTAGTATATTTCAAATGAATGCAGTGGCGTCGGAGGCAAATGGAAAGTGTGTGTGTGGGGGGGGGGGGGGGCTAAAGCACATTACCTCTCTCTCTCTCTTTCTCTCTCTCTCTCTCTCACAAAAAGATCGTAGATAAAATCAAGATCGGTGACACTCATAATAATCAAGAAGCCTCCTCTTTAAGATAGGTAATGGGTGGTGCTGTACGGTTAGACGAAGCCGTACGCAATTTGGAGATTTTCTTTTGTCTTGAATAGGTGTGAAAACCCCTAGGGCATGTCGTTTTCTACCCTGGGTTTGTTAATCACTATACACAGGAAATGATCGCGACTTATAATTAATATACACAATAAAGGAAATGTGTACAAAAATAGTTTGCATTTGAATTTTTTAAAAGTAATTCGAGATGTATGCATTTGATAACATGTACAATTTCCCATGTTGTTTTGTGATGTAACTACCTCATTCCATTTCTTGTAAAGAATAACATCTTAAATAATCGAGTTAAAAACAGCAGTGATATATCAAGCATATCAGGTTACTGAACAACACTAATTTATTTAATATTATCAATCTAACTCTGATGTTAACCTGAAAAATATCCTCGCGACCTTAAATTGCCATAAACTGCTTTGCGAACATTCTTATATAAAAAGTAACTGTTTTCCAGATCGTGTATTATATCACTTGTGCAGATGAACAAGTTGATTAAGAACATAAAATACACACAAAATACAAATATAATCAATACATGTAAATGTGTACTTATTGTTTTCTATAATACGATTGCAAACTGGTTGAAAGTTTGTTGAAACTCGATCACACGGACATACATAGATCGGCAAAAGCATTTCATCAATTCAATTTACCCGGTATGCAGTTTACGTAGATTAAATAGAAAAGTTTCAATACTTCTTCACAATTTAATAAGACTCAATAAAAAAAAAAGAAATAATAATCCGACTGCTAAGCATACTTATCAATTTTTGAATAGGCTATGTCAATTTCAATGGATTGTAAAAATACATCGTCAAGTATTTAAATGAAGAAGCATTAATGAATGATTTTAAACACACTCTATTAATTTAACATTTTAAAAATATATATCGTATGTTATTCTAGATAGTTCCATTAAATAAAATGATATATACATGCAGTGTAGTGTAGCTGTCAATTATTTTTTAGTCGAGGGAGATAACTCGCGTTCCAGTTCGATACTTTTGTTCACCTGTAATTTATTGTCAAGACCGCGGCGGTGTTGATATGCTGGACAACTCTACCGCGGGGGTACGCGGTTTTACCTGAGACACCTGTTTTAAACCGCGTTGCAATTTGGACCGCGAGGGTGCGCGGAAAATACGGGATCCGCGTTGGCGGTACTGTAAAACTACTCTCCATTTTGTGTTAGGACGATCTTTCAATACGTAACTACAGATATCTATTTCTTGTAATTTCCTCTCAAAATTTTGGAGATCTTTACGTTTCGATATGTATAAAGGAAAATCAAATATTTCACTGTTTTGATAAGGTTTAAAATAACGATATTCATTTAGTTCTTGATTAAATAAAATGTACCCAAACACTAGATTAAGGCGAAATGCTTTTTGTTGTAAATTGTAAATCTTATTTGCAAATACCATTATATCATCAAGTGTAAAAGAAGGTGAAAGGGGATAATTATATACCGCATTTAAAGTTTTTTGCTCTGTGTATTCCCTAATTAAAGGATTATATAAATTATAAAACTCTTTTAATTCATGATCAACATTCCCATCTTTGATCCAGGGTGCATCATTTTCCTCCCAAGGATAATCTCCTTTTCCAGATAAATGCACCATTAATCTATGATGGATAAGTTCTTTCCTGTTATCAAAATAAGAATTACATAATCTACATCGAACCTTTTTTGATGTTTCATTCGGTTCTACAGAGGTGGTATTTTTCTCTCCATCCCTTACATCAGGAAGGATATCCCTTGTTTCCATCTCAACAACGGATGTAGGTGTGTTTCCTACTTCTAATCCAGAAAAAGTAGAGATATCCATTTCTTCTGTTACATTTTCTGAAGCAGCAGGTGTATTTGAGGCTGTCCTCACTTCCGTCGTATCTATGGTTGATGTAGGAATATTACACTCTTGGGTTCTGGTAGGTAAAGGCTACAATCAAATGAATAGTTAAAAACTACACAATTAAAAAAGAAAAAAAAGTAAACAAGAAAAAAAAAATAATTTCAATTACATATTTTTGTTTCTTACCTCAGATTCAACTGCAGAAGCAATGGAATTGGTTGTTCTAACATTTTTTTCTGTTGAACTTTTGTTATCTTTCTATAAACAGATAAATATGAATGAGAAAAAAAATACATGTGTAAGGAAAAGAATTAACAAAATAATAATAAAAAAAAATAATATTAAATATCTCTTACCTTCTTCTGACAATTCTTGGAATGCCTCAACAATACATCCTTCCTGTTGAATGTTTTCTGACAGGTTTTACAATCAAAACGAAAATTGTTCGAATGTTCAATTTGAACATGTCTTTTTAATGTATGTTTGTAGGCATACTTTTTAGAACAAACCATACAAATACATTTTTTCTGTAAAACATTCATTCTTCTCTGTACCACAGTATCATTTTGCAAACCATTTAAAGTTGCCCATTCTTCCAACTTATTAACATCCATAAATTCACGCTGCTTGTCCTACCTTAATCGTTCTGACATATTTATGATGTGGTAATGTAAGAGTGATTAATGCACTAATTGCCATCATTATGCATGCAATAAAACATAAGACAATGCTTATGATAATAAAAAGACATAAGCTTAAGATGTAAAATATAGGAATTAATTATATTTGTTATATATTCGTCATCTATCCACCTATATCACCATGATCATACTGATATTTTATGATGTGGTATTTTATATTAAGTGTCTAATATAAACACATAACCAAAAACATTAAACCCATGCAAAATAACAACCACACATGCATGAAACAACCACACAAAATAACCACATATACCCACAAATAACCACTCAACCACAAATTAACCACATAACCACACAACCACAAATTAACCACACCGCACCGGGTGTGACCACCTACCGCACCGGGTGTGACCACCTACCGGGTGTCATTGGGCACCATATATTACTACTAAAATAAGTTATAAATGCTGAAAAAAACCCTTTTTACGGTATATTGAACCAATGTAAACAAAAACATGGCACGAGCCTTGTTTACATAATAAAGTATTGTGAGCTCTGTATCTTTCTTATAACTCTACCACGTATCTCAAAGTTTGGTTGATCATTAGAAATGCCTAGAAATTTTTTCCAAAATCGCGACCATGCCCCATTAATGCAACGATATGTGTGATTACTTTCTTATCACTCAAAATTTACCTAGTAAGATCAATCATAAAACAAACCATTTTTTAATTATTACAATTTCCATATATTACATTCAACTATTTTTTTTTAACATAATCTTAAAAATCTGTTATTTTTTCTTTTTTATTATATATTTACCTAAGGTCAATAATAGAACAGACTATAATTCACCTGTAATTAATTTCCTTTGATCTTTGACACCCTTACCTGTGCACCATTACAACTTAACTAAAATCAGTCACCCATAGAAAATTCAGAATTTTAGCTAAGTGGGAAGACACCTTAGGTGGCACGGGACAGTTTTTTTGATACATTTCATTGTAGCCAGGGGATGTGTGTCTTCGGAACTCTGTAACTAGAATTTCCTCAGTTCCCATTGAGCACAAATACCTTTAATTCACTTGTTATAGGGTCAATCACTAATTTCTGAAGAAAATTACTAGTCAAAACCTGTAAAATTTTCTACATACTGGATTTTATGAGATTTTGACCCTTTCATATTTTGCTAATTTTTCATGATTTTTCAGCTTTTTAGACCTCCCCCAGCTAATTCCCTGCAAAGGGTTGACCTTCCGTACCGTGTGCATGTTGCACCATCATATGTCAGAAACTTACCGGTGTATAGTTTACAATGTCCCATCCACCTACTTTTCGTGTTATTTTACCTCCCGTCTGTCACTTGCAATTTCACTGTGTAAAGTCAACACAACAGTCATAGCCGCGGTTTCGCATTTTACTTCTGATTCTCGTGTACCTAACATATGGGGCCTACATATTGCATGTCAATTTCAACAAGAGACATCCCTCTAACTAATGATAATCATTAAAAATCATTTCATGAATTTTAGCAACACTCATAAGCCTTCAAGTACAGCAACTCTCAATTTTACAAAAATATTGACGGGTACTTTATCCGAAACTGTCCCTTGCTACCTTTAACTTACACTAACATTCTCTGAAAAGTCATTTTATCTTAGAATTAGAAAGCTTATGCTATTCTGAGAAAAAGTATACCTCATTTTGCCAATTCCATTGAGGTTTAAGAAAAATATGGCCATTTAAGAGAACCCAGTATTTCCACTTTCCTCTATTTAACACAGATTCATAGGGCTCTCCATAAGTAAAGCATCTTTACCTAATGTTTTAGAGGTCAATTGTTGTTCAACCTCCTTAAATAAGAAACCTTATTCAATACTGCATACATCTACATAATATTATCATGATAAAAGCATCACATCACTTAGAAATACCCTTGCATGTATACCCTCCCCCTATCTTTTGATTTTCATAAGAAGCATTAGTTTGAACACTTTAACCTAATATTATGAAACTTGTGGCAATTTCCTTGAGTCATTTCTCACACATATTTGAAAACAACCATAACTGATATTAAAAATTGATCTTTTTTGGTAAATGGATGATTTGTAGCATTTTTATTCACAAAAAGATATGCCGCCCTACATGTTATTTCTTGTTTTCAAGAAAAAGTAAGCTTATAATAATATTTAGCTAATATCTTATCTATTCTGGTTTCTAGTTTCCTTTTAACTTTGCTAAAATAGTAAGACCTACAAGTGTGATGCCTGCCTTTAATTAAAATGAAATTCAAACACACTCGGGTAGCTGGGGACGGATGAGAATTTCATGGAAAATGTTCAAATTTTACATGTTTTTCTACATTTTTGATGCATATATACAATAAAAAGATATAAATATGTTGTTTCTTGTTCATTTCAAGAGTAATTATCATAACAGATGTTATTTCAAGGTCAAATGTACATTTACATATCCTACATGTAATGGTAATGGAGATAATTGGAAAGAGGGGGTGGCTTTTTCAATTCTTTAAATACCTTTAAAATATCACTTTTGGACAGGAAAAAGCAAAAACTTGAGTTTTTTGACCTATTGAATACTTTGATAACTGCATTTGTCTACATGTAAACTTCATTTGAAAGAAAAATATGCTGTTTTTAAAAAAATGGGTTATATAAGTCATGTTGCTTAATGTTATTTCATAAAATCAGACAGCAAAATTGCTGCAGATTTATAAATTTAATGATTCAATTGATCAAAACTGTTTTAATGTATTTATTCTTATCTCAGTAATTAACTTAAGCCTATTAATTGTCATCAGGATAGGAAATACCTACTTTCTAAGCCAATTTACTCTAGTGGTGGTCATTCTACACATTTAAGAGGGAGTTACTCCCCTTGTATATAATTGCTAATAAATCATGTGATGACATCTTTAACCAAAAAAATCATCCATTTCCACAAAATATACAACTTATGGTACAAAATGCACTCAAAATTACAGTGAAATAAGAAATATGCAAATACCATGTAGTCTTGAAGGTGGCACGGGACAGTTTTTTTGATACATTTCATTGTAGCCAGGGGATGTGTGTCTTCGGAACTCTGTAACTAGAATTTCCTCAGTTCCCATTGAGCACAAATACCTTTAATTCACTTGTTATAGGGTCAATCACTAATTTCTGAAGAAAATTACTAGTCAAAACCTGTAAAATTTTCTACATACTGGATTTTATGAGATTTTGACCCTTTCATATTTTGCTAATTTTTCATGATTTTTCAGCTTTTTAGACCTCCCCCAGCTAATTCCCTGCAAAGGGTTGACCTTCCGTACCGTGTGCATGTTGCACCATCATATGTCAGAAACTTACCGGTGTATAGTTTACAATGTCCCATCCACCTACTTTTCGTGTTATTTTACCTCCCGTCTGTCACTTGCAATTTCACTGTGTAAAGTCAACACAACAGTCATAGCCGCGGTTTCGCATTTTACTTCTGATTCTCGTGTACCTAACATATGGGGCCTACATATTGCATGTCAATTTCAACAAGAGACATCCCTCTAACTAATGATAATCATTAAAAATCATTTCATGAATTTTAGCAACACTCATAAGCCTTCAAGTACAGCAACTCTCAATTTTACAAAAATATTGACGGGTACTTTATCCGAAACTGTCCCTTGCTACCTTAATGAGAGTATATGCATGCACAAATATGTCGGATCTATACACAAATATACAGTTTCCAAGTGCCTTAAATTTGTAACAAAATTATAAAAAGTTAATAGATTAATGGTTAGTATATGTACAGTATATAAATTGACCAAGCTGATCAATCCCACTTTTCCTTAGTGGAACTGGATTACAGAACTCCCGTACTGGGGAAACTGTACTGGATTTGAGAGCCTAGGCATACTGTTAATATTAACACACACACACACACACACACACACACACACACACACACACATATATATATATATATATAGTTATATATATATATAGTTATATATATATAGTTATATATATATAGTTATATATATATATATCTATATATATATATATATATATATATATATATATATATATATATATATATATATATATATATATATATATATATATATATATATATATATAAAGCACTGAAAATGGCTAACGACGCCAACAATTGAAATTTCATAAATCATTCCATAATTAATTAAATATTTCGGATCTAAACCAAAGCGCCGTACGATTTAACATCGGGTGTTTAAATTTTCCATTTTTAACTCGGTCGTCATTTTAAATTAGCTTAATAAACTCGATCAGGCGTGAAGTTGACAGTCGACTGATTACTCCAGAGCTATCGGCCGCATTGTCCAGACCTTCTTAACATTGATTATAACTGTACAAAATGTTGTTATTATTTTTATTGTTTCTTTAGTAGTGTTAATTGTAGTGCTAGATTTTGTTTTCTTGTCCCGAAAAGTTGACAATTTCAATTGTTCGTGTCGTTAGCCATTTTCAGTGTTTTATATATTCAATTTACTGGCTTTGTATCTATACATAAGATCCGACACTTTAAAAGTGCCTAGTATTGTTGCTTTTTATAGTGCTTTATATATATATATATATATATATATATATATATATATATATATATATATATATATACACTGTGGAATCTTTTTTTTTGGTGGAGGTCAATTTTCGTTTTTTGGTGGTTCTTTAGGATGTAATTTTGTTTCTAGCAACTTCGGAATAATTGAAATAATTATCTAATAAATGCTTGTATTGACGTTCGCAGGGATGTAAATTCGTGACCAAAAGTTACCTACGAAAGCCATGAACATAGGTCCCTAACGAACAATGATGGTTCCACTCTAGATAGATAGATAGATAGATAGATAGATAGATAGATAGATAGATAGATAGATAGATAGATAGATAGATAGATAGATAGTTGATACCTTTAAGGCAATATTTTATCCGATTAAATAACTTTGTTGTCATGTGCTTTTCCAACGACCGTAGTAGGTCATTATACCGCCAATTTCTAGCCCCTTTATACATGTTTTCTAATAAAGGAAATGCTTCTGCGCCTTCTGCGACTTCTGCGCCTTCACACTGTGAAGCATGTCCTTAAACAAAGAGTTGCAGTTTGTTTGATAGCAGATATTTTTTCATCATTAGAAAGCGCTTTGAATTTTAACTTGATTTCATTGTTGCAATTTTAAGACAATTAATATGAAACAAGAAACTTTTTCTTTTAGTACTTTATTTGAAGAAAACGTTACTAGTTTACAACGTACAAAAAAAAATGACCAAAAAAATCGATCTTTATACAAACCATTTGCTTTATCTTCTAAAATGTCTTGATAAGACTCATTTGCTTGTTGAGCTTGATCTTCCGCTTTGAAAAAATAGTAATAAGAAATGATAATATGAAATAGAAATAAAGTTTGCATACTACAAAAATACTGTCTGTTATACGTACATGTACTATCAAAATTAGTTTTTAATCAAAGTACTCAAAGTACATATATCCGGGCTCATTTGATGTGCATAGATAACGTTTTTATGAAATGGCACTATAGTACATATTGAGTCTTTAGCAATGAATTAACTGAGTTGATAAGCATATCATTAATGCATATTCATGTTGATATTGCATAAATGATAAACATGAGAGGGTCAGATATTCATGATCAACACCTGAAGTAAGCTTTACTGTTTTGCTCTTAAACAATTCCGGCAACAATTTGTACACTTAGCTTGATAGATTGGAATTACCTACATGTAGGCTACTAGTTAAATCCAATTTATCTTTTAAGTTGGAACTAATCTCTTACAGTTATGCGCGAAAACGATTTCAAGTGCTGTTCAGACAACATCCGATAAATCTTGCAACATAGTTATAGTTTGGCTATTGCTTACGCAATAAACCCAGCTAAATATATTTAGGATATTGCATTTTATTGTTTAAATCAATAATTGTATAAGAAATTAGTCATATCGCTCACAATACCTATAAAACATTGGTGTTAAATTGTTCTCAGCAGCCATGAAGTTGATACATTTACTGATTCGATAGAACATGGGAAAAAATGAATAAAGATACATTAGTTTATGTAATGTTGACACTATTTCATTGATTTTATGCATAAATACTTTCGCCTAAACAGTTCTTAACAATACCTAAAAGCAAGCGACTAATTTATTTGCTCCCTATTGTAGTATTATTATCAAATCGATAAGGTATTTTTGAGTTGTGTGGTATTTTGTTTTAGCATTGTTTTTGGGGGTTTTAGGGTAATTTTTAATTTTGTTTTGGGTTTGGTTTTTTTAAGTTTTCAATTAACCATTATTTTTTCCAATATATTTTTTTCAAACAACATTAAAAGAACAAGTGCACTTAAGCTTGGGATCTTTTTCAGTGCCATTTTTATGTAGAAAATATCAACATTTTTTTTTTGTTGGTAATATTTAATCCCTGATGGATTCTTCTGATTAAATTGCACGTTTAACTTCACCAAAATTAAACAATTGAGGTTTTTTAAATGCCTACATACAATTTAAATCCGGAAAAATCATACCGAACCTATTTGAATTGTGTCTATTTAAATCAGAGAGAGGACGCATTTAAAACGATATTATTCTGTTGGTTGATCAATTGGCGCGTTTGCTGAATTATACTTAATGCGTTGTTTTATGTCTGAAAAAAAAACACGAATAAAGCTTTGAAGTTGCATATTAGCATAGTGATCAAACAAACATTTCTGACCGTACGAAGTCGATGGAAAGCGATTAAAAACGTGTCAGTGATTTACAGTAAGCACATTTGACAAACGTTTACCTAGATAGAACCCACGTGACTATTATTCCACACGTGGGTTCAAGAGGGGTCACACAGGTGATAGCTCTTGCTTGCTATAGGAAAAACCTTGAAATTTTCATACATTTTTTAAGTACCAGTCTAATGTTGTACAAACTTCTAATTTTCACAGAAGTTTTCTAAATGTATAATGCGTCTTTTGTCTTTTTCACAAGTTTGTACACGGTTAGGCTGACGGTAAACAATGGCTTTGAAATGAATGTCCGTCCTCGATTTTCTATATAAAATCCCGAATGTCGGCTAACTCCTTCTATGTTGTTAAGCTTCGTGCTTTTTATATACACTAAATTTAGCGCTTAAACTTGTAAATTCGTATGGTTTAAATATCAATAGATGATTTGAGATAAAAAAAAATTATGCTTAACTTGAATCTTTATTTTTCACTTTTAACCGGGGCCCATTCTTGCACTCGTTTTTATAAGGTGTGCGTGGCAACACAAAAATAAGCACTCTAAAAAAATTGGGAACAAATAAACGCAATTTAAAAATATTGGCCGAAATCGAAGCATTTTGAAAAAAATAAAAGTTTTATGAAGGTACATCAACATTGTTTATAATTGAGACACTTAACGTACTTTGAAAAATATGTAAAAGAAATCACAAATGCTGGGAGAAGACAACCAAAAATACATTTCAATTACCGGTAAATCATTCAAATTGATTACAAGAAAGAGGTTCCGTGCCTCTCACCTTTCCTTCCGAAAACAACTGGAGTAAACGTAAAAAAAACGAAAAAAGGATAATTAGGTAGAGTCTATAACATAACCCAGTCACGGTTTCCGGAAATATTATTTCCGATTTGTTTTTCTTTATACAACACACATTCGATCTTCGATCCCGATGCACTCATATTATAGACAATTTAAATCTAGACGCTTTGTCGATATCTGTTAGAATTATGCTTTTGCATTCTATATGAACGCCATCTAAAGGCGGAGGTATTTAATGGTTATTAATAATTACTGATTATTAAATTAATAGTAAATAATTACACATTTGTAATTATAAAACTATGTAATAATTTAAAATTATTATAAAGTAGACAGCTGATAGATAGTCTTATTATACTTCATATAAATTAATATTCCGCGAGCAAACGTAAGACCTGTTAAAAAAAGAGCAAGAGGACTGTATATAAAAAAGTAATTAAAATATATTCAAATTTATTATATCTTTATTTAATCATAACAATTCATTGTTTACAAGTCATAACGACTGCACTCACCTGGTCACTAAACAACATAAATAATTCTTTAATTAACAACATAGCCCAGTCACTGAGAAAAAGAAACACTTAGGGTCTCCGATAAACATATAAACAGGTCATTGATCATGAACAACATAGCCTGGTAACTAAGAAACAAAACCCAATCACGGAACAACATATGTTGAAATGTATAATTAGGTTCTTTATAAACAATATAACTCATTCCTATAACCCAGTCAATAAGAAATTCAACACAGTCACTCATTACCGTAACCAAAACAACATAAACCCAGTCTTTGAGAAACAAAACCCGGTCACTGTATAACATAACCAAGTTACTGAGAAACATTACCCCGTCACTGAAAAACATAACCCGGTCCTTGTATAACATATCCCAGTCACTAAGATTCTAAGAAACATAACTCAGTCCCTGTATAACATAACCTAGTCTTGGAGAAACATAACTCAGTCCTTGTATAACATATAACCCAGTCATGGAGAAACATAACCCAGTCCTTGTATAACATAACCCAGTCATTCAGAAACATAAGTCAGTCCCTGTATAACATAACCCAGTCCTTGTATAACATAACCCAGTCATGGAGAAACATAACCCAGTCCTTGTATAACATAACCCAGTCCTTGTATAACATAACCTAGTCATGGAGAAACATAACCCAGTCCTTGTATAACATAACCCAGTCATGGAGAAACATAACCCAGTCCTTGTATAACATAACCTAGTCATGGAGAAACATAACCCAGTCCTTGTATAACATAATCCAGTCCTTGTATAACATAACCCAGTCATGGAGAAACATAACCCAGTCCATGTATACAATAACCCAGTCCTTGTATAACATAACTCAGTCATGGAGAAACATAACCCAGTCCTTGTATAACATAACCCAGTCATGGAAAAACATAACCCAGTCCCTGTATAACATAACCCAGTCATGGAGAAACATAACTCAGTCCCTGTATAACATAACCCAGTCATGGAGAAACATAACCCAGTCCTTGTATAACATACCCCAGTCCTTGTATAACATAACCCAATCCTTGTATAACATTACCCAGTCCCTGTATAACATAACCAAGTCACAGAGAAACATAACTCAGTCCTTGTATAACATAACCCAGTCCTTGTATAAGATAACCCAGTCATGGAGAAACATAACCCAGTCCTTGTATAACATAACCTAGTCATGGAGAAACATAACCCAGTCCTTGTATAACATACCCCAGTCCTTGTATAACATAATCCGATCCTTGTATACCATAACCCAGTCCCTGTATAACATAACCAAGTCACAGAGAAACATAACTCAGTCCTTGTATAACATAACCCAGTCCTTGTATAAGATAACCCAGTCATTGAGAAACATAACCCAGTCCTTGTATAACATAACCCAGTCCTTGTATAACATAACCTAGTCATGGAGAAACATAACCCAGTCCTTGTATAACATACCCCAGTCCTTGTATAACATAATCCAATCCTTGTATAACATAACCCAGTCCCTGTATAACATAACCAAGTCACAGAGAAACATAACTCAGTCCTTGTATAACATAACCCAGTCCTTGTATAAGATAACCCAGTCATGGAGAAACATAACCCAGTCCTTGTATAACATAACCCAGTCGTTGTATAACATAACCTAGTCATGGAGAAACATAACCCAGTCCTTGTATAACATAACCCAGTCCTTGTATAACATAACCAAGCCATGGAGAAACATAACCCAGTCCTTGTATAACATAACCCAGTCCTTGTATAAGATAACCTAGTCATGGAGAAACATAACCCAGTCCTTGTATAACATAAACCAGTCCTTGTATAACATAACCTAGTCCTTGTATAACATAACCCAGTCATGGAGAAACATAACTCAGTCCCTGTATAACATAACCCAGTCCTTGTATAACATAACCCACTCCTTGTATAACATAACCTAGTCCTTGTATAAGATAACCAAGCCATGGAGAAACATAACCCAGTCTCTGTATAACATAACCCAGTCATGGAGAAACATAACCCGGTCCCTGTATAACATAACCCAGTCATGGAGAAACATAACCCAGTCCTTGTATAACATAACCCAGTCATGGAGAAACATAACTCAGTCCCTGTATAACATAACCCAGTCTCTGAGAAACATAACCTGGTCCCTGTATAACATATCACAGTCATGGAGAAACATAACCCAGTCCCTGAATAACATAACACAGTCCCTGTTTAACATAAAATTGCATAGTCCCTGTTTTACATTACCTAGTCACAAATAAACATAACCCGGTCCTTGTATAACATAACCCGGTCTCTGAGAAACATAACCCAGTCACTGTATAACATAACCCGGTCCCTGTTTAAAATATCTTAGTAACAGAGAAACATAACCCAGTCCTTGTATAACATAACCCAGTCATTGAGAAATTAACATAACCCGGTCACTATATAACATTACCCAGTCCATGTATAACATAACCCAGTCACAGAGAAACATTACCCGGTCACTGTATAACATAACGCAGTCACTGAACAACATAACCTTAGTCACTTTGAAACATATCCCAGTCACTGGACAACATAACCTGGTCACTGAGAAACATAACCCGGTCACTGTATAACATAACCTAGTCACTGGACAACATAACCCGGTCACTGTATAACATAGCCCGGCTAGTCACTGGACAACATAACCCGGTCACTGTATAACATAGCTCGGCCATTGAAGAACATATCCTGGTTACTCTAGAACATAACTCGGTCACTGAACAACATAAAGCAGTCACTGAACAACATAACCTTAGTCACTTTGAAACATATCCCAGTCACTGGACAACATAACCTGGTCACTAAGAAACATAACCCGGTCACTGTATAACATAACCTAGTCACTGGACAACATAACCCGGTCACTGTATAACAAAGCCCGGCTAGTCACTGGACAACATAACCCGGTCACTGTATAACATAACCTAGTCACTGAACAACATAACCCGGTCACTGTATAACATAGCCCGGCTAGTCACTGGACAACATAACCCGGTCACTGTATAACATAGCTCGGCCATTGAAGAACATATCCTGGTTACTCTATAACATAACTCGGTCACTGAACAACATAAAGCAGTCACTGAACAACATAACCTGGTCATTGTATTACATAACCCGGTCACTGAACAACATAATAATCCACTCACTGAAGGACATAACCCGGTCGCTGTATAACATATCCCGGTCACTGAACAACATAAACCAGTCACAGTGAATGACATAACCGGGTCACTGTATAATATAACCCTGTTACTAAGAAACATTACTCAGTCACTGTATAACATATAACCCTGGCAGTCACTCTATAACATACCCTGGTCAGTAACAACAAAACAGAAAAATATAACTCCGTTGGCGAGATGAATAACCTTGTCCTTTATAAACATAACTTATTCTCTGAAAAACATAACCCAGTCAATGAGAAATTCAACCCAATCACTTATTAATAACATAACCTAGTCCCTGAACAACATAACCGAGACACTGAAAAAAAGCCCTCTTCTTCATGATCAATAAACATAACCAGGTCATTAAACACATAGACACTGAACATAACCCAGTTACTGAGAAACAATATATAACCTGGTCATTTGGAAACATAATCAAGTCACTGAGAAACAAAACACTGTCACTAGCTGAAAACAATAACCCAGTTGCTGAGCAACATAGTCGCTAGTGAACAACAGTGCCCAGTCACTGATAAACATAGCCCGGTCACTAAGAAACATTACCCTGCACTGAGAAACATAACCCGGTCACTAATATAATAAACATAACCCTGCACTGAGAAACATGTCCCGGTCTCTACCAAATTATCATACCGTAATCCAGTCAAGGAACAATGAACATAACCTTACATATATTAACATAACCCTGTCACTAAGAAACAGAACCCGAAACATTTCTCAGTGACCAGATCATTTTCTTCAGTGACCAGGTTATGTTGAACAGTGTCTAGGTTATGTTTCTCAGTGATGTCATACAGGTTCTCAGTGACCGGTTATATTATACAGGGATTGGGTTATGTTTCTCAGTGACCGGTTATATTATACAGGGATTGGGTTATGTTTCTCAGTGACCGGGTTATGTTATACAGGGATTGGGTTATGTTTCTCAGTGACCGGGTTATGTTATACAGGTACCGGGTTATGTTTCTCAGTGATTCGGTTATGTTGTTCAGTGACCGGGTTATGTTTCTCAGTGACTCGGTTACGTTATACAGGGACCGGTTCATGTTTCTCAGTGACTCGGTTATGTTATACAAGGACCGGGTTATGTTTCTCAGTGACTCGGTTATGTTATACAGGGACCGGTTTATGTTTCTCAGTGACTAGGTTATTTTATACAGAGACCGGGTTATGTTTCTCAGTGACCGGGTTATGTTATACAGGGACCAGGTTATGTTTTTCAGTGACTTGGTTATGTTATACAGGGACCGGGTTATGTTTCTCAGTGACTGGGTTATGTTATACAGAGACCGGTTCATGTTTCTCAGTGACTCGGTTATGTTATACAGGGACCGGGTTATGTTTCTCAGTGACTCGGTTATGTTATACAGGGACCGGTTTATGTTTCTCAGTGACTCGGTTATTTTATACAGAGACCGGTTCATGTTTCTCAGTGACTCGGTTATGTTATACAGGGACCGGGTTATGTTTCTCAGTGACTCGGTTATGTTATACAGGGACCGGGTTATGTTTCTCAGTGACTCGGTTATGTTATACAGGGACCGGTTTATGTTTCTCAGTGACTAGGTTATTTTATACAGAGACCAGGGTTATGTTTCTCAATGACCGGGTAATGTTATACAGGGACCAGGTTATGTTTTTCAGTGACTGGGTTATGTTATACAGGGACCGGGTTATGTTTCTCAGTGACTGGGTTATGTTATACAGGGACCGGGTTATGTTTCTCAGTGACTGGGTTATGTTATACAGAGACCGGTTCATGTTTCTCAGTGACTCGGTTATGTTATACAGGGACCGGGTTATGTTTCTCAGTGAATCGGTTATGTTATACAGGGACCGGTTTATGTTTCACAGTGACTAGGTTATTTTATACAGAGACCGGGTTATGTTTCTCAGTGACCGGGTTATGTTATACAGGGACCAGGTTATGTTTTTCAGTGACTTGGTTATGTTATACAGGGACCGGGTTATGTTTCTCAGTGACTCGGTTATGTTATACAGGGACCGGTTTATGTTTCTTAGTGACTCGGTTATGTTATACAGGGACCGGGTTATGTTTCTCAGTGACTTGGTTATGTTGTTCAGTGACCGGGTTATGTTTCTCAGTGACTTGGTTTTGTTATACAGGGACCCGTTTATGTTTCTCAGTGACCAGGTCATGTTATACAGTGACTAGGTTATGTTTTTCAGTGACTCGGTTATGTTATACAGGTACTGGGTTATGTTTCTCAATGACTCGGTTATGTTATACAGGGACCGGTTCATGTTTCTCAGTGACTCGGTTACGTTATACAGGGACCGGTTCATGTTTCTCAGTGACTCGGTTATGTTATACAGGGACCGGTTCATGTTTCTCAGTGACTCGGTTACGTTATACAGAGACCGGTTCATGTTTCTCAGTGACTCGGTTATGTTATACAGGGACCGGGTTATGTTTCTCAGTGACTCGGTTATTTTATACAGAGACCGAGTTATGTTTCTCAGTGACCGGGTTATGTTATACAGGGACCAGGTTATGTTTTTCAGTGACTGGGTTATGTTATACAGGGACCAGGTTATGTTTTTCAGTGACTGGGTTATGTTATACAGGGACCGGGTTATGTTTCTCAGTGACTCGGTTATGTTATACAGTTCAGTGTATATGATATCTAGTTAATGTATATGTAGTTCAGTTCAGTGGGTTATGTTTCTCAGAGACTGGGTTATGTTATACAGGGACCGGGTTATGTTTCTCAGTGACTGGGTTATGTTATACAGGGACCGGGTTAAGTTTTTCAGTGACTGGGTTATGTAATACAGGGACCGGGTTATGTTTCTCAGTGACTGGGTTATGTTATACAGGGACCGGGTTAAGTTTCTCAGTGACTGGGTTATGTTGTTTAGTGACTGGGTTATTGTTCTCAGGATGGTTATGTTATACAGTGACCGGGCTATGTTTCTCAATGACTGGGGTATGTTATACAGGGACCGGGTTATGTTTCTCAGTGACTGGGTTATGTTATACAGGGACCGGGTTAAGTTTCTCAATGACTGGGTTATGTTGTTTGGTGACTGGGTTATTGTTCTCAGGATGGTTATGTTATACAGTGACCGGGTTATGTTTTTCAATGACTGGGGTATGTTATACAGGGACCGGGTTATGTTTCTCAGTGACTGGGTTATGTTGTTCAGTGACCGGGTTTCTTAATGACTGGGGTATGTTTCTTAGTGACTGGGTTGTGTTTCTCAGGGACTGGGTTATGGTATACAGTGACCGGGTTATGTTTCTCAGTGACCGGGTTATGTTTCTAAGTGACTAGGTTATGTTTCTCGGTGACCAGGTGATGTTTCTCAGTGACCGGGTTATGTTTTTAATGGAATGGCTTGACATATATTTCAGTCATTATGACTAGTAAACAATGAATTGATACATATAAAGATAATTATATTAAATTATGAGATATTTTGATGATTACTTTTATTTACAATGTTCTCTTGCTCTTTTATTCATATAACATGTCTCACACTTGTTCATGGAATATTTAATTACTTTCAATATTATGAGACTATACGAATTTTAGTTCTATCAAGTCTATATATATACATGTACATACGTTACATAGATTAATTATTACATGGTCTTAATCACAAATGTAAATAGGCCTAGTCACTGTATCATAATTTTAAAAATCATGAAGTAACGACCATTTAATACCTCAGCTTTTAAATATAGTTTATAACGGATTCAAAACCATAATTCTATAAGATATCGCAAAAGCGTTTATATAAACAAATTTTTACGCACAGTCATCATGGCGTAAGGTAGCTAAACACAGTTTCGTATAAAATCCAGGGGGTTTTTCTCTGGGAAAAAGCATGATGGGTAGGGATTTTCCTGCTATTTTTATACGGTATACATGAAAATGAATTTTTTAAATTCTTAATTGCATAATATAGAGGTTTATCTTTCGAATACATGCAAAAAAGCTGTAGAAAAATTTAAAAAATTAATTTTGTGAGACTCTAAAACAAAGGGAGGTAACTCCAAAAACATCCGGATTTTACGCGTGCAGAATTTCATGAATTTTTTAGTGGTTAATATAGCTCTTTTAAAAGCTGGCGAATGTACCCTGAAAATACTCTAAAACGATGCCTCAGGACTTGCTCTTGAAAATGCACAGAAATTAAAATAGCTGATTTAGTTCCATTCTGCTTCTACGGGGAGCCTAAAATGCATGGGTGCACTGCATTTAGACGCAATCTTTTGTCTATTTTCCTTATGTTTTGAGTGCCAAAAAAATTCTAGCATTAAGTTACATATGCATTATTCTTAAATATTTACAAAATTCACAATTTTATCTTTCCATTGATATATAGATGTTAATGTAACACGTTTTTACAATTTATTTTCTAAAGGGGTCATTTTTGCTTGTCCCTAATCTAAAAACTTCCTTATAACGTTACATATAAAACTGTGTTTTGCACCCTTAAGGGCACACATTCTATAACGTTGATCTGTCTATATCTTACAAAATTGCTGCGTTTGCATTTTTGTTTTGTAAGTAAAGTTTTATTTTGATCTTCAAGCATTTAATAAATGTATTACATGCTTTGTGCATGTTTCATTTCTCACTTTATGACGTTCGGTATATATGGTTGTGTATTGTGACGTGTTGTATACATTGTGATGCATTAGCATTGTGACATTTTTAAGTGTGACGTCATGTCAACAAAGACGCTCCGATCATGCGTTCATAATTTTTAGTTTCATTGATAGAATAGAGAGAATATGATACACCAATTTTATGTGTATTTGTATTTAATTATGTGTTAAAATGAGTATCCGGTTATGGCATTTTGAGCCGCTCTATTAATTCAGCAAAATTTCATATGAAATTATTACACATGTGTGCATAATTCAAATAGACAATAGTGTACAGTATCCGAAATTGTATTTGACCGGGGGGGGGGGGTGGTTGATTTGTGTGTCATCAGTATCAAATGCACAGTACCATTGGTTATGTTCAATTCATTAAATAAAGTAGAATTATAAGTGGAAAGTCAGTTTTGAATTTTGAACTGCACAGTCGTGTTCGAAAGGTCTATCTTTGTATTTGACACATTCTACCTAAATGACAATTTCTCGGCCATTTTTTCACCAAATTCAACTTTATGTACACCAAAATGTTTGTAATATTCTCCTCTTTGCATCAAAGCATGAAAAAGTGGCATACAAAAATATTGTTTTTCCTTTAAGGTAGCTAAACACAGTTTCGTATAAAATCCAGGGGGTTTTTCTCTGGGAAAAAGCATGATGGGTAGGGATTTTCCTGCTATTTTTATAAGGTATACATTAAAATGAATTTTTTAAATTCTTAATTGCATAATATAGAGGTTTATCTTTCGAATACATGCAAAAAAGCTGTAGAAAAATTTAAAAAATTAATTTTGTGAGACTCTAAAACAAAGGGAGGTAACTCCAAAAACATCCGGATTTTACGCGTGCAGAATTTCATGAATTTTTTAGTGGTTAATATAGCTCTTTTAAAAGCTGGCGAATGTACCCTGAAAATACTCTAAAACGATGCCTCAGGACTTGCTCTTGAAAATGCACAGAAATTAAAATAGCTGATTTAGTTCCATTCTGCTTCTACGGGGAGCCTAAAATGCATGGGTGCACTGCATTTAGACGCAATCTTTTGTCTATTTTCCTTATGTTTTGAGTGCCAAAAAAATTCTAGCATTAAGTTACATATGCATTATTCTTAAATATTTACAAAATTCACAATTTTATCTTTCCATTGATATATAGATGTTAATGTAACACGTTTTTACAATTTATTTTCTAAAGGGGTCATTTTTGCTTGTCCCTAATCTAAAAACTTCCTTATAACGTTACATATAAAACTGTGTTTTGCACCCTTAAGGGCACACATTCTATAACGTTGATCTGTCTATATCTTACAAAATTGCTGCGTTTGCATTTTTGTTTTGTAAGTAAAGTTTTATTTTGATCTTCAAGCATTTAATAAATGTATTACATGCTTTGTGCATGTTTCATTTCTCACTTTATGACGTTCGGTATATATGGTTGTGTATTGTGACGTGTTGTATACATTGTGATGCATTAGCATTGTGACATTTTTAAGTGTGACGTCATGTCAACAAAGACGCTCCGATCATGCGTTCATAATTTTTAGTTTCATTGATAGAATAGAGAGAATATGATACACCAATTTTATGTGTATTTGTATTTAATTATGTGTTAAAATGAGTATCCGGTTATGGCATTTTGAGCCGCTCTATTAATTCAGCAAAATTTCATATGAAATTATTACACATGTGTGCATAATTCAAATAGACAATAGTGTACAGTATCCGAAATTGTATTTGACCGGGGGGGGGGGGGTGGTTGATTTGTGTGTCATCAGTATCAAATGCACAGTACCATTGGTTATGTTCAATTCATTAAATAAAGTAGAATTATAAGTGGAAAGTCAGTTTTGAATTTTGAACTGCACAGTCGTGTTCGAAAGGTCTATCTTTGTATTTGACACATTCTACCTAAATGACAATTTCTCGGCCATTTTTTCACCAAATTCAACTTTATGTACACCAAAATGTTTGTAATATTCTCCTCTTTGCATCAAAGCATGAAAAAGTGGCATACAAAAATATTGTTTTTCCTTTAAGGTAGCTAAACACAGTTTCGTATAAAATCCAGGGGGTTTTTCTCTGGGAAAAAGCATGATGGGTAGGGATTTTCCTGCTATTTTTATACGGTATACATGAAAATGAATTTTTTAAATTCTTAATTGCATAATATAGAGGTTTATCTTTCGAATACATGCAAAAAAGCTGTAGAAAAATTTAAAAAATTAATTTTGTGAGACTCTAAAACAAAGGGAGGTAACTCCAAAAACATCCGGATTTTACGCGTGCAGAATTTCATGAATTTTTTAGTGGTTAATATAGCTCTTTTAAAAGCTGGCGAATGTACCCTGAAAATACTCTAAAACGATGCCTCAGGACTTGCTCTTGAAAATGCACAGAAATTAAAATAGCTGATTTAGTTCCATTCTGCTTCTACGGGGAGCCTAAAATGCATGGGTGCACTGCATTTAGACGCAATCTTTTGTCTATTTTCCTTATGTTTTGAGTGCCAAAAAAATTCTAGCATTAAGTTACATATGCATTATTCTTAAATATTTACAAAATTCACAATTTTATCTTTCCATTGATATATAGATATTAATGTAACACGTTTTTACAATTTATTTTCTAAAGGGGTCATTTTTGCTTGTCCCTAATCTAAAAACTTCCTTATAACGTTACATATAAAACTGTGTTTTGCACCCTAAGCATGGCAAGAGTTTATAGCATCGGGATCGAAGATCAAATACGTGTTGTATTAAGAAAAACAAATCGGAAATAAAATTTCCGGAAACCGTGACTGGGTTATGTTATAGACTCTACCTAAGATTTGCTGTAAACAAAATACAGTGAAATTGAAAATCGAGCTCGCCAAACAATAGTTTCTCCCTGGTATTTCAGAAATCTGAAGGTGTCTAAACATAAACCTTCTTCTAAAATTTAACCAAATGAATTACTTTATCATAGAAATAAAAGAATTACATTGTACACATTGTACACACATTAATATACATGTATTATCAATTAAAACTAAGCATTATTTTTTTCTTGAACTGGTATTCTTATAACAAAACAGACGAAATTCAGTGTAAAATTTTCAGATTATATTTTCCACTTAAAAATTTTTGGCAAAGTGAGTTTTTTAAAGCTACGTTATATTCGAAAAGTCCTTTATAAAAAGGATATTAGTAAGTGGTTTTCTGACCTAAACAGTATTCGCCGTCTGACAAATATGTAGCATGCATCTGAAGCATTGATGACCAATGATTCAAATATATCAAAACACTGAAAGTAAAATTTGCATTAATTTGGGCACGCAAAGTTTTGATTTACAACCCTGTGCCTAATGGCGATAATCAATTTTTCAACACGGAAACAGTTTTGCTTGGTGGCTAAATATATATTGTTATATCAATGACACCTCATTTGAAAAAGCCCTAACTCTTGTTTTATAAGTTCAATATTTGCACATTTAGTTTAAAGTAAGGCAATTTAATCCACAATTTATCTTAGTAGGGTAAATTGTAAAAGTTTAACAGCTTATACATCACAATACGGGTGTGTGTATCTTTTAATGCTGCATAGAAAACCAATTAAAGGTTTCACCATTTGAATATGCTTATCAAACTTACGATTTTATTTTTCAAACAATTGATAAACTCATTTTTTTTTAATTTCTTTGAATTATGTTTAAACGTGTTTTATTTTTGGTAAAGCGTACCAAAAACACCAAAGAAATTACATGCAATCACATGTTAAAAATTAAAACTCAAATCGTGACCAAACACCTTTAAAATAAGAACAGGACATATTTTTCAGTACCTATAACTTTGCATTCTTACCTAGAGAGTCAATTTCTTCATCAGATATATATTGTGGTGGTCTGGAAATGGACAGATCTGTCAATGTATACATATATAAAATGAGTTAATTTATATGAACTTAGATTGAAATGTTTAAAATGGCATACACACCTCTATTTTGTCAAAGAAGGTTAAAAGCAATTATTCGATTCCTCTTTCATTTAAAGCAATAAACTCCCTTATTCCTTTGCATGTTTAGTTAAGTATATTTTGAAAACCCTAGTAGTATTCGAAATCAAAGGTACTATTGTTTGGTATAAAATGTGACAAATTTAATGCTTACTAAAGCATTGAATCACTTTAGGTTTTTTTAAATTGAAATAGAATTTAATTGCAGTGGTGTTGTCACACACCGTAGCAGTCATGAGACCATTTGTTATAAAATAATTCAATGCTTATACATAAATATTTCAATTTTTTATTTCCTGTCTTATCTGCAAATCTGTTAAACATATCAAATATATCAAAATATTGGGGTTTGAATGCCGTATTTTTTCTCTTAATTTACATCAAAAATATATTCCACTATGGAATGTTAATATTTGTTGTAAATGTCAGTTCCAGTTTTATTCATATCTATTATACATTATCTGTAAATCTTAAAATGTAAATGCCTTAAGATTACAAATGTTTACCATTTACTACTTTATTTTTTTAATATAGCCGCCATGTTGTCTGTCTTTCTTAACGTAATTTGCATTTTAAAAGTTCATTAACTTATTGGTTAAAAGGATAAGGTAAACTTTCTAAAGTGTAAAGAAATTCGTTATGAAAGTGTTGAATTTCGATATTATTGACCTCTACGGGACTAAAAATCAGTTCGTTATATCCGTAAATTCGTTATATCCAAATTCGTTATAACCGTTAAATTCTGCAAAGATTTGTTAAGAATTTTACCGGGGACTTAAAAAAACTTTTTACTGCAAGAACTATAGTCAGTTAAAAAGAGAAAAGTTAAGAAATCTATACTTTGAGAAAGTTAAGCATATTTTCTTATCTAAATACAAAGGCCCCGTTTACCATACCAGTCTTTCGGAAGCAAAAATGGTGAAATAGTAATATACAAAATTGAATGCATGTATCCGAGTCTTGCTTGCTTTTAATGAAAGTAAAATGTTTTTATTCACTCCCTTTGATAAGAAATATTTATATTTTACGTTTTAAGGAATTGAACCAGCGACAAATAAATGATCAAAGTACTCAAAGAACAGATATACGGGCCTATTTGTCACAAAGGCGTCAGAAGGTATTTAATATTGTGGCAGCGCATTTGATCGATAAGAGAGGGTTAGGTTAAACCAGATTTGAACTTGAAATGATATATCATATGATGTAAAATACATAGATCTTTAACGATCTCCGATCCTAGCAATGTTCGATAACTCTAAATTATCCGGAATTTTTTTATCCATACCATTAATCTGCCTTTTATATAGACAAATTTAATTAGTTTTAAAGCGTTAATATTACACTTCGCCATTCAATGAACTGCTTGGCTTAGTGGCTACACGGAGACCTACTACCTAGAGGTAAAGGGGTTCGAGCCATCGTTGCACCGGTACAACCTTGTTTTCAAATTTGATCTCAACTTGCATACGTTATTTATACCATTATATTCATCGTGGCCAAAATTGCAATAACTTCGTAAGAATACTATGGATACCATAAAAAAATCTTTTTATTTCATTTCATTTATAAAGTTTAGGGGATAAATGATAGTTTTAAGATTAAAAAAAATACTTTGAGGCTGAGGATCGGAGAACCTTTAAAAAATAATTTTTATATTTTGACACAAAATTTGAAACAAAGCAAAGTTGAACTTAAGGGAGATGTACGGTGTCGTATAATTTAAGGTCCGCCCCGTAAAATGATCCGGCCGGACCTTTAATGTTAACATTTAAGGTCCGGCTTTCCCCTATCAGAAAAGGTCCTACCAGTAGTCACTTATTAAAAGTTCTTTTAAAGTAATCATTCTTTTTGCTCATGTACATGTATCTTAAAGATGTCTTTGTTTATATAATCCAATCGGACATTTGCGTATGGTACATGTATGACCGTATTACTAATTAAATTACTTTAGGAATATTAAATATTGATAGTGGGTTAGATTTTGACCAATTGTTTAAGAATCTGAAAAAAGGAAAACAAGGAGTATTTTGACAATAATTTGCACACACCATTTATTCCCTTTGTTTTTAATTCTTTCCCGGTGTATATGTATTAGCAGAGGGTTTCACGACAGGTAAACACGGGTACAAGAAGCCATGCAGGCATTTACACCTGTGCTAATCCAGAATACACCCATGAACTGAGAAAGAAAAAAATGTCTCCGCTGTAGTGTTCTACACAACTAAGATTGTCTTTTTAGCTCGTGCTTTGTTTAATTTTCAGTAGATCAGGACCGTATGATAATATACTAATAATTTATACGTCTCTAAGTAGATTTATCATTAGTTTAAGATAAATTATAAGAGGCCGCATATGTGGATTACCTGAACAAAGGGGATATACGTTGACAATATAGTGTATACGTAACTGTGGTAACTATAAGGGTGTGAAAAGACAAAAGAAATTAATTAGATGATACATGTACCTATAATTAAAAAGCAGGTTTTGATTGACTACAGGTAAAGTGTTTATTCATTCGTTCTTTATTCACTTTAGGCATTACAGCCCATCAGTATTAATGTATATACAATACATATATCATACAAATATGCAAGTGGAACAGAAGAATAGACAATATACTTAAATTATGGCACCAAATCATTTCGTAATTTTAAGCTATTATTTATATACTTTCCAAGATTATTCATAATTTTGATATTTTCTGAGCTTAAAAGTTGCATAAATTTGAACATTGAAGATCCCTCCAAAAATAAGGTTTAATATATTTTTTATATCTGTCTCTGTCTCTCTCTCTCTCTGTCTGTCTCTGTCTCATTATCTCTCTCTCTCTCTCTCTCTCTCTCTCTCTCTCTCTCTCTCTCTCTCTCTCTCTGACTTCCATGTTGGAGAGGGGCCTAATTTTATATCCCAAGATAAGATCTGCCCTGATGAAATACTGGAATCATTGTTAAATAGGAAAAAGTTAAACAAAATGACACTTGTATTGACTTTCATTTAATGATGATCTTTTGTTTCAGTGGGTAGGACTAAATATTATAGTTCAAGAAAAGGTCCGCCTCGTTGAAATACTGAATGCAGATAATTAATATTCATATTGATACTTGCTTTGATTTACCCCGATGATCTTTTAATTTATGAGTAGGACCTAATATAATGGCACAAGAAAAGGTCCGCCTGTTGAAATACTGGATGCAGATAATTAATATTCATATGATACTTGCTTTGATTTACTCCGAGGATCTTTTAATTTAGGGGTAGGACCTAATATTATGGCTTAAGAAAAGGTCCGCCTCGTTGAAATACTGAATGCAGATAATTAATATTCATATTGATACTTGCTTTGATTTACCCCGAGGATCTTTTAATTTAGGAGTAGGACCTAATATAATGGCTCAAGAAAAGGTCCGCCTGTTGAAATACTGGATGCAGATAATTAATATTCATATGATACTTGCTTTGATTTACCCCGAGGATCTTTTAATTTAGGGGTAGGACCTAATATTATGGCTTAAGAAAAGGTCCGCCTCGTTGAAATACTGAATGCAGATAATTAATATTTGTATTGATAATTGCTTTGATTTACCCCGAGGATCTTTTAATTTAGGAGTAGGGCCTAATATTATGGCTCAAAAAAAGGTCCGCGTCCGTTGAGAAAAACATGTCTACACTTGTAGGTAACAATGAATTAAGTACTAGTAGTTAATATATATTGATCATGTATTGATGTTCATCTAAATTACATTTTCATTCAGGGGGTAGGACACAATATCATAGTACAAGAAAAGGTCTGCCCCATTGAGATGCTGTATGCAAATATAATTCACAATATTTTAACCCGATCACCTTTTATTTCAGAGGTAGGACCCAATATTATAGTTCAAGAAAAGGTCCGCCTCGTTGAAAGAACTGGTCATACATGGATGTAGTGAGTTTAATATTGATTCTTGTAGTGATATTTTTCATGCAGTTGATCTTCTTAATGTTGGAGTGGACATGAAGTTGACTTCAGGTTTTATTTTTAAAAATTTATTCAGAGTAGTTACAAATTATTTATAATAGTATTTATATAATTGATTTTCATCGTAAAATATTTCCATTAAAGGAATGAGACCCGGTACATGTACATGTATATATACATGTATTGTGTCCCTAAAAAGACCGTAAAATAAGTGTAATGTTAAGAAAGAGAAGTAGTAAAACATATTTATAATTGAGTTTTATCCGACGACTTTTTAAAGATGTGACAAAGGCCTGGAATCCATTGCAAACGATTGTCCGTCTCGTTGAAATAATCTTAAAATATTAAGGTAGGTTTGTCATATTTGTCTGACGGTATTGATTTTCATCTAACGGCCTTCTTATTCTTCTTATTAGGGGAGGGGCCAAGAAATGCATTTCATGATGTTTATATGATATTTGTGAAAAAAAAATAATTAATGCTATATGTGGGTGAAGCAGGCAGGAATCTAGAATAAAATTTTACCGTCAACATTTGTCTTTTTTACACAAATATTTTCTTTTAAGAAAAAAATCCCCTTAAATTCTTTTTAGATGCAAAAATGCTAATACTGCCGAAGGAAAAGGGTTATTTACTAATCTTACATGTGTTTAATTTCTTATAAACAAATTAATTCCTTTGGATACTCCCCTCCTTTGATTATAACAAAGGCAAAGGTCCGATCCAAAATTATAATTATGGAAAAGAAAGATCTAAGAACTGAACAATTTATGATAATTAGCATAACTTACACATGTGCCATGGTGCAAATAAAAAAATAGCAATGATACCGCTTGCGAGTATCGTTATAATTTAATTGTAAAAAATATTTGATTTTAAAATGGGTCACGTTTTTAAACGTGTATCATATTGGAAAGATGTGCAAAAAGAGGACGTATAAAATTTCCATTGTTTACATGATCATTTCAAACAGTCAAACACCTGAAGGTGTAACCCCTTCACACCTGCAGGGTGGTGTGTGAATATAACACCTGGTTCAAGCCATTGTTTAATTAATGACCCCAATCAGTTTCATTTCCTGTTTATATAAGATCGACCGGCAAAATTAAAGTTGAAATTAAAAAAAAAAACAGTTATAAACTGTAATAATTATTGTAATTTATTTGTGTTGACCAAACTACACGTATAATTAAGTATTTTCATTTACACTCTGTGGTGGATATTTACGAACTCACTTCGGGTAAGTACTCCTTTAAAAGATTACAAAATAATACCACTTATTTAGTAACAAAATACTCGAAATTGAAAAAATAAAAATGAAAAATATACCCCGGACCTTTTATGTTAGGCGGACCTTTTCTTATACGGGCCGGGCCCTTTTAGAGCAAAGGCGGACCTTAAATGTTAACATTAATGGTCCGCCCCGGACCATTTTACGGGGCGGACCTTAAATTATACGACAACGGACATCTTGTACAGGGAATGACAAAAATGTAAACATTTTTTTAAATTGCCTTGTTTCTGCTTAAAACTGTTGTCAAAAGATAAAAAAAAAAGCAATACATATGAGGTTTAACATATTGTTTTGTATATAATTTACGCATATATATTTATATACATCTATCATGTATGATTGCCTCTATTTCTTACGGATACTTTAGTAAATTCATAGCTCTATATAAACTATCAGGACTGACATCGACAGGCCCCGTTTATCGATTGGTCGAAACCTACAGTGACTGAAACTGACAGGAAAGTGACAGGAATGAAATCTATACGCCCCGATTATCGATTGGTCAAAACCTACAGCGACCTAAGAAAAATTCCGGACTGCACAAAATAATCATGATGTTGTCAGACTTAAGGTAGAATAACACATCATCACAAAATGTCTGACCTCTGATCGAAACGACATTTCATTTTAATAAAAGGATTTTAACGACGGCATTAGTAACCTACTACTTAGCTGAGTGGATAAAGTGTTGAGCTTGTGATCCGTACATCCCCATTACGATTACCGCAAAGCTTTCGTTGGTACTTCAAAATTGAATTTTAACATATTCCTTTTTTATCCCAAACTGCAAATTTTTCGCTTATTTGACATATGTACAGTTCATATTTCAAAATACCTTTCATAATCAAATAATTTACTGCAAATTTAAGAAACTTTTTCAAGGTGTGTTATTCCACCTTAAATTCCCATAGAGACGATTTGGCTGTTTCTTTTATCTATTTATGTAATTTTTTTAAAGAAATAAACAGCAATTTAAAAAGTTCACCGGGATATGAAGTTGGTTGGTCACGTGATCAAATCCTGTGAAGCCCAAAGGGCTTCTTAATATATTTGATCACGTACCAACCAACTTAATATACCGGTGAACTTTTTAACATTGCTGTTTATTACTTATATTTACGTTTGAAAAAGACAAATCGTTCAGAACTGTTAAAATAACCGAGATTTTATGTTTACAATAATCCAAGCGACAAGCGATGAGCGCGTGCTATGATCATTGTGACGTCACGAAAAAGTTCATACAGAATTGAACGTTTTCGCTATTCTATAGGTTCATATAAGGAAACATATTTGCAAATATAAATGTTCTGCAATAATCGCTAGCGTTAGTGGGTTATGTAAATTTTTACGCAATGATCGCTACCTTCATAAGCCGCATGAATCATCTAAAAAACATTTTATTGTTTAATTTAAAGGAAAAATGCCTTCTTAAATTACTTAGAACTTCGCAGATACATGAATCTCCAAAATATGAAAAGGGATTATTAGAGTCCACTCTACAAAACCATTCGTTGGGGAAAAGATCCAAGATTGCCCTGTTAAGTTGTATCCTTGTCTCGAAATAGGCTACCCTACTCTTAAAATGGGTCTCAGAAACTATCAGTCGGCATAAGATATATTTTTCTGTTTTTATGGTGGTACATTGAAGTTGTCTATTCATTTAAAAAATATAAGTATATATTTTTATTTCAGACAATTAATTTTTTTTGTACCTTTACGACACTTCTAAAAAGAAAAAAGAATTTACTTTATCTATGCATTCAGACCTGAAAAAAAATTTGGACAAGTAAAGAGATGTCTGTAACATTCAACACAGATTGACATTTGTTTTATAGGAAAATATCACGTCAATATGCCTCCATAGACAAAGGAGTTCTAAGTATAGACTGGGTTTTTTCTTGTTCTAAAAGTAAATCTCCTGCCGACTGATAAAAATGGGGTATCCTAATTTGACACAAAGCTACAATTATAATGTGCAAGAATCAACATTTTTCTCAACAATTAGTTGTACAATGGACGTCAATGAACCCCTTTCAAAAGGTTTAAGTTCTAAGTAAAAAGGCTTTATTCTGCACTTTTGTACACAATTTGCATAGAAAACAACATGAAAATCTCATTTTATTGCTTAATTGTCTTTTGACAACAGTTTTAGAAAGTTAGTTTTTTTAAATAAATCGGTTCAAAAATTCTGACATTTTGGTCCACATGAGTACAAGATGGCTTTACATCCCCCTTAACCACGTTGGTTGTTCATTTACGTTTGACAACAAAAATATTTTATCAAGATAGCACAACTCAGTTTATATGCATGTATAAGCGCCAATAAGTCCACATCAAATTGATTTAGCTCAGTACATGATATATATTAAAAACGTTCTATAATGGATTACTGTGAATCATGTGACGTGTTGAATACGTGTTGATGATATGGCATTATTACACACATAATAGACATATTGTGCATTAATAAATAAAGTGAGTTTTTAAGCATATATACATATTTTTATTTGATTTAATAAATGTAATAAATTGTGGGAGATACACACCCCAACTGAAATTAATATTCCCGCACAACAATTTGTACTCTCAGCCCTAGTTTAAGAAAGTGTAAACAACGTGTTCCGTGGCTCAGAAACGCTTTATTGCTAACTTAAAATAGTTATAATCTAATAGAGGAATAATATTAACCATGTGGTATTTAAATATATATCAGATTTAAATTTACAATTGGTACACATTTTACGTTCTCTTATAAGTTGGACCTACCATTTTTGTGCGGAAAACTATTTTTACGGTACTTAAGTCAACACCAGTTGTAGTGCATCGTAGCTATAGCATGGCCATTGCTTACTCAATGACCCCGGATAAAATAGTTCTACATTCCCCTCACTTATCTGATTACTATTTTATGACTATGCTTAATGTCCTATATCTCTTTTGTTAACCCTTAACCCTTAGTTATTTTCACTACTGAACCAAGTTAACGTAAAAATTGCTTATAAAATATCCTTAATATTAAAGATGCGTTACATGAGAATGGACTAGAGATTACTTACATTTGTGTAGAATTAATAATATTCTTCTTCGTAAAAGAAAAAGCAGAATCATCAACGCAGTTGTAACCAGGACAAACAGAGAAACAATGATGTAGATGTATCTGTAAGAATGAAAAAATAAACAATATTTATAAGTTCTCGGTTTATTTGTTGTTGTTGTTGTTGTTCATTTTTACTCTAAATTATATACTGGACTTACCTTTTACTATCACTATCTTTCATCTCGCTGTAATATGATACAGTATATAATTTATATTTTTCTCGTGTACATGCAATCACATACAATCATAAATAAGCCTTATACAGTATAAACATATCAAACTAAAAAGGGAACAATAAAACTATCCTATCTAAAACTTATGATTAGAGAAAAAAATCTATATTGAAAAAAATCACTGAAAGATAAATTCATTATTTTTCTGTAAACATTAAGTCTAAAATATTTTTGTTACCGAGAATTAAATAAATATGACTAAAATATTCCTATCTAATTAAATTTATACTAGGTTAATCGCTCATCTACGATACGCTATACAAAATCTAACAATATTCCATACGGTGTCATCTCACTGCGACCTTTCAAGTATGAATAAACATAGAAATATTAATATCAGATTCAAGCTTTAATAAACAAGTCTTCAAATAGTTTGATAGCTTTACCAATGTTCGGCCACCCCTCAATTTTATGCCAAGATAAGGTTTTCCTACCAAAGTTTGTAAAATATCCGTCCAATCTGTCATATTCTTCCATGGATCATGTAAACAAACAACAATAACACAAACTACACGAGGCACATTGGGTATATAGGTTCGTTGGTGATAAAGAAACACATGTCCGAACTACCAGCCAAGATTTTTACAGCAGTGATTGCATTGGATATTTGATGGGTCGCTCGGATATGACCATGTACGATTAAGTTGTTACATCTTGTATAGCGTATCTTGGATCAAGGAGTGGTTTTACATCTAGTTTTAATTACACTGTAGATAGGAAAAGTCATATTTCGAATAATACACGAATAACGTCGCTGTGAATGAAGGAATACGGAAGTCTTAGCATATTTAACGGAAGAAAAAAAAAGCCAAAAACAATTCAACATAGCTAGTGTTAACATAACTTACCATTAGATCTGGATCTAACATTACTATACTTGCCTCACATTTACGGAATCAGAGGTCTTTGCATCTTTTTCACTTGACGTTGACACTGTAGTTCTAAAAACAAACATCTCACTTATTTTTTGACACGTTTTAATTATTTTGAAAGTGATAACTAAAGTCATTTGGGGTATTTCAAATCACCTCGCCTTTTGTGTTTTCGAAAGTTTGAACTGTCTGCATGCAATGTACAAAACATCAACAAAAAAACTACTCTACCCTCATCATCAGACATGTTTAAGCTATCTTTAAAAAACCAAAAAGGAAATATCACACTAAAAATCATTGTGTGATTTAATTAATGTACTTTCTGACCTTAAAGGAGAAAATTTGCATGGTATAATCGCTGTTCAATATTTTTTATCTATGCTGTAGCTTTAATAATCGAAAAAAAAATGACAAACTGTATGTTGATCAATCTGCAATTTAACAAGTTTTTTTATGAACTGGAAAGGTTATCACAAACACTATCAAATATAGACCTAATTAAGCATTTTTACCCCTTCTAGTTTGGGATATATCGAATCACATGTGTACACAATGACCGCACCGAAATAAATAAGGGTTTATCACACATGTATGTTGAATATTTTTGGTTTTATATTTTTTTTGGTTTTTTTTTCTTTATGCAAATAATTAGTTACAGTGCTAAAGATACAAAAGACGAACTTTGTAACGGATTAATTATTTCTAGTCTCTTCAAGTCTACTCTGCGTTTCTACAGATGGCGTGTACAAGCGATGCATAGGGGTGTTATTACCTTTAAAGTACGTCTATTGCATGGACTTCAATAATGATGCCCTTACTATATTTAGACTGTAGTGAAATACGATGTACTAGTTAGTTAAAAATATTTTTTTTGTCAGACTGTTGTGTGCCAGTTTATCTACTGATTCGAAATACCCGGAAGTGACCAGCAATACACTAAAATGTGGGTGTCATTATTTTGTGAACAAGATCTATTTTCTGACATAATTTCCTTTTTGTTGATCCCAAAACAACCAATTATAAACATGCGTTTTTACATATTTTGCAACCAAGTTGTAAAAAGTAACTCGGAATATCCCAAATCACTGTATATCTTAATTACATAAATATTTGTTTAATATCAGTTAGAAGGTATACTGGTAGTTAAAATGTGTCGTAAGATTTTTTTCATTTTATCAGTTTATTCTTAATTTGATTTAGACATTTTAGACAATTCACCTGCAGTAATAACTTTTATCTTATAGTTCAAAAGAATACAAATTGATGAGTGGAGGAAATAAACAATTAAAAAAGGTGAAAAAGTTTTGTGTTAGGTTTTTACTTAGTCCAGAGATAGTATTGTAAACTCTTGGCTCCTGGCCCCTACACATCCAAATTACTTTATTTTCCTTTAAGTCAAGAACTACGTAGATAATATTTCGAAATAATTTAAATGATTTTAACTTACATTTGATGTGTCAGTTTGATTTGAGTAGTGGCTTTCGAGATGAGACTGAAAGAGACCAATACGTCAATTGCAATTACATGTATACTTAATCGTTGATTAAATCATTGCAAAGAATGTTTACTTACGAAGTTAAAGTGTCTGGACAATCAATCTGGGCTTCAAAACACTTTGATATGCGCTTAATCTTTAAGCAATATGGATCTATAACAAAGCAAAAAAATATACACTAATTTCATTGATGGCTTTCAAACTATCACACTTATTTTGACCAAAAATTTAAAAGAAAAAACAAATGTTTTGCATAATCATTTCATCTGGTGGTTTTTTTGTTTGTTTTTTTTTTGCTCTCATATTGTATCATAATGTATTCCTTTTTAATGATTTCGATTAAATTATATATATATATATATATATATATATATATATATATATATATATATATATATATATATATATATATATATATATATATATATATTTATAGCCTGTTTTTACAATAACTATATAGTATATTTTAAGACTAAAACATTTAATAGATTGCATTTCGCTATATGATTTAAATTCTGACTTACACCTAAAAACATTTTTTGAGTGAAACATCCCTGTTGGACATCCCGAGGTAAACTTACTACAGTTGTAGTAAGTTGGATAGTTAGATACGTGTTGTTGCCGGTAATTATAGATAGGACAATTACCTAGAGACAAAAACAAAAAGTAATCAAGTTATTATAACATATATTTATATTTCGATTGCTGTTTAATATTTTTTCATAATTCATAATTTTCTTCTGTGAGAGAGAGAGAGAGAGAGAGAGAGAGAGAGAGAGAGAGAGAGAGAGAGAGAGAGAGAGAGAATGTGCTTGTATTACCTGGTGAAATGGGTACATTTGTGCCACAAAATTCCACGGTTTCATTTAAAAACGTACTTGGCAAACAATGGTATACCATCGCCTGTTCAGTTACATCAGTTGAGTTCAACCTATGGTAACAATTAAGTCTTTTGGACGCCTCTATCCATTGACTGTAATTCCTCGGATTGGGACAGGAATGTACCCTGTACACCCATTGTGGCAAAACTGCACTGTAGCATTGTCTCATGTAAATAATAATGGACTAAAATAAATCCGAAAAATATTAAACATAATAGACTAAGAATACAACTTCTAATTTATTGTTCATGATTATATTTTTTACTTAACTTTTTTTCTACAAATATCATTGAAGTATCAAATTTTATGTGTTGATTTTTTTCAACTGGACTAAAAAATCATTTTCTTTTGAGCATTGGCTACAACATAGCTAATGGCAAACCATGTTTTACTAGGGTGTTGTCACTTTTGTTCTGGGATGAGACATGTTGTCAATATTGATTTATGATAAGTTTGAATTTTAAATGAAATATTCTACCCTTGAGATACCTGGTAGCATTTAACAAGAGGCCCATGGGGCCACATCGCTCACCTGAGCAACAATGGCTTTATATGGGTGTTCAAAGGATATTGTGCCATATGGCCCCTCGGTACAATAACAAAAAAGAATGCCGTAAAGTATCCAAATTTTACACTTATTTTTGCATACACTTAATCTTTGACATTGTCCCTTTATGAAATACCATTTTTACCGAAAACAAGATCCTATGCAAGATATAAAATTAAATGTTTGGTAGGGGTACACTGTTAACTTCCAAGTACCTTTTTTCAGTTCTGCCCCCTCCTCCCCACACTTTATAAAGCGATCAAAATATATGAGAGCATATAGGTACATTTTCTTCTTCAACTTCTTACTAGTTATTGTATTTTATTTTAAAAAAATCCTATATGTGAAAGAAGAAAACTGTACCTCAATGCGCTCAAATTAAAAAAAAAAATTCAAAAATTTAATTGGTCTTCCGCATTATAAACGATTGTTGTTTACCTGGCGTGAATTCGTGCGATGTTTTATAACCTTACTCACTTGATCGATGAATACACTCGAATGAATATTGGTATCCTATGAAATGTTAGAGAGCTATCATAATCAATGCACAGGCGTCAGAACGGGGTGGGTGGGAGCTAAGCCCCCCCCCCCCATTTTTTTGCAAAGTTAGACATAGCCATACTCAAAATCCTTTCTTTTTTTTTTGCTTGTCAAGATTTCTGATAAGGTCTAGCCTCCCCCATCCATTTTCAATTTGCTTCAGACACCACTGCAATGTATTGACAGGCATATCACTCTATTTTACCACGGCCCACCCATTATTTTCATCTTTATTCAAAACAACAAATGGCTGCAAACCAATGATTTTCCGCTGTAATATTTTCTTAAAAGCGATAATACATTTATCCCCGTAACAGTAATGTGTCATAACTATGGAAAATTTTTTAAAGCGATCGTTTATATTTGTGTCTGAAAACCATCAAGGTTGGTGTAGATTTCATATAATACATCGTATTAGGAGGGGGCCCAAAAAAGTAGTTACAAGTATTTAATGTTTAGCTAGAAATTTCTAGTGATCAATCAAAATTTCAGTGTCAATCATTAAATTATTCGCAAGATATAGAGCTCGCAATTCTGCTAGGTTTGAGTCAATTTTTTTGTTCAAAAGAGTTTATATTTCCTATTCAGCATTTAAAATGTAAAAGAACAAAAGCAAGGCCTCAGCTCTGTACAAACAGAAAATTGTGAGCAAAGCTCTGCATCTTGCTTATAATTCGAAGTTTGACACTCAAATATGGAAAGTAAATAGAAAATTGTAAACAATTAAACCAGAAGAAACGTGCACTAAAAACATAGAAAGATCACAATTTATTTTTCATCACATATATACCTATTTATTTTCTAGCAGCGAAAACAATCTCCGTTTATACTGAAAATGCTGAGCATCTTAACAAAACACGTTGCATTAATCAACCATTCCGTAGATATCGTACCGAATTACCAATAAAATGTATTATAGTGTTTCTCTGTCACTATCACTGATATAATCCGTGGGTTTACCGCTGGACTTGCCGGTCGCCTCGTCTAGCAAATGTCAGGCATCTTCTCTCGCTGACTGCAGGCGGTAGAATGCTCCTCGTGCAGACTCCCGCGTGGTTACGTTACGGGCTATAGCTATTAGATAGCCCGTACGAGGAACGAGTCCACAAACACTACAGTATCTAGTACTATATAATATGTTGCAAGTGTCAACGCATTGAAATATTTAACCTCAATTTACTTCACAAAATCGGCACAAATCTATGTTGTATGTTTCAAATATTCTCTTCGCACGTAAAGTGTTGCACAACCATCAAATTCATCTTTGTCAACCCGTGTGTCATGCGTTCAACATGGCTGCTTCAAACAAAAGAACTTTCGTTTTCGAGGTATGGAATACCGAACCCGTAGTTATAAACTGATTGACAACTATTATTTCTTTATTATTAGTTACGTAAATTACTTAAATTTGAAACTAAATTAGATCATAATTTTTGCAATTTATATTTTCCTTTCCATAAGGATTGTTTTTGCTAAATTACGTTGAAGTTGACTCAGTAGTTCTTGAGAAGATTTTTAAAAATGCACCCCCTTTTTTACAGTTTTGAGGTTTTCTCCGTTTTGAATAAAGATCAGCCTTTAATTTCTGCAATTTATATTCACCTTCTTATAAAAATAATTTTTGCCATATTTGGTTGAATTTGGCCAAGTGGTTTTAGAGAAGAAGTTCAAAATGTAAAAAGTTTACAGACGGACGGACAGACGGACAGACGGACGACGGACAACGGGTGATCAGAAAAGCTCACTTGAGCTTTCAGCTCAGGTGAGCTAAAAACTAAAGCACGAGTTTAGGTGAACATTCTCAAATTCTATTGTTTTCTTTTACGTAAAGTACTCTAATGTATACAGTGTTAACACAGAAAGTTTTGAATATAATCAAAATTTTGAATGTAATAGATACAAGCGAGATAAAGAGATTAGTATTTGTTATGTAAATTAAGTTGATTTGAATATATATATATATATATATATATATATATATATATATATATATATATATATATATATATATATATATACACAAATGGTTCGGACACAAGTTCTGACAACTTACAAGGTCTTCAGAAAAAGTATACAAAACTTACCACTGTTATAACATGATATAAAATTGTCATTACAATAAATGAAAATAAGTGATGTATACGAGAATAAGAAACATGCACATAAACTATATTAAACAAATCTACCAGTTTCGTTGATATACAATTGAACTAATGAGAATAATTGCTTGTTAATTTCAAGGGAAATGATTCATCGCCCCATAATAAAAGATGAGTATTAATTATATGAAAATGGTCTAGTTGTAGCAGATTAAGAAAAAAATTATTTCTAGTGATAGTATAATTTTTGTATTTGAAGAAAAAATGGTAAGCATCTTCGGGTGATCCACACCGACAATTACCACTTTCTATAATATTTATTTTGTGTAAATCATAATTGAGTATGCAATGGTGTCTTAGGTTGGTATGTATTATGTTTAGCTTGCGCTTACCATGTGTAAAAAAGGAGGGAGCTCTAGCTATGTTTTTAGTTTTATATAATGAATTCTTAAATCTTAGTATAGAAGTTTCATTTTTTACTCCTATACTTAATGTATTCCACAATTGAATAGTGTCAGTTATAAATGATTTCTTAAATAATTCTGTTCTTCACCTAGGTAAACTATAATTTTCAATGTTCCTAGTTCTATATGCAGAATCGTTACTCCTAGTATTAGGAATAATTTGAGATAAATATTTAGGGACACACTTATTGTGGATCTTGTACATCGTTGTAAGTTTAGACGTCATTTTATAGCAGAAAGAGTTTCCCAGCCCGTTTCAAAATATAAGGATAAATTAAGTTCAGGACACAAGCGAGATAAAGAGATTAGTATTTGTTGTTATGTAAATGAAGTTCATGTCCTGGTTTTGTTTATAAAATTTGCTATATAAAAACATTTAGAACATAATGAAATGTGAAATAGTGTGTAATTTTGTCGTCATAGTTATTAATAATTTTATTTTATTGATGTTTCAAAACATACCGCGAGCCTTGATTTCATATCAAATAAATTCTAGCTCTGCATCGCGCTTGTACCTCGACAAGTGACATATTTAAAGACCATTCAAAATTTATCATTTCACTATCATATATATATTAAAAACAGGGTATCAGTTTGATTATTTTAAGAAAAAACTATAGCCTAAATTTAATGAGTCAGCATTGAAATAAAATACATGTATGTAGATAATCTGTAGATTATTTTTAAGAGATGTTTTCAAAACACAGGCACCTCACGTTTCGCTTAAAACTCCGGTAAAATAATTTTGCGATCCTCTCCGTCTCCCAATCGGTCCTTCAACATCTAAGCTTACAACCGATTCAACCAAAACAGCGCATTTCACCTGTTATTAATTCTAAAAAAAAAAAAACACCCCTCAATTTGCATCTACTGCCTGAGATATGCGATAAATGGCTTAAGGAAGGACGGAGGTTTACATAAGTACGTCACAACTCGGGTAGTTTCTTCCAAATAGAGAACTGATACGCATATCCAAAAGGCGTCGATTTTGGATTTTGATCAAGATAAATAAGTTTAAATGATTAAAGTAGATAATATATATTGTTAATTATAACTTTTATCACACAAGGTTTAAATAAACATGAAAATAAATGCATACATGTTCAGGGAATATCATTTATATAAAGGTGTAAACCTTTCTCCTTCCTTTAGAATTTATCGCATATCGCATATCTATGGCAGTAGATGCAGATTGAAGGATTTTATTAATGACAGGTGTAATGCGTCGTTTTTGTTCAATCGGTTGTAAGCTTAGATGTTGAAGGACGAATGAAGGGACGGAGAGGATCGCAAAATAATTTTACCCATGATTTTCAAGCAAAACTATCAGCTGATGTGACAAAATAAATCCAAGATTGCGGCAATGTGTACCTTGTGTATTATTAGGTAGAGGGTATATATTTTTTATTAAGTGTAAAATATATAACTTCAGGTGCCCGTGTTTCATAACTAATTTTCTTAATAATAAAATTGTTTAGTAGGAATGCCCTAAGTATTCAAATTTAGAAATGCTTATTCTTTATAAATATTCAAAGTGAATACATTATCATGCATGTACAATATAAACATTAGAGCGCCATGTTTCAAGAATTTTAATTTAATTGTTGCATTTATATTTATTTATCTTTTATTTGATATATCCTTTTATTCTTACTTTTTTCTCTACAACTAAACCATATGTGTGTGCTAGATTTTAGTAATGTATCCGAAACATAAACGAATGAATGAAATTTTTAAACAAATAGCATTGAAAACGAAATAAACTGTTCTGATATTTATTGATGTTGTAAGTTATACATTTGTTGCTCCCGGTTTGAATTCGTTTGTGGCCTGCATCTATTACTATAGTACTTTGTAAGAACATTTCATCGTGTAAGGATCTACCTTGCACTATTTACACCTTTGTATATGTACTAAGTAAACAATGGTGATTTAATAATACTTTTATGTTAACTGTCTGTAAAATAATGCAAAATAAAATTTCATAGTAATCAATTACATAAAAAAAAGTTATATTTCTCTCACTCTCTCTTATATAAACAGAGGGTTGGTTTATTATAACAAACACAAACATCTCTATGCAAAGAACAAAGAAAGAGGGGCGCTTAAATAGGCATATTATGTTTTTAAATGATAAAATATATTGTTTAAATTAAATTACTAGTAACTATATTGATATACCTGAAGGAGAAGTTGAGTAACTATTTGTGTCATTTCTGTCAAGTTTCTAAGGCGACGGTAAAGTTGTTGTATATCCTAATCTAAAAAAAAATAACAAAAAACATTGTATTAGTCATGTTCATCTTAAAGATTCCAAAAATCATAGATTGATGAAACTCATAGTTTACTTTTGAAATATGTCATAGGGATAGCACACATACAGATAAACTACAGTCAAATTTCGTTATCTCGAACTAGATACGACTGTTTATAAACTTCGAGATATCCGAGTATTTGAGATATCGAGGGTAGAATACTTAGAAAATAAGTAATTTGGACTTACAAATCACATCAACATATCCAATGTATTCGAGATATCGGTGTTCAACTGTATATATTGAGACACTTTAAATTGGCCTAAGTTAACTTTTTTCAAGCAAAGTTTATTTTCTTAAATTAAACCCCCACATTCTATGTTGCTGGGTTTTTTTGTGCTAGTATTTGTACAAATGATTTCTACAAACGGGTTTTCTGAAAGCTTTGATCATCTAATCGCAGCTTCAAACACAATGTTGCATGCCATCAATAAGTAGCTGCATGTAGGATTCGTTCATTTTCAACTCTTACATATCATGCCTGATAGTAAATATGAAGATTACATCGGTATCCGAGAGCTAAAGACCTTGATATCGGATAATAAGATTTATTCTATTCATTTTCACAGTGGAAATGGAGCATGTACACTTAAAGTTTGTAATGTATAGGAGGAACACATTGACAATTTTTACTGCATTTTTACAATACAAACTCCTAACATAAAAAGATGTCACTTTGTAAATTTCATAATGAACAGCCATGGAACAAATATAATTGGCATATAGTAGATTTACAGCACGTGTTTCTTATAAATACATGCATATCATTTAGAAAATACACCACCAACTTTTTCCATGATTTATGTTTATAATACTGAGTGTCAATTTAGTTGTATAGATGTCTATTACTTTTCCTAATAAAATCTTAATTTATCTAAGATGTATCTTTTATACCAAAAGAAAATTAGTTAAATTGTAATAAATCTGTAAAGGTAATTTTGGTAACACACTTACCCGACTTTTCAAATTGGTCCCCTAGTTAGAATATGCAAATAAATACGTTTTAAATACTTTCATTTTGAAATGGCTTTTCATAATGTTAAACTAGACTGATTTGGAACGTTAAATTATTTTTAGAATATGCTTTTAGAATCCAACTCTAACAGTAACCCACCCATGTAAAGAAAATGGGTATTGCAAATCATCGGACAATATATTATTCATGATTCGTTGCATCAGATAACAGGTTATATTAACTTGTGCATGTGTAAAGCAAACCGTCATTACATTTTTTTTTCTAATTTCGCAGTACACATTTATTCATGTTTTGTACACAACAGGTATGTGCCATTTGAAACTGAAAGTATCGGTGAACCCGAATCATTAAGAAATAAAAGAGGATCCGGGTCAAACGACCAATTTAATAATTTAGGTTAAATTGACAATTTTTAGTACAAAGCTAAACATCTGAACAAATACAAGCTTATCTTATAACAGAGATTGTAGATCTAATGTTTGCACAGTTGAAAATTTTGAATCATAAAAAAAAACCAGGCTCTCATTTTTTTTGTTTTTACAATTTCAGACACAGCAAGTTATCGAGGTGTTTGAATTTCATGCATAAACCTACATATAAACGTCAATATACATACACACAAATAAACACATTTACAAAAAAAGTATCTCTAAAGCAATAAAGAAAAAAAGAATCACTGTCTATTAAATTAATTATTGATTTTTTTTCTATTAAAATTACATTATGCAGAATTTTTAAAATCTGTTTCAGCTAATTGAAAATTTTCTTATAGAGATTTTGTACATTAAAAACCATGTTTTTACTTGAATACATGGTATCCCTACTATCAGTGTATTTAGGAGTACATGTAAGAGCACAAACACTTGACCAATCACTTTATTATTAGAAATTAATTGCGAAAACATAATGAACTTGTGAATATTTCGACGAACAAACCAATTATCACGTATATATAAAAATTTGAAAACTTTCGTTCTATGTATAAAGTATTATGCTAAGTTATTTATTATTACATGTATGAGTGATTGTTTGTTTATTATTTATAGATTAAAAACATCGTGCATTGGACATTTCCACAAACTGCACAGAATTTTGGTAAAATACGTTTCGATTTATTTTTGTAAAATTGATAAATGAATTCTTATATGTTTTAAACTACATTCATTCAAATAGATGAATGTCCATGCATAAATCATAATATGAGGGGATTTCAACAGTGATTTTTTTTTAGGAGGGGGGGGTCACAGATGTTCATGATTAATGCACATATAGCACATATGAACAGGTATCTTTACTATATAACTTAAGACGAAACATTTAATTTAACAATGTCCCGAATGGGATCTCATCTTACGTGGACTTTAAATTAGTTTGGCATTTTTTTTATCAGCTGGAAACACGCCAGTAAATTTTCAGGCATTGTTTTTAGAAGTTGATGTAGAAAAATAAGTTAACGTAATTATGAAAATAGAAATGTTTTTGATTATTGTCATAAACTGTTTGTTTCTATCCAACATAAACTTAGTTTTAAGACATTTAAGAATAAGGTTCCCTATTTTGAAGCAAAGCTACAGCCTAAATATGCAAGATTCAGCCTTTTCCTCAACAATAGTTGTAGAGTGAAAATCAATTACCACCTTTCATATTTTTAGATATTTTTAAGCAGCTCTTTATAAATAAAAAGGCATTGTTCTGTATGTATACTTGTGTGCACAATTTCCATTCAAACATGTAAAAACTTATTTATTTATTTTTTTATCTTTTAACAACAGTTTAGACCAGTTTTTAGTATGAACAAGTCGGTTCAAGAAATGTTTACATTTTTGGTCACATATGCACAAGATGGCGGGACAACCCCATATAATTCCTTCATTCGCTGTTATAGTTAATAAGACAACAATAACGTACTTATATATAGGCATCTCAAACGTTTTAACAAATTTTGTCCTAGGTAATTCCTAAAATATGGACTTAATATACTATTGCAATTTCCGCTTTTCGTGCTTTTTTATTTATATTTTAATTGGAGTCAATAAAAAATCCCAATTTTGTAGTTACATGTACAAAATATAAAATTCAATCTTTTTTTCTCGACTACAAAGTCTAAGCATTTTTTTCTCACTTAAATCTTTATCCAATTTCAATTATAATATTATTATGATAATTATCTAACTATCTTACTAATTATATTTTAGTAAACCCCTTCCAAAATTATCCTATATAAAACAGAAAACGAAAGTAGAATGAACAAAATTTTCAAAGCCTGTTACATAAACACATAACTAAAACATTTGTTTTTAACTTTTAATTAACAAAAATTATTTTCTCCAAATGTGTTCAAACAAATGTAAGACAAACCTTTTTATCGGGTTCATTCAGTCGTCTTTCTGTATTTCCCAACCACTATGTTTAGATTTAAACTATGAATAAGGAAACCTATATACGTCTTCATTTCAAAAAAATATATAAAGCGAGTATTTAGTAAATCAGCATCTAAAGTCATTTTAATTTGGCAAAATATGTCATTTAGATTCAACTTTATTTTCAAATAAAGCTACAAGGTATTAATAAATTTACAGGTTTCACATTTTTAACTAAAAATGTTCAAAAGTTTACGAACGACGACGAACAAAAAAGATTGATTGCAAAAGGTCACCTGAGTGACTCAGGTGACTTTAAATAAAAAAAGATATTTAATTCTTGAGAAGATATATTCTTTTGATATTGAGCCTGGTCCTTCATTTAAATTAACGAATTATCACATATATTCAAAAACATTTTTTGATTGTATAGAACGATTTGTCAAATTTATTTAGATAAATGATTGTTTTCGTTTATCTTTGTCATAAACATTTCGAGCAAGTGACATCTCTACAGCACTGGGCAGAAATTTTCACAATGTTGCTTATCTTTTGGAAATAACATCGATAGATAAATGTATTTTGATTTTGTTGGTAAATATGATGAAGTGAATTCTTATAATATTTAAGAAAAATAAAACCAATTTTAAAAAAATTATATATCTATTTACATGTATAAATCATGATACAATATGATTTCAACAGCGATTTATCTGTTGTTGCAGGTTACAATTCAGTGCAAACAAAAACACATACGTACATCTATACTTATAAATTAAGGCATTTTGCCAATAAACTTCGAAATGCCTGCACCCGAGTAACTGCTCACACCTTTGGCATTTCAACATGTGTGAGTTGATGTCCGTAAGCTATAATTGAATTTTACCTGATAAGTAATTATTGTAAGATAAATTAAAAACCTACTTTCATTTTCGATAAACCAGCCCGAAATAGCAAAAATGTGAGTAAGGTGGTGGACACGCTTTGGCGGATCCAAGTCAGTGGGAGTTTGCATCAAAAAATATACTTACAATGAAATAATATTGAATGATTATGTAAAGAATGAATATATATCCTGGGATCCTATTTCGGGTATACATAAGAATTGAGATTTGACAAATGTTGAATAAATAAAATAAGCCAATTCGTTTCTTGAATGTGCGATTTTTGTTTTGATGAATAGAACTTTCTAGAACGGGTAACCAAGAACGCGGTTTGGCTAATTAACGTCATGTTGGAGAATGTAGGATGAGTCACCATGCTTTGTGGGCAGATCGGACATCTGGTTAATACAAAAAAGTTGATAAATAAAATGGGCCAATGGACGCGATTTTATTTTTGATGGAAAGAACTTTACAGAACGGGATGCCAAAAAATGGGGTTGACTAATTAACACTAGGGCGAAAAGTGCGTACAAGTTTTTAAATAACATATACATATTTTTTATACCACGACAGATTGGTAGTAAACCTTATACATTAATTTGTTGACAATGTTTTATCTAAATTTCTTATTTTGGGCAATAATAAGTGAAATTTGACATAAAGAACAAAGTTCTAAAAAGAGATACCACGCTCTATACACCCACACTCTGGTTTGAAATAAGAAAATAGTCTATTTTTTTCCGGTCAGCTGCAACAAAAAGAATTAAGGCCATGTACATGTTCATGTGTATATACTCCATTTCAGCTTAGATTTTCATCCCTGTCCTCTCCTCTAAATTTTCAGCCACGCAGTTGCTTTTTTATTTCAGTTTTATAGAATATTTTAAGAAAAGCAATCAAGAAAAATTTCGGACCGAATACATAGAAAAATGAACAAAAAAAACCTGGTTCAACATATTAAGCATTGTATTATAATATAATATGTGAATTATTGTTAAACCCCGCGCTTGAGCGGGATATTATCTAGTGTATTATATGCTTTGGGTGAACAACGACCCGAATGGGATCTTATCTTATCTTACGCGGACTTTAACTTAGTTTATTTTTTTTCTTCTCAGCTCGAAAATATGCCAGTAAATTTTCTTGGACACACTTTAAAGAATTTGGTGTAGTAAAACAAGTAAGAGTAGCTCACTACATCGAATCATACTTGACATATATGACACAACGTCACAAAATAGCGATTTTAACAATCTTTTCTGAATGGTGTGTATCGATCGATTGGATTGAATATCATCGTAGATGAGTATCGGGCGTGTAAACCGCAGCTCGAGTTGAAATCCGCCTCAGGTTTTAGTTTTTATATGCTGAATCAAATTTTCGAAAACAATACTTTCCCCAACATTGCATATTTTCGTCTGTTTGGCATATATACTTCTTATGCAACATGGTATCTTATTCGCATTAACTCATTGATTAATAAAATGTTGGAACTGTATGTGCTTTTTGGATTTTCACATATTAATTGTTTCACTTAATTCAAACAATTACATGAAAGGGCGAGCAAAATTACGTGTATAAAGTCTTAATCAAAAATACAACTAAGTTTCACTTTCAAAATTACGAGAAGAAAAAAGAATCACTAAAATTATATATTTATGTAATATATTTGATTTAAAAAAACTTTCGATTGATATTTTCTTTGTAACTTTTCAAATTAAGTATTCATAATTACACTTTTAAAATTTTCTTTTTTAAAACGCTTTTCATGCATTTTCATTTATTATATCACGATTTAATTTTAAATTGAAGTCAATAATAAACTAGCAATTTTGTAGTTACATGTACATAAAACAGTCAACCATTATTTCTCATTTACAAAATCGCATATTTTATCTCTTAAATCTAAATAAACTATATAGATATTATTTTTAAGACATTTTAATCTAGCTTTAGTTTATTCTACCTCGACACGGAAATTACAACATTTTGGTTTGTATCAGAGCATGACGTAAGTGTATAGATACAAATGACCCAACGCAATCTCTTATTTGCATTTAGATGTTGGATAAAATAAGTAGTCTATCAAACAGTCTATCAATTATGAAAAGTATGAAAAAATTAAACTATGTTATCATCATGATCACTATCTCCCTGTCAAAACTGTTAATTTAAGTAAACCTTTCCTAAATCATACCCACCTTATCAATCTTACTTAAAGATCGAAACCAAAAGTAGAATGATTAAAATTAATTTTGAAATTATTTTAAATAAATACATCCAATTTGTACTGAATGTACAGCGAAAAAAAGGTGATTTTGACTTTTAATTAACAGAAATTAATAAATTGCTTTAAAATGTGTGGAACAAAAGTAAGCCATACCTTTTTTCTTCTTCATTCATTCGTCTTCTGTATTTCCCAACAACTATGTTTAGATTTAAAGATTTAAAACATGAATAAGGCAACCTATATTCGTCATCATTTGGAAGAAATATAAAGCGGGTATTTAAAGAAATTATGTGCGTCTAAAGACCTTTGATTCTTCAAATATTTTTCATTATATTTTACATTTTCAAATAAAGCTAAAAGAAATTATATATTACAGGTTTCATATTCCACAAACATGTATAGCTTTGAAATGTAAAGAAGTTCTAAAACTTTTAAATTGTGAAACACATACCTTTTTGTTTTAGCAAAAATCCTAAATCCATCAAATTGTTGTATCTATGTTCTATGACTTGAGGTGAAGGTCAGCAGGTGGGACAGATTGTGTTTTTCTCCATGGGTGGAAATATCCGAATAAAAACAATATAAGTGACTATATAGTGCCGTAAGTTTGTCCATGTAGTGTGTGAAAGTTTGAAGCAGATGCCGCATTCCAGGGAGAAGAAGAAACGCAGACGGAATAAAAGTTGCTAAGACTTTATTGAAGGTAACATAAATAAAAAACAACGCGCGGACAAAATGGCGAATCGGTCAAGCGAGTCTCCCAGGTTTGAATCTATACAGGAACCGGGGCAGGCTATTGCATATGGACCGGGGCCACAAATGTTATATACATATCCAAGTCCGGGAAATAAATACCCGATATCACCAGCTGGATATAATATGCCAATTATAATGCAAATGCCAGGTATCCCTTATCTAAATAGCTCCCCGTTAACAGTGCTATAAATAGAACCGATCAAAGAAGTAGGCCAAACAGTATAAATAGTTCCAGGGATGAGGTCCTCGAGGGGAGTTTTGAAAAATTAAAAGAAGTAGACGAAAAATTAGAAAAATTAGATCTGGTGGATGAAAAATTAGAAACACTGCAAGAAATTAAAGTACAAATTACAAGTTTTGAAACCAAACTGAATCTTTTAGACATTGAAGTGAAGTCATTTAAAGGAACAGTCGCGGTCTTAGAATCAATTGTTAATGTGCTTTCTAAACAAATGGAAGAACGCGGAATGGATGAAAGTAGTATAGATGTGTATTCAGAAATGAAAGAAATTGAAAAATCGAGCAAGGATCTCCACGAAGAAATGCTATATGTACAAAGTCAGCTAATGAACAAAAACTTAATTCTATTTGGAATTAATGAACTCCCACTAGGAAGAACAGAGGATTGTATTGAAACGGTTAAGTCATTTTGTGCGGATAACTTAGAAGTCCAAAACGTCAAAATTGAAAACGCATACAGAGCTGGAAAGAGAGGAGTAGGGAAAAAGAGACCAATAATTGCTAAATTCCAATCCCAAAAAGAAAAAGAAATAGTTCAAAAAAGCAGCTTCAAGCTAAAGGACACAGCATACGGAATATCGCAACAGTACCCTAAGGAAATAGTTGACAGGAGAAAAAAACTTGTACCCGTAATGGCTCGAGCTAAACGTGATGATAAAACGGCCTTTATGAGGTATGACAAACTTATCATCGATGGAGAGGAATACAAACCTCCGGTAAACAAAAAACAAACAAAGCAGAGGACAAATCAAAGAGACGCTGATGATGATTAGGGGTACGCGGGGGACAGTATCAAAATTATGTCATGGAACATTCAAGGTCTGACAACACAAAAAATTGGAAAATAAAGAATTTAGAGATTTTTTTGGTATCAAATGATATTGACATACTATGTTTACAAGAAACTTGGACAAACAATGACAGCAAAATTGAAATGAACAATTATGTAATGTACCATAAACCCAGACCGTTTATACATAAAAAGGCCAAACGAAATAGTGGTGGAATAGTTGTATTCATAAAAGATTCACTGCATAAAGGCATTCAGTTAGCGTTATCAGACTCTGACGGAATTTTGTGGTTCAAGCTTGACAAGGAGTTTTTCTCATTCGAGGAGGACTTATATTTATGCTGTGTGTACTTACCCCCTGAGAAAGTCTACAACGTAATTTCAAAGAACGAACATATTTTTGATAAATTAACCCAAAATATAACAACATTCCAAACATTAGGGAAAGGTATTGTAATGGGTGACGTAAATGCCCGAACGGCTCTAGCACCTAACTTCATTATGGACGATTTCATAGCACCAGAGAACGACAATAAACATACATACAAACACACATTACATATGTGATAAAGAATTAAAGCGTTATTCTGAGGATAAAGTAAAAAATTCATTCGGAACAATGCTACTGGATATGTGCAAATCTCTGAAACTTAGAATTGTAAATGGAAGACTCCACTCAGATGCAAAGATTGGTAAATTCACATGTGAAACGGAGTTGGGAAGCTACATGTTGACAGAGGAGGAATATTTTCAAAACGTGTCGGAGTTTTGTGTAGGAATACATACACCATTTTCAGACCATAACCCATTTATATGTAACATCAAAGCTGAATACAGCAATAAGCACACAGAAGAAGGAAAATGTGTTAGCATAGAAAGGTGGAAGTGGAACGAATCAACCCGCAACGAATACATACAGAACTTGAGAACAAACATGCACAAGTTCGAAAACATAGTAAATAATAGGAACCACATAACTCAAGAAGCTATAAACGATGCGATTGGTCAATTTTCAGACACACTGCTAAATATTGCGGAACCTTTCTGCAAATCAGTAACATATATAAGACAGGGGGGATCCGGATTCAGATGTAAAAGACTTAAAGACGCACTGTGGTTTGACGCAGAGTGCAAAACGGCGAAACGGACGTTGACCAATGCTATTTACCGATACAACAATGAAAGATCTATGAATAACCGAATTGAAATGTTTACGGCCAAGAAGTACTACAAATCCCTGATTCGAAGGAAAAGTGCAAGCTACAAACTAAACCAAAGAGGTAAACTAAAGCAACTAAAAACCAAAAATCCCAAAGAATTCTGGAAAATGCTGAGTACAAAGGAGAAGGCGCATCAAGTGAAAGTAGCACCCAACTATTTCTTAAGTTATTTTCAGGATTTGTGTTCGCGAACTGGAAAGGATGCATACGTCACCGTGCAGGAAACCCAGGAAACGAACCCGATCGCGACCGCCTTCCCAGAGCTAGACGAACCAATATCCAGCAAAGAGATCCATATATGGCAAGAATACAGTACAGTTTCCCAGTGCGGCAATTCTGTAACCCAGTTACAAACGAAAGCAGACTAAAATAATAATTGCCAGACTTATATAATAATTGCCATAGACCCTTGTTTCTATCTACGAGGGTAACAGACCCTTGTATCTACATAAATCTCTGTTCTGAAACAGGGTTCTGAAACAGGGCTACAAGGGTTACGAGGGAAACAGACCCTTGTTTCTATACTAAGCTATGTTCTAAAACAGGGTTACAAGGGTTACAAGGGTTACAGACCCTTGTTTCTATATAAATCTCTGTTCTAAAACAGGGTTTCAAGGGTTACGAGGGTAACAGACCCTTGTTTCTATACTAAGCTATGTTCTGAAACAGGGTTACAAGGGTTATGAGGGTAACAGACCCTTGTTTCTATATAAATCTCTGTTCTGAAACAGGGTTACAAGGGTTACGAGGGTAACAGACCCTTGTTTCTATACTAAGCTATGTCCTGAAACAGGGTTACAAGGGTTACGAGGGTAACAGACCCTTGTATCTACATAAATCTCTGTTCTGAAACAGGGTTTCAAGGGTTACGAGGGTAACAGACCCTTATTTCTATATACAGCTATGTTCTGAAATAGGGTTACACGGGTTACAAGGGTAACAGACCCTTGTATCTACATAAATCTCTGTTCTGAAACAGGGTTACAAGGGTTACGAGGGTAACAGACCCTTGTTTTTAAATTTTGGCTATCATTTATATAATTTGTGCAGGTAAAATTTAAGAATTAATATAACTGTTTCTTTTTTAATAAATTTGATATACTAGTAATTATATTAAACTTTGGTTAATATTTGTGTCTCAAAAAGAAAAGGAAATGCATATATATACAGTATTATCTTTCTCACTATAATTGTTAAATAAATTAGGTTTATTTCCTTACATTTTCTAATCAGAACTCAATAAATAATCTGTTTTTGCATGATTTTTCCTTTGGAAGTCCTAAACTTGCCACTTAAATATATTCATCCAGACCCAACAATTACAAAAAAAATGCCCTATATATGTGAGAAGAAAAGGCTCTTGAAATATTTTTGTAGCTTCATGACTATTCCTTTGTTTCAAATTGTCACACATTTATTTCAAAGAATTAATGGAGTCAAATAGAAAAAAAATACTAGACTGATTATGATTGATTTATTTTTTGTGATTTAAAGGAAAATTTAAGAAGGTTAATGAATGGAGAATACATCTTTTTAATGCACTTTCTCAATTCTTATGGAAATCTAGCATGCCTTTTCAAAATGAAAATACAGGTGTTGTGTATATACATGTATTTGTTGCGAGTTGCACGGTCAGCAGAACAAAAGCGGGTAATCTCTTTAGGTGTGAAATTGATTGACCCTCAGAAGCATTACCTGAATTTACCTGTAAAGGAGATGTACACATCATAGCTTTTAACTTGCGAAATGAAGGAAAGCTAATCCATTCTATATGAACTAACATGGGTTTGTATATTACGTACTCGTTAAGCAGAACAAAGCAGAACTGAAGAGGACAGTGTAAAGGTGTGAAAATGATTTTCATCAAAAGCATTACCTGAATTAACTTGCGATGGAGATGTACACATCAGTGGCTTTCAACTTGCAAGATTAAAGATATTACAGAGACCTTCATAGACTACTTCAGAAGCTTATATAGCCGCTGTACAATTTGCGTAACTCATCATTGTCGCTAGTCTGTGAGATAGCTAGGTCACATCATACCTGGAGCAATTAAAGCAATCTTAAGGTAAGGAAAATTTGATTCCTTTTTTTTATCACATTATTAAAATAATTTTTATCAGATGATTAAAAAGATTTATAGTGCCTGCTGTTTTCAGTAAGGAAACTGGCCGGTTGCATTGATATGCAATTATTAGTTTCAAAATTCTTTATTATGACAAATAAATAAATTATATTAATTATTCATTTAACTATAAAAGCACCATATCTAAATATAACATTGGTCCCCATCTTCATAAGATAATATTCCACATTAAAAACTTTAAAAATGCCAATTTAACATTGCATGTGTAACGTCTTAATTAAATTACACATGCAGCCTCCATTAAAAAAAATTAATGCTGCATATATAAAAGTTGCTGATTGGCTTGATCAATCAATTTAAAAGATAAATTAAGGTACTATTTACAGACAATTTAAATACCGATAACTATTAGCATGTGCATAAACTTAGGTGTTTTTTTTTTTTTTGCTTATTAATATTTATTTTTTTCATGCATATAATAATTATCAGTACCGGTATAGTATAGTATAGTTTATTAGCTCAAAACCACATGGTTTATAGCTAGGCATTGTATAAATACATATAAATACATAATCAGTGTGAACAATTTTTTGAAGTACAAATACACATCTGCCATTATAAGATATCACCACAAATGTACAATGATAGTTAAAGATATATTTATATATATTATAATACTTTTATCATCACATTAGGACAGATATGTACATGTTAACTAAAGAAAATTATTTCTTTACTCTGTGGCTTTCTTAAGAAAAATACAAAGTTTGTTTAATTGTTTCTTAGTTCTCAAACTTTTAACAGCTGAACAAGTTTGAAACAAGAGGGGTTTGACCAGTAATAATTTTTGATATTAATTCTCCGTAAATGACTCTACTTTGGACATTCTGGTATGAAGTGGAATTCATATCTTCAATCTTATTAAGAGTACAAAATCTACAAATGTGACGCGAGCGTACAGTTTGATTATAAAGTATATTAAATTACCGGTATAAAGTGTACATAAATCTTATAAACAAGAATACTGATCGGAAATATGAAGGGATTAAGGTAAGCTTAGATTTAAAGGAATAATTGAAATCAATTTACGGAGTAATTTGAAAGTACCCGGTAACATAGAAAGAGCAATGAATACTGAATGAAATAATTTATATTTTCAATGAGATTTAATGTAAATATTTAATGTATCTGGAAATAATTTATTCATTAAGCATCTTTTACAAAGACTGCATGAGTATAAGTAATGTTGATGAACCTACAAATTTTATCAAATTTTACTTGCACTTGTATTGACTTAGTACTAACAAATGATACTATCAAAGTCAAACATGTCATTGTAGATGAACCTAATTAAGTAATACTCGCCTGTTACTAATTATAGAAATTTCTTTCTAAAAATTAACATAATATAAACAACAAGCATTTCATCGCATAGTTAGAAACTACAATATGGCATATATTATCAAGGTCCAAATTATGATGACCTAATGAATATTAACTGGTATGAATCAGTGTTTAACTCTTAATATATTGTAACACCATCAATGATGTAAATCAAAACTTTACATCTATATATATTATATTACCATAAACATAATTTATGTCCCTTGTATTACATATGTTATAAACAAATACCAAAAAAAAATTACAATATGCCTACTGATAAGCCCTTTAGTACTACAGAAATTCTAAGGAAAATGAGGCCAAGAAAAACCTATATACACAAAAAAGCAAAAATTACAAAACATCCAAATTGAATACATTGGCAGAAATTTCACAAGTTACTTATCATGCTTAATTAATGAAGTTATAGATTTGGTGCGAAAGAGCAGGAGAGAATTAAATTAAAGCAACTGGTTTCATAACTGGTTGATAAGTCCGCGCGCGCACGTGGCCACTCCAACAGAAAAGTGGTGGCGCACAGCAAAATTAATCTGTAAATAGGTTAAAGTCACAAAATCCTCCCCCACCCTCTCTCAAAACTCATGATGGAAGAAAACTGATTCATGATCATCGCATTGATATTGCAGAAGAACTAAATACCCGGTACAATCTTTTTAAGTATTTCACATATTGAAAATGAATCAAACTTGTCTGAACATGATCCTGGACCTCCAAAATATGACATTCCTAATTTTGAATACATATGTAAGTGATCAGGGTTACTATATTCTTGATCAGTAAGTATACTTGACACTTCTAAAGCATGTGGACTAGATGGTATATCTCCAAGAATACTTAGTACATGCATGTATTTAAGAGACCCAATATTCCATATTTAAATATGTAAATTATTCAACATGTCATTAAGAAAAAAGCCCTTCCATATTTATGGAACCAAGCACATATTACATCTATCTTTTTAAATAAAGGTTGTCCACGTACAGCAATCTAATAACTATATGCCAATATCTTTTATCAGCTCTATATGTAAGATTATGGAAAAGATACCGTACTTTTAAATATATGTCTAATTATATTAAGGATCATGATATGTTGTCTAAATAACAATCTGGTTTTCAACCAAGGGAATCTACTGTTCAGTTGGTGGAAATTTATGATAATTTAAATTAATACATGTATTATGTCAAACCTTGATAAAGGTGAATATATACGTTTTATATTTAGTGATAGTTCAAGGCATTTGAAAGTGAAAGGGGTTGGCATAAAGGGTTGATATATAAACTTAAAAATCCTGGTTTTGGTGCAAATATCTTGGGTTGGATTGCTGATATTCTTACCAATAGATAATAAAGAGTGAATTTAGAAGGTTTTTGATCTACTTATGAAACTATACATGCTGGGGGTACCACAAGGGTCAGTGATTGATTCATTTTTGTTACATATTGATGATTTTGCTGATTAGATTATTTGCTGATGATACATATCTGTTTGCCATTGCATGTTGGTAATGGTAATTATATAAAACAATCAAATGCTCATGTACATTTAGAACTACATTTTCAGGCTGGTGAAACTTGGACTAACCAAATAACAAATATAAACGTAAAGGCCTATAAGAGGTCAAATATACCGGTACTTAGATATTTGAAACATGTCATAGACAGAAATTCCATTTAAAAACCAAGGCAGAAAAACACCTGATAATTACATTGTGGTCTATGCACAGTTAATGAAAGCGTCAAGATTTTTTCAGTAGTTAAATACAAATACACTTAAGGATGGCAGACCCAAATCACTTCTACAATAGTGATTTTTATGGAAATATTATACAAGTTAATTAGAGTTACTAAAGATATATCAAAATCAATAAAAAATAATATGAAAATCGAATTGGGACCATTACAAAAAATTTGTGTATTAATTACTTTTCTTTTTCAATTGAACATAATGGGGAAAAGCATTCTTGTAAGAGAAAAAATTATTTTAAAAAAATTCTGCAATAGATTTTCTGTCCAAATTGAAATATATGATACTTATATTTGATGATTTTGAATTAATAACATTTAAAAAATGACCATGTCATCAAATTTGTTTTTATGGGGGCACATGTCAAAGTGCGACGTGATGTTATTTTTCTTCAATTGTTCATGAAATGTACTGCGCAAACGGAAGAAAAAGGGATTGTACATCATTTAGAAGTTGGTTTATGAAAGCAAAGAACTGTAAGAGTTTGCTATATGTTTGTTCATGTCACAGTTGTTTGAAGTATTACTTTAAAACTTAAGCACAGGGACGGTCTAACTTTATTTTTTCGATACGAGTATTGATGCGGATCGGAATGTACATGATTTGTTCACTCCAGGCTTAAACTCTGTTAAATAATCTATGTAGATGCTTATTAATAGCGTTTGCTAATATAAAACTTGCTACAGAACTTTGACATCTCCTAACAAAATTTGTGCATGTTAAATAATGATGAAAAGCGTAAATAGCAAGGTTGCCCGGCCACTACATGCAATATTAAAGTGTGTATTGATGACGTTGAACAGCTATATATTGCATCATAAATGATTTTTTCATTGAGTTTTATTGAGGATTCCATGTACGTAACAATCAATTCTTTTAGGTGCGTGATAAATCTGCGCAAAGTGAATTTGGTCCGTCATCCTTAATTGTAATATAAGGTGTGAAAATCACCAATCATTTAAAAAAAAGTTGTGTATACCCCCATGAGAGGTGGTCCAGCTTAATACAGACAGTCTCTTGGAAGAGATTATGCAAGGAAAACAAAAGGCTAGGAATCTGGGTGTCACATTTAATAATAAACTGCCATCTTTATTTCTGAAAAATTGAAGAAGAAAAAGCAACAAAATTATATGGGCAGCGTGAGTCCTGCTTGTAGTATATAATGTAGGCAAGAAATTATTGTAAAAATAGTGACCTAAAAAGAACCCAAAATACAGCTTTAAGTGCAGTCATTCTTTCTCGGATTTGACAAAGCTATAGTCCATATGCATACTCTAAATGACACTAACATTCTATCTTAGTAGCATATCTCAGTGTTGATGAAAAAAGAATCCCTTTTTTATATAAATACTGTTTAAATTTCAAGGTTCAAGCTGATTACAGCATGGCATTTTTTATGTACCGGTACTCACTTTCTTCCTTCTCTGTTTGTGTTACATACTGGATTACAGAATTTAAAATTGGTTAAATATCAAAAATCCTTCTTTCTTGATCATTTGAATGCACAATTAAAGTCTGAAAATTTAGATAATTTGTGTTTTGAGAGAGAGAGAGAGAGAGAGAGAGAGAGAGAGAGAGAGAGAGAGAGAGAGAGAGAGAGTCTCAGTTGAAATTATCATTAAAAATGGTATTATGAAGAATAAATAGTTTTACATGAGTTCAAGAAGTGATTTCAGTTTTCAGATGCTACATAGTATGAACATATGCTTAAAAAGTGTAAAAGAAAAAAGAAAAGTGCCTGAATGCAATATTATAGGCAGCAGTGCATTTATTGTAAAGAATAATATACTAAATACATTATAGCCTAACATTTAAATATCTATTATTACACCACTTTATAAAATGCAGAATAATAATCCAACTTTATTGATAGGAGGGTTTGATGGTCATGACCATTTTTAGATTGTATTGATCTAGCTCCTTTAGAAGAAGAGCTCTATATGAAAATAATATAAAAATACTAAAATTTAAAAGGTATAATAAATGGAATTTTTCTTTAATAAATAAAAGTTTATAAAATGAAATTTTAGGTAGATCTGGTGGTTAATTGAGTAACTGAGTATACAGCCTCCTACCTTAGACTAGGTATATACCCAGACCCAACACCTTCTTAGTGAAAAGGACTCCTGTTTTGATGATGTAATGAGATAATTAAATACCTTTAATCTGTTCATGAATATAAAAATAAAGCCAAGATATTTTGAGCTGCTGCATATGTGTGCAATGTGTATGTATTAGTTTTACTTGTACCATTAGCAATATAAATTAAATTCTGTCTAAATATTTTTTCTCTTTCTTATGCAGGTTAAATTACCATCATAGTTTAAAGGGGCATGGTCACGATTTTAGTCACATTCTATTTTACTGTTTTTATTATTTACAATGCTTAAGGAATGCATTTCCAATGACTAAATGAAATTGGAGAGTCTGTAGTGAAGTTTTAAGCACGATACAGAGCTCACAGTTCTTTGTAATGTAAACAAGGCTCGTGCCCTGTGTTTGTTTACATAATTTCATTATTCCGATAAAAAGTCTTTTTCAAGCTGATTTTTCATATTCTTACTCATTTTAAGCATATATAAACAGATCCTAACGTTCACAACATTCATTTTCGGTCTTAAACTGGAGTTTTCACTTCAACGTTCAAAATGTAAACAAAAGCTTTGTTTACATAGCAAAGAATTGTAAGCTCTGTAACTCGCTTATAACTCAACGAATGACCTTCAAATTCTGGTTGCCTATTAAAAATGCCTTACTGAAGCATTGTAAACGTTAAAATCGGGAAAATAATTTTTGACCAAAATCGTGACCATGCCCCTTTAAGTTTGTTTTGGAACCAATGAATGAACACTTGAAATTGATTCCTCTCATCCAGCCAAAGTCTCTGCTAGAATTAAGGTAAGGTTCGTGATTATATTGATTTCTAATTTTTAGGTCACCAGAGTCATTAGGTGACCTGAAGAAATTAGTTTTCATCCCTGTTGTGTGTTACAATATTTGAAACTTCTTGAATTGAAAACCATTATGAAGCCATTATTGTTCAAATGCAATATGTCATGCATCTTTGGGGTACAAATTCTCCTCTTCTACTCCACACATTCAGTAAGAAAAACTAAATTTATAATTGTGTAGAACAGGAAGCCCTCTACCAAAATTGTAAATTTCATGTCCTCTGGGGAAGGGGTTTTAACTCGAGCGTGGGGCCAAAATGGTCATACATGTATAATGTTAATTTAATGCATTTATTGGGGGAGGATGTATATTATTTCAAAATTCATATAATTTTTATACCCACACTTTCTAAAGAAAGTTCGAGGATATTGTTGTTAACCCTGTACTGTCTATCCGTCCGTCATGTTTTACTTTCTCAAACTGCTCTTACATCTTTTAAACCAGCAAATTGAACTCTTGGAGTTCGATTTGGGGTGGCTTGTTGTTTTGTAAAGAGGTTTAAATAATTCTCTAGTATCGGTAGTCTTTAGGTCAAATGACTTTTTTCACCAAAAAAAACCCCTCCTTCCTCAAACTACTCCTACATTTTCAACAAAATACCAATCATCTCTTGGAATATGTTTTGGGGTGTCCTAGGGCTATAGAATAATGCGCAATAAGGTTTCAGAAATTTAAATTTTGTCCTGTCCAGGGGGTTATTTAAGTGACTGAAAAATGATGAACAAACATTAAATGTGAAAATTATTAAGAAATTTAAAATTCACATGCAAGCAAACGGTTCAACTCCAGACTGTACATAAAAGTCGTTAATAAATGTGTATCTCATCCTTTATGAAAATCATAAGTTTTAAAAACTACAAGAAATAGCATGTAGCCTTCTTTTTGATCAAAACTGTTTCAAGATAGTGTTATTTAGGGGCAAACACTTGGGTATTGCTGTCCAATGACAACATCTAATTTTATTCAGGTCTTGAATTTTAATGAAAGAAATGAGTACATATTTAGAAATTTAGAAAAGAGACCTTAAGAATATTGTGTCTTAATTATGTCTGTTGTCATGTTAAAGATGTTTATCTTATATTTCATTTCATTTTTTTATATAGATGGAAAAAAAAGCAGCAAAGAAGAGGAAATTCTGGACACCAAAGTCACCAAAGAAGAATGAAGTTGAGGCAGTTAGGGATATGTTAAGAGGCATATCAATTTCCAGAACACAGTCCTGTGATGAGACAGCCTTGATCATTATAGCAAAACATGGATTTGAGAAATTTGTGACATTGCGTTCTGCTTGCCATCACGTGCCTGCACCTTTTCCTAACAGAGTGACTTTTATCAAAAACATTGTGTTCGATCTGAATATTCCTGGTTGTGAAGTAGAGGAATTTGCGGCATCTTGTTATGCAACAAAACAAGCAGGAGTTGACCAAATGACTGACAAATTTCAAAGTCAACTTTTTAAAGCCAGTAGCCATTTTGGAGAGCCTTACATGGTGTTCCAGGTCCCTAATGTTGACTCATGCTTATTCTGTGGTGGAATGGTATATGGAGAAAAGCCAGCCCGAGTTACAATTTTCACCCTCAAAGGACCTTTCCCTGGATTAAAATCGTCATTAAAGTGCAGTCTCTGGGCCTAGCTTTTATTACCCAAATCCTGAAATGGCATGTGAAAATATTGTGCAAGCATCAAATAGAGTTGGTTTCACCAAGGACTTGTATGAGCTTCTGTGTGAATCAGGGTATGTTCAGTTTGAATTCACAGCTTATGAAGATTGTTCAAATAAAGATATTAAAATTAAGATTAGTATAAGTAATTTCCTATTTCATTTGGGTATAGTAACTTAATTGGTTGCATGGTCTTGAGATCAAATCATGCGAAGCCCAAATTCAGGGACTTGCTTAAAGGGGCATGGTCACGATTTTGGTCAAACTCTATTTTTCTGTTTTTATTTTTTATAATGCTTTGGGAATGCATTTCTAATGATGAAATTCAATTTGAGAGTCAGTCGTTGAATTATAAGCAAGATACAAGGCTCTCAATTCTTTGTCATGTAAACAAGGCTCGTGCCCTGTTTTTGTTTACATTGGTTCAATATACCTGTAAAAAATCTTTTTCAAGCTAATTTGTCTTTCTTTTTATTCATTTTAAGCATAAATAAACAGTTCCTAACGTTTACTACATTCATTTTAGGTCTAAAACTGGAATTTTCACTTCAACATTCAAGATGTAAACAAAGGCTTTGTTTACATAGCAAAGAATTGTAAGCTCTGTAACTCGCTTATTACTCAACGAATGACACTCAGATTTTGGTTGCCTATTTAAAATGCCTTACTGAAACATTGTAAACATTAAAATCGCAAAAATAATTTTTGACAAAAATCGTGACCATGCCCCTTTAAATCAAAAGATTTGATCATGACGTATACATGGTATATCTCTACATTCCTATTTACATCATTCTTATTTTATTTGCAAAATAGAGCAATGGATTAAATTGATGATCAATGAGAGATCTAAAATTATGACTCTCTAACCTCTGAAAATGTTCACTCAGATTAAATTATTTCTATCATAAATCAGTACCAGTTATAAAAGATGATTGCAAATAATTATGCTAAAACTTAATCTTTTACTTGCAGGAATCATGCCTTTGTATCTGCACAGGCTTTTGCCGAAATATACAACACTGTCTTTGCACGCCAAATATCTCTCGTGAATCAGAAGACTAGGCAAGATCCTCATTCTGGTAGGTGTCTCAATAAGTATAGGGGGGCTAAATGGTCAACAATCTAACCATCAGATCCATCTTAAATTTTATGATATGGTTTGTTTAGCAATAAACTATTACCAGGCAAGCCGTAAAGAAAAAGTCCATAAAATTTTCCTTTTAAATTTAAGTATTTGTCTTTATTTTCATACAGAGCTCTTCTAAAGGAGATCAATACAATCCAAAAATGGCCAAAGTTGTCAAACTCTCTTAATGATAGAAAACATATACCACATGTAGAGGTGCCTTTATTAGAACTGGCTGTTATTTATTTTTTCCCTATAATTTTTTTTTATCAAGACATATACATGTACCGTACTTAATTATTCACTCATTAAGCTCTTCTGTTTCAAACAGAAAACCTTCTTGTTAATGCTGTGGTTGTTTTTTTTCCTCTATTATTATCATTAAAGACTTCAATTTCCAGCTTCCGCCTATTTCGATGAAACTTTCAGATTTTTCTCTGTTCAAAATTTGTAAGAAAATTAAAAAGAGATCTATCAGATTTTATGTTTTTGTCTGTTCACAACAAATTTTTCTCATAAAGTATCAAAGACAGAACTTTCCAATTTTCAGCCATTATAGATACATGTAGTTAATACATGTAGCCGCACTGCACTGAATGTTAACAAAAAACACAATTTTTTGATCTTTTTTGTTTAAATTTCAATATTTTCCCATCATCTTGTAATAGTTAATAGAGAAAACCTCTTGTTGCTTAAAAGAAGATTGCATCTACTTCACCAATATTTTTGCATGAAAATTTAACTTTATTTTATAACATTTTGTAATGTATATGTACTGGTATATCTAAAAAATATTTATTATTAATATTGTTAGAGTACCTAAATGAACCCCAATGCCAAGTCTTCATGACCAGAAAAAACACCATGGAGGCTTTTTTTCAATGGAGAGTTGGAGAACTAGCTCCGGGACAGAAAACTTGTGGACACAGTCTCCTTCAGTGAAGACACATCCAGGGAAAAGATCATGAAGCACATTGATGCTTTGAGAAGGACAGAGCTTTATCCTCACCCACAAGACGAATGCTCAGAAAAATGCAAACAAAGAGGTAATAATTCAATAAAATAATTCTGCTGGTTTAAGAGGACTGGATGGTCATGGCCATTTTAAGACTAATTAAGTATTTGTCTTTTTTTGAAGAAAAACTCTGTTAAAAAGTATAGAAATTACCCAAATTTGAAATGTTAATTATATGGATTTTTTTCTTGACTAAATATTAGTTACATTTAACCAAATCATATCAAATTCAAGGTTAATTTGTTGACCATCAAGCCTTCTTAATCTATTTGATTTGAATTGTGTTGTCTAGTTATTATGATTAAAAGATTATAATGAAAGGAAAGTAAAAAACATATTTTCACATACCCACAGAAGTAGTTACATGAAATTTGATGGGAATTATCAAGCATACCCTCAAATACTGGCAACACAATACCCTCACGAGTATTTGACGTTTAAAAGAAATGTACAGGCATTAACAATGGGTGCTCAATAATTTTTATTAACAGGCTGTGAAAACTTGAGGATAGTAGATGGCTGTTGGAAGCTTTGTGTGATATCTGATGCGCAATATGGGTTTAAGAAGGGCTGTAGTACTTTTGATGCATTATATGTTTTAAAAAGTATCGTTGACTTTAAAATTGCAAATGGTAGAAACCTCTTTTGTACATTTGTAGATTTTCGGAGAGCGTTTGACACGGTTGATAGAAACGCATTGTATTACAAAATGTTAAAGCTAGGTATAGAAGGTAAAATGTTACGCATAATCAAATCTATGTATAATGATGTGAAAAGTTGTGTACGAGTCAATGGTAACCTTACAGATTTTTTTGAAAACAAACTAGGGGTGTTGCAGGGAGACATATTGTCACCTATGCTTTTTTCTCTATTCCTGGAAGACCTGGAAACAAATTTGAACGAGAATTGGTCTGCGGGCATAGAAATCATTTTCCTACTTCTATTTGCAGACGATTTAGCTATAATAAGTGAAACGCCAAATGGTCTACAAAAACATCTAGACACGCTTCATACATATTGTGAAAGATGAGGCCTTATAGTCAATATCGATAAAACTAAGGTGATGATTTTCCAAAAGTGTCGGACAAGAAAGGGATACAAATTCGGTTACACTGTATAACAACAAAAACCTGGAATTCGTGGACAGTTTTGCCTACCTTGGTACGGTTCTATCCACAAATGGCCTTTTCAATAAACATGTGAAAATAACTGCGGAAAAAAACGCTTCAACAATATAATGCGTATATGCACAAAACTCAAAAATTGTCTCTTGATTGTATTTATCGACAGTGATCGAACTATTTGACGTGGCCTGTTCCTCAAAAATGAACTACGGAGCGGAAGTGTGGGGATACACAAACGCGAAAGACCTTGAACGTGTTCATTTAAAATTTTGTAAAAGACTGCTCGGTGTTAAATCTTCTACATGTACCCCTGCAGTGTATTGTGAACTAGGAAGAAAACCATTGTTATTAACTAGAACATTACCCATAATTAAGTATTGGTTTAAAGTTTTACGCTCCCAAAATTGTCTTATAAAATCAATTTATGAATTTGATGTGAAAAACATGTTATCAAGCTGGATTATTTTTGTCAAAAACACACTTTTGTCAAATAGTTTTGGTGATGTGTCGGTAAATGAAAAAATGTTTTACTTATATTTTGAGCAAAGACTGTCAGATTGTTTTCACCAAAAATTACGGGTAGAAATTAAAAATGCTCACCCTTTACGTTTATATAAATATCTGAACCTACCTATGCACCAGGCAGACTATCTAAATTACATATTATATGATAAACATAGAAAAGCCATAAGTAGACTTTGATTATCTTCACATCGTCTACGAATCGAATCTGGTCGATATGATAAAAATGTCCTATTAATGAAAGGAAATGTATATATTGTAATTCAAACGATGTTGAAGAAGATGAATACCATTTTGTCTTGGTTTGTGATTTTTACACCGAATTAAGAAAATTATATATTAAGAAACACTACTATGTACGACCAAATATGGCAAAATTTATTACTTTACTTAATTCTGGCTCTATATCTACGTTAAAAAAACTTGGGAAATATGTGCACGAATGTTTTAATAAGAGAGATATCTTTACTAGCGAAATTTAAGTTTATAAAACTACTATTTTGTTTTTCTGTTTGATATTGTTCTTTTACTTAATACTTTATATTTATATACTAGTAACCTGTCTCCCACCTGTAACCACAACTATTGTAAATTACTGTTAAAGTTATGCTACGGCAATGTATGTAATGTATACGCCAATAAACTACTACTACTACTATGTTATGTGATACGTGGTCCTTTATTTAAGATTAAATACTAGGATACAAATCGTTTTTAATACAACTATCATTAATTCAACATACATATGATACACAAAAAAAAACAACTTTTCTATTCTTCAAAATTTATCTCAAAAACCATTAGGGCTGGCTGGGCAAGGAAAGCTAAAGACACACTACAACCTGTAAGTCTTTGTAACGAAATTCGCGTTTATCAAACATTTCCTGGTAAATCTGTTAATATTGAGCGCAATAGCGCTCGTGCATGAAATTATAAGACGGAAACTTTTGGAAATTAACAAAGTTAAAAACGTAAAAAAAAAAAAAATTATATGCACGTGAAGTCTCGTTCTTGATATCTTTTCTGTAATATTTTATACTACAGGCCCATAATCTATAATTCTTACCTTAAAGCTGACATGAATTCATAAATGCGCATTATTTCCCTTTTACCTCGGACTACCGCCATTTTAGTTGTCGATTTCACACCGTACAACCGTTCACTTTTTGCTCTGTCTTTCTACCGTCCACGCTTTCCAGTAGCCATACCTGTTTACTTTCTAAATTCATCTCGCGAGGTCAGGTTTCATAAAGATTAAAAAAAAAAGTTTATTAACAGGCAATAAAAGTAATAAATAATTATTAAATACTCTTTTATTAGTTTTTAACTAAATATAATGTTGTCTATTTATTTTTCAAATACTTCCTATTCCAATTAAACTGTATCATTTGAGGCGATAAAACACTGTCATTTTGGCTGATTTTAACTAAACAAACACAGCACATTAATGTATCATTACTGGTTTAAAAACATATTTTGAATGTATCATCCAACGGACGTTGAACGTATCATTTTTCTTCGAGGGTGTGTTGCTAAAATTAAAAAAGCAGCTACAGGAAATAATTATAGAAACTTTTGCGAATATCAATTTAAAGCTTAGATAATAGGCTAATATTCTGATATTGTATTATTTCGAAAGCACACGCCGTTTTAGTTTGTCAAGTGTCCAAACCTCAAAGTTTGCATTTTTGCCTCAAAATTGCATTAGAAAATGGCTTAAAATTCTTCATGCTACAATGCTTTTTAAAAAACAAGACTGGTCATAAAAGAGCAAATATATAACTCTACTTTTAACCAAATATTATGAGATTAATATTTGTTTAAGATTGGTAATAAAGAATTTTCTTTCCTCAGTGAACGTCTGCTGTCCAGGTAAACAAACAATTTTGAATGTATCACACGGCACTTGAATGAAATGATTCAAAGCGGTTGTACGGTGTGGATTTCTATTGTTCTGCTCATCTCTACACACCCCCTATATAAGGTCGATAGCACTATTCATGCTTCACCGCATTCAGGTATTTCATTCACCCGAACACGTTACATTGGACGAAAAGACTTGTAGAAACGCAATTTGAACAAAAATATTATGACAACCACTGCACTGGTAAGGAATATCCAAAGAACTACGAAACAAGGCAGACTGAAATCCCAGGAACACAAATTTCAAAATCCTCGATAATTGTAGAACGTTTTCCTGTGTAAGTTATAACATCGCACATGCGCAAACTACACACTGTGGCCGATCGAGCAATGTCAATGATCGCATGGATTTTAGAAACGGGGTGTTTTTTGTAGAAACTTATGGAAACGATATTATGTTGTTACTTTCTTGGATTTACTTTCATTTATCTACTGTGTTGGATGTAGTGCCGCTGTGTTCATCAAAAAGAAGCAGACGTTATGCACTTTGTATGAACGACACACGTGTTCCATGTGCATGCGAAGTAAGGCAGCACTTCCTGTGCAAATGATACGGATACCTTGGAAATTCTTTCAAAGAATAAATATATTTTGTGTTTTATTGATTGTAGTTTCCTTTATTCTTTTTTACAAACATTTTACTACAATGTGTAGTTCATGCATTTAGATGCAACCTGAATGCCTCGATTGGAAAGCAACCGACCGTAACTTTCTCGACCGGTATATATACCCCAGTGGCAGTAGAGGAGTGATCAAAACTAATATGGCGACCAAATGCTTTTATGAATTCATGTCAGCTTTAACACCAATGTCATTTGACCTAAGTGTAATTGCTATTGAGTATACGATTTCAAATATAATAAAATGACAGACTTGTGAATGCACATTTATTTTATATAAATTATTCATCCTTGAATATGAATCAATATTTTCAATATACTTTAAAACGATTGTTAAGTTATTTATTATTCTTACAACCAAATTGAAGACACATAAAACACAGTTTGTAGTTATAAAGTATTATGGAATTTTTTTATAGTTGGTAGAGGTCGAGAATTAATAAATTAAAGGTAAACATTTGCTTTTTGACGACTAACACCGAGAGTACAGTGTTCGTAACTAAATCAAAGACAGTTTTGACTAAATTGTCATTGCACTGGGGGGGGGGGGGGAACAATAAATAAGATTATTAAAAGTTATTTTATTTATCGAAACGGGATTTTGAATCAGCAAGAAAAAATGTCTGATAATTGTTGCTTAATGTCTAAAATGTGCATTTTCCTCTTTTAATTTTCAATCTCATATTTGATAAATTTTTTTTCTAGAACCCGGCGCAAAGTATTTGTTAACGTTGTAACAAAGTGAATGCACAGTATTGTTTTTTTTAAAGTATACATTTAAGTTTTGGAAACAAAATTAGGAATTAGGAAAATGAATTATTAAAGAGAATAGCTATGTACAGAAGGTGCGTAGGTAGATAGGCAAGATCGCATAAACAGTAACTTTTGCATCCATTAAGATGCACATAGAAGTCTATGTGCATCTCAATGGATGCAATGTTAATGTTTATGCGATCGTGACATTGATGATACCACATACTAGACTTCAAATGCAAAATATACAAAATAATTTTTTTTAGATAATGATTAACATTGTTTGAATAAAAAAAATTATTTTCAAAAAATATGTTATATATCAAAGATGGTATTTTAAAATAAAGATCGTGTTTAAAAAAGAAACTGATTGGTGTCACAAGTTATTGTTAGAAATCTGGAAATATATTTCGTACTATATACTTATGGTATGATTTAAAATACATATCAAAAACAGGCACGTTCCTGAACGCGGTATACGGCATGTTGAAACGTGTCAACCTGTCATTTCTAGGTCTCTGCAATTTTCCTTCGATGTTTTACGAAATGCTGAAACATAATCATCTTTTTGAAGTGCAAACTCTTAGAAATCTGATTTTTTTCTTCTACCTTTCCTTTTGTCTATTAACGAGTTGTATATTTCACTCGGAACATCTTTAATGTTTTATAAATGATTGATTTAATGAAAACAGATTCCATTTCAAGAATCCAGCATCTCATAGATCCTATTAAAATCATCAAATAAAATCCATTTTTAATTTTTATCTTAACTGAGCCAGTCAGTTAATCATTCTGGTACTTACCCAATTCCTCAGGATCTGACATTTTGTCCCATGTAGATATCAACTGTTTCCTTTAAAAATGCGATTACTTTATCTCTTTTTCAATTTGGCAATTTGTTGTATATTCTCAAAAAATAATCTGCTCTTTTTTATTACCCATCTTTACCGTAACATTGGTGTCAAATAGTCAGGCAATTTCACTTTTATTTAAATGTCCATTGCATGGTCAAAGGTTTTCAAACAAAAATTATTTATTCTTATCAAAAACGTTTTCACTGCTTTCATTACTGCAAGCTTTAAAATACAAGAAATTACTCATGAATCGGGGCGACATAATGTAATATTATTCAACATAAAATAATTTTGAGGGGCTTTTTCAATTTATAGTCTTCTATTTTATATCAAGACCATTAAATGTTTACAAAACGTTTTTCATATTTACCTTTTCTCTTTGAATCTGATGCGATGGTTTTCCAAATCTTGTGTAACGAAGACGTACGTGTACAAAGTTAGACCCATTTAAGGCTTAAGTTGAAGATAAAATATTTTTTCGATCAAAAAAAAAAAGAATACTAATGAGAAAAGATAACTTTGCTTCGCAAATTTTATGGCAAAGAAATTTGTCACTGTTTTTTTTTATCTTTATCAAATAATGTTTGGATTGGTTTACCAATTTTAATACAACTTTCCATTTTCATCAAAAATATATTTAATATACACAATTTCACTTCACAACCATATATTCAAAATATATTGGTTATTTCTATACTATAAAAGTTTGTTGTTCCATGTGAAATGACTATGGTGCTCATTTCTGTTAAGTGTATTTACATTTTTTTTACATCTATTAAAAGCTGGAAAAAAACATGTCCATGAAAACAGGAAGTTGCAGCATTTTAAAAAATGTTGGTTCAAAGTTGTATTCAGTTGTTTAAAAAACGTTAGAGATAATGATTTATACTGTCTCAAAAGCGCACTTAGTGTTCGATGTGTAACACTGTTTTCATCGAATGTTGTTTTCATCGAATGTTCTACCTATCAATGACACTTTGGCAGCGTTAAATTTTGTTCAAATTTGCCAATTAAAGTATTTCTTTTAATTTGATATCGCTTTTTCCAAATTAAGTTACATAAAAGGGGTTTTTTTTAAACACATTAAGGTGGGTTTTTTTTCTTAAATGTAGGCATTATTTAATATTGCTCGAGTATTGATCAGTGTGCATTTACCAATATGGTAAGATATCGTCTTTCCTAGATACAGTATATTTTCTAGTTTTTCTGTTTACTTGTCCAATTTTTTTTTTCATAGCATTCAATTGTATGATGTTCAAGGTAAATACCAAGATATTTTTACGCAAGTCTTCGATATTTTTACTCCATGAATATAAAAATCATTGGAGTATGTCTTTAAATCAGTAATTGTTCCCTTTGCTATTTTCAAAGAGTTTGTTTCTTTCAGCGTGTTGGTATATTCGTCCGCACATTGAACAATTTTAATGCTGAAACCATTTCAAGAAACATTTTTTTGTAAAGGCAACCCGTTAATATCCTTATCATTTTTGAAGATTTCAATGGCTAATATTTCAGTTACAAATACAAGAGATGTTTGTAAAATACTTATGCCCCTCTCACTTGGAAACATTAGCGAAGAAAATGAACGGAAACTGCAAATAATTGGATTTTTTCGTCCAAGGGGCATTATGCTGTCGAAAATTGCTCAGTCGTACCCAAATTCAAACTTGACCTAAATATTTTTTATAATAAATCAGTGTACAAAATTTCATATCAGTAAGTGCATCCTCTGCTAAGAAATCAACGGAAACTGCAAATAATTGGAATTTTTCTACGTCCAAGTGGCATAACTCTGTCGAAAATTCCTCAATCGTACCCAAAATCGATTTTGACCTAGATATCATTATGAAAAACATGTATACTAAATTTCATTTTAATATGTGCATCATCTGCGAAGGAAACTGTTTGTGGACCGACCGACCGACAGATGGACAGCAGCAAAGCAATATGCTCTCCCTTCTTCGAAGGTGGCACAATAAATAAAACAGCGGATACAGGACATCCCTGTCGAATTTCTTTGCGCATTGTACATGATTTTGATATCCAATTAATATTATTAATTTTAAAGAAAGATCATTATCAAGCGTTTTTATCATTTCTATAAAATTATCTTTGAAGTCAAACTTTTCTAGCGTTCTGAACACGAAATTGTATTTCACTGAAATAGGGGCCATCTAAAAATCGAATATTGGTAATATTCTATCTAGGTCGCTGTGCATGTAATATTCCAAAACGTCAAGCATCTTTGTTATATGCACTTTATCCAATCAATCTACTTGCTATTTTTTAAACGTGTAGTTAATAAATGTATGTTCAAATATCTTATAATCTGATTTTTATTACATTTAGCCAAGTATTTGAGTAGTTTGTACAAAAATGTTTGATTCGTAGTTTATGGTATTCAAATTTACACTTTGAGAATATTTTATTTCTGTTGCCTCTTATCGAATATATACTTTCATTTGTTTGCAAAAATGTTCATTGTGTAGTAGTGAGGTATCCAGTTTCCAATATCCTATGCCACTGGATTTTCAGATGTACATTTTTTAAAAATTATCCACAGGTGAGCTGTTCATCTGTTAGTATCTACAATGGAAGCTTTTCCTATGATAATATAATTGTGTAAGGGACATAAACATTCTGAATAAAAACATGGTTAATTCTGCTTTTTGGGGCATTAAATTATCTCCATCACTCCAAGTTAAACATTTTTCGGAGTTCTCTTCAAAGTATGCCTAACTGTCTTTGAGGCTAAGAGTTAAACAAAAACATTTTAAGATGTTAACAGTTTTATCACCCCTTTCATTGTCAAACTGGCATATGAAATCACCAGATAGTACAATATTATCAAAATCTATGGAATGTTAATTAATATTTTTAATAAATCAGTCTTATCTTTTTCATTGTTGAGGGTATAAATATTAACCAAAGTTACTATTTTATAATCATATTTTGTCAACTAATATTAACTAATAATCTTCAAATTACCGATTTATGTTAATTGATAATTTCAATGTTACTATTTTTCTTGAGTAAAATTGACAATCAATGTAATGTAAACTGATTCTGAATAACAATTAATTATATCAATAATTACATTGTGAATTATAGACACATTCTTGATTCTCTACTAAAAGAGTTTCGTGTAAAACAAGATGTAATTATAATCGGGGCGATTATAAAGTCTCCCAAACGAACGAGGCCATCATTGGGGGTAGGGATGACCAACCATTTTCAAAATATATGGGCACTTTCTGTTCGAGGGGGGGGTCAGGACTACCCTCGGACCAATGACCTACATACCATTTGATGCCCCTTAACATAAGGATCAAGAATATATATGGTTTAGGGGTGGGGATCTCAACCGTTTTCAAGATATTTGGGCACTTCCTGTTCTAGGGGGTCAAGAATACCCCCGAGGCCCATGACCTACACACCGTTTGATGCCCCTTAACACAAGGAACAAGAATATATATGGTTTAAGGGTGGGGATCTCAACCGTTTTCAAGATATTTGGGCACTTCCTGTTCGAGGGGGTCAGGACTACCCCTGGGGCCAATGACCTACATACCGTTTGATGCCCCTTAACACAAGGAACAAGAATATATATGGTTTAGGGGTGGGGATCTCAACCGTTGTCAAGATATTTGGGCACTTCCTGTTCGAGGGGGGTCAGGACTACCCCTGGGGCCCATGAACTACATACCGTTTGATGCCCCTTAACACAAGGATCATGAATATATATGGTTTAGGGGTGGGGATCTCAATCGTTTTCAAGATATTTGGGCACTTCCTGTTCGAGGGGGGTCAGGACTACCCTTGGGGCCAATGACCTACTTACCATTTGATTCCTCTTGACACAATGAACAAGAATATATATGGTTTAGGGGTGGGGATCTCAACCGATTTCAAGATATTTGGTCATTTCTAATTCCTGGGGGGTGGGGATGACCCCAGGGGTAAGATCTAATAAACCCAATATATTGCCTACAATAGTCAATATATGATTCTGAAAACCCTTTGCAATTATCTTTGTCCATTTTCAAGTTATAACCATTTACAATAGAGTCTACGATTTTTCCCATAGGGTTCTATGTTAGACCCCACACCTTTTTGACCCCCCAAGAAAGTGGTTGGCCAACCCCAAATGAGAAAAATCAAACCAGCGTGCACAACTAGATATGCAGGCCTATCATATCCTAGAGTTTTGTAGAATTCTGTTCAGCCATCTCTGAGAAACGCGACGGACAAGTTCAGAGCGAGAAAGAAAAAGAAGAAAAAGAAGAAGAAGAATAACTAGAGCCGAGCTCGTTGCAAAGCAACGAATAGGTCTTCCGTTACAGCTTCCTGTTGGAAAAGGATTGTCAATCAGTCTGATTAAAAGCTTCCTTCTTCTCCTTACAGGGTCTGACAGGTATTGATAAGGGGTCATCTTCACACGACCTAAACTTCTGACCAATCGGGGCTTTAGAAAATTTATTGGAACTTTTTAAATAGAGAGAGGCAAATTAATTCATGCCTGCTTTCTATGTAACCCCCAGACTGAGTATTGAAGAGTTGCACGTCTCATTAACAGATAAAGTCATGTATTTGGTAACTAAGAGTATATTTAGGTTGTGTGCAAATATGGAGATCATGTGAAGATGACCTGTTATCGATACCTATCAGACCCTGATGAATGTAAGCAGAATAGTAGTGATTTAATTAGACTGGATTGTCAATATGATAAAAGTAAGTTCAGAAAATCAAAAATAAACGATGATGCCTTCTCCATCCTGAGGGTGCGCTGTACGAGAGGTGCTCAGCGGGAGGGACAACTCTCCGTATAATGTTTAGTCATGCAAGCACTCAGCATTGTTTTTGCTTCGGTGAACAAATTTATCCGAAATGTATTAACAAGCAAATAAAAGAAACAAAATACTAAAATCATCAAAATCTAATCCGTGGTAGTGGTAGGGGAGGGGGAGTTGTGAGGCAGCTATAACTTATTTTGTTAAATATAATTTGTTTTCAATTTGCCATAAAAATTTATATTGCCTTCTACTAAAATGTGTGTTGGGGAAGGGGGGAACAATGCCCCAAATTCAATTTCCTTTATGTTAATTTAAGGGAATTTTGGTTGCGAGAAAGGGGAGAGTGCTCTCTGTGGACCAACTGGCGGCTCTGTGAGCAACCTCACGAATAATTCCTCCTCTCCCCACTAAGAAAAAAATCATAACTAAAGTATTTCTCTATTACAAAATAATGGATGCTTCTTTTTCTTAAAGTGACACTGAACTTGCGCAAATGATCAAAGTTCAAGTCAGGACATATTAAAGTACATGTCACAAGCAATCTTTGTGTAAAATTTTAGCTTCTAATCATTCCATGTATACAAAATATGACAGACAGGGTCTCCTCGGCCATGTGTGCGGGATGATCATCATTTTTTTGTTGATTTAAAACATTATTTGTACAGTTTTTAAAACATTTTAGACTTACAAACCAACCATTTATTCATGTCTGACGATGGGGGGGGGGGTATGGGCAGCACAGCAATGAGTTTGTTTTTACAATGAAACAAACGATCATACAGAAGAACTATAAAGGTGATCAAGTGACCGCTAGAATCAAAACAAAACTTGTTTAAAAATCATATGAATATTTTGAAAAATAACCACTGATTCCCTCAATTCCGCACAAATCTTTTATCGTGCCAGCACCTACCGCATAAATGTTATATTGTAACACGGAACTTTGATTTTAATTTGATTTGATTTGAACGTTGAGAATGTTTGATTTTTTTAAATTCACTTTTACTTTGTACACCCTGCTAAATTTTTGTACAACTCTTAAGAAAACTTCTTTTACTTTAACACGATTTTGTGTTGGTCGAATATTAATTCCCACACCAGTAAATATATAGATAATATTGTCTCAAAAGTTTTAAAGTCTGTAAAAAGTTTCAGCATTTATAAACGGAAATAATCATGGGTAAATATATTAATCTTATGTTGAAACATAAGTTGATTTAACACGTACCGGTCAAAATCTCGGCGTTGTATTGTTTTTAATCTTTTGAATAAACAATTAGCCTTAATTGCATATTCAGATTCGGACTGATGTCTTACTTTTATTTCATTGATGGTCAAGTTTCTATATGATTTTATGCACTATCGTTTACACCAAAGCCAAATCAACTGTACAAGTAAGATACATTTATGGTTACATCTTAAACCAATGTAGTTGAAATGAAGATAAAACAAACAATTTAATAGTGGTGTTCGTACAGACTATCAATAAAGATGCACGAGTGATAAGATAGAAGCACAAGAAACTACCGCGGATCACTTGTCCACTCCCGCGGTATCTCCTCGGCCATGTGCGAGGGATGATTATCATTTAAAGGGTAAATCTTTGTGGGTATTTTGTTTTGATCTTAAACATTAAACATTATTTGTACAATTTAACAATACTAATATTTAAACCTTACAAACTCACCTTGATATATGTCTGACGATGCTTCTGATTTGGAATAATATCGCTTTTATTATTTTTCAGAACGCTTTCTTTATTTACACTCTATCATTTCATTAAATCAATTGAAGATGAAGAAACTTTTATAGCCGGCATAAACTTAAAACAGTTCTTGTGTTTGCTGCTAAATAAACACATATATGTAAGACGCGAATCGTGTGTGTTAGATAACCGCTGACCGCTAGGTAGTCCAGCCGCGATCGATCTCCTCGGCCGCGGACGAGGGATGGATTACGCTCAGAATAATAACTAAAATATAGTACATAGAAGTTGTTTTTTTTATCCGTAATTTGAGTTTTACTAGAAAAGAAATGGAATGTTTTTATTTTCTGTTTCGCGTTTTTAAAGGATTGTTCACTATGAGAACATAACAAAAATGACTTATAGTCCTCAAATAAAAGCATGTATACTTTAAAAAAAAACCCTTATTCTTATGAATTAAGGCATCCCGTATAAACCGGTATACATTCTGTGGTGACTTTATGTCATTTATATGCACAGAGACTTTCGTTAACTTTGCCAAATTGCCGCGAATACTGGTCTACACGTAATTCTGTTTGCCCTCATATTATGCAATACTCGATCACAAAAACAGATTTATGAGATTAATAAGATCACAAACAACATTTTTTGCAGCGACGCCCATATCGAAATATTTACCGTTTTAGAGTTATAAAGCAAAGACTTTTAAGGGATCTAGACCCATAATTTAAGGGGCTAGCCCCTTTTTTATGGTATCTAATGAAAGCCCTTAATATTTGGCACAACTTTTGTTCTATATGTGTTTAGGAAATATTTATTACTAAAAAGTTATGGAGCAAAGATGTAAGCAAAATTTAGCATTTTTTAAAACATAAATTTCGATGTGATTTTTTAAAAAGTATACGTGGATTAATCAAACATTTAAGACTGGGAGGACAACGTTCAGGATGTCTACATTAAAGATTTGTAAATTAAAACTACTTGCTACGGATCAACTCGGAGCCTTTGCAAGTACAAGAGACCCACTGAAAAAATATTCAAAGGGGAATAACTCAAAACCGGAAGTAGCGATTTCACAATGTTTTGTGCTATAGTGAGCTAGTGGCATTTCCAAAAGACCCTGAAAATTTGAATAAAATCGGGTGAAAAACAAGCGAGATATTAAGGTTTAAAGAAACGTCTAGAAGAAAAAGAAGAAGAAAAATAATAATGAAGAATTTCCAACAGAATTAGTACAAGGTCTTCCGTTGGAAACGGAAGACCTTAATAATAATAACTAGACACGATCTCGTTGCGAGCAACGAGGAGGTCTTCCGTCTGATTTTAGAATTTGAGATACATGTACTACCTTGATTTATTTTGCTATTAAACATGATTTAAAATAGAAGAAAAAGGTCTACATTCTAAGGGCCAGATACTATTTCGTTTCAGGTGTTTAGTTGAAAACATTTAAACCCCTCTTGGTCTCTTATTTGAGGGGTCAGCCCCTTTTTCTTAATATCAAATGAAAGTTCATTTACTTTTAAAGACATTTTGCTCAACAAGTGTTAAGAAATTCGATACCGTTTTTGAGATATCTGAGAAAGAACGCTTTATGGGCCGGACCCTTATCTCCTTATTGGGACCGCTGAACAAAATTTTGAAAATTGCATATTGTTAAGTACATCATTTTGAGCATCTCTTCTTCTATACTGCATTTCAAAATATTTTTCCTTTTTGAGTTATAGGTGATCAAAGTTTTGGACTTTTGACCCCTAAAAATCCCTAATTACGTAACACATGAGAAAATCATAATACTGTTAGGCTACATAACTATAAGATAAACATATTTGCTTCTATAATTTATTACAAAATATCCCTCAGTAAAGGGTTATAGATAAAAGACTTTAGAGCCCTCTAGGTCCCTTATTTGAGGGGCCAGCCCCTTTTGCTTGGTATCAAATGAAACGTCTTGTAAATCTTAACTTTTTTTGCGTTTCATGTTTTATCAAAATATTTTCAAGAAAAGAGATAAACAAAGAAAACCTCGAAAAATGATGACGTTTTTTCAATCTCAATTTTCTGGTCCAGGCGAGCTTCGGCGCCTTTTGAGTCAGATAAAAATGAATGCCTAAAGACACATCTCCAATGTTTCGTCTACAATCCCTGAAAGTTTGAACTCAATATCTTCAATCGTTAAGGAGAAGATCCCAGGACAAGCCGACCCTCTGAAAATAGCTAAAACGTCAATATCTCAAAAACGGAAATGACGTCATCAAAATAAAAAATTGCGTATAAAGTTCAAATCAATATCTATCATATCTGTAAATTTGATGAAAATCGGTTGAGTCGTTTTTGAGAAATCGCGTGCACAAAATTTGTTGGAAAAAAAAGAAAAATAATGAAGAAAAAGAAACCGAAGAATAACAATAAGGTCTTCCGTTGGAAACGGAAGACCTTAATAATAAGAACCGTACAAAAACAATAAGTCTCCAAACTTCGTTTGGGAGACTTAATTATTACATCATATTTCTCATTCGCTAGCCAAGGAAAAAAATGGTTCGATTTTCATACGTATTTTAACCTCGAGCATATAATGAGAAAAATGTTCGTGCTGAATTGTTATAAGTAAACGAGAGTTACATATATTGACAAACTAGCGATTGTCGCCCTTGATACACGTCGTTTTTTTTTTCCTCATCCTCCAAAGATCTCTCAGGAACTCTTCAATAGTCGGCTGACCCTCAGCCAACGCGACTTTTCGCAGTATGGAAGAACTTCTTGGTATCTGGGTTTGTTTGTTAGCCAGTTTTTGGTATATAAGAGTAATTCTTTTGTTGTCATGCCATTTTTGTGTTTAGTGTACAGAAAAACCTCTTTGTCCAGTCCAGTCCCCCAGAACATATCGATTGTCTCTCAGCAAATGAGATGCTACCATCGAATTTCTCGAGAATAGCCCTAACTTCTGCTATTTGATGAGCCTTAGCAGTAAATATCTCCTCAGTCTTTTTGTCGTCACTCCACTCCTGAGTACGATGGCCGATATGGGCCGGAAAAAAAGTAACCACGAGTTGTGTTTGGTTTGCCGGCAATTCTTTAATGCCGGCAAATAGTTACCACGAGTTGTGTTTGATTTCCCGGCATTTCTTAGATGCCGGCAAATCTTAAATGTGTATTAAGAAAAACAATTCCTCATGATGTTGACACTCAGGGGATCCAGGCGTATGTCCGGGTTCCTCACACACTGTGCACACTTTGGGGATTTCGCATTGTTGTTTTCGGTGACCGTTTATACAGCAATTTTTAAATACTTAAATTTAAGTATTTTGCTTTTAAGACTAGATTATAATGGTATATCCGGCATTTTAGTGTTGCACTCCTTGGGAGTAATTTGTTGTTCGTGATGTGGGCTATGAATATGAACATATTACCCTTCAACACAGTGGTTATTCGATGGGTTGTCGGGTGTCTGATATTTTCATATTTAAGATCACTTTCGATCGTGACATCAAAAGAATGTTACATCTCGAGAATTACAGAGTCATCTACAGACAAAGGGACACCACAAATAGTTACCTTAGGGTATCTCACTCTTAACGTTTTGATTTCATTGCGCAGATGATCAGTATATTTTAAATGAATATGATTTAATTTATTTAATTATAACAGAAAGATTATTTTCTCATAATTACACAACATTCATAATATAAAGAAAATTCATTTGAATTCAAGAAACAAACAAGTATTCGGGGGAACTATTTTTTCGTGCGGAAGGTTTTTAAGACGAAAATGACAGAAACAAGCAATTTTACAATTTTAAGAATTTTTAATTCACTTTTCTTTTTATTGTACTTTATTCATTATTCACAATTTTAACATTTGATAGGTTTGTAACATATTCTAAAAGCAATGTGTGAGATGTACGAAAATAAATCTTGAAAAAGTGATAGACGTTAAGCATAAAATCATGCAAATATATAGAAAATGTCTGAATTTTTTAAGCCAAATTTTGCGAGAATTTTACTCTGAAGCCATACTAGTATATCTAAAATTTGACATCACTGACCCCCATGTTTTATTATGTCAAAATGATACTGAATACATATCTTGGCAAACTAGATTAATCTTATAAAATTCTTGATATTCAAAAAGTTTTTATTTCAAATCAAATTGTAACTTTTATAAAAATTGTTTATTTTAAGTTCAAAAAGGTCACACAAAAATTAACGCAGCTTCGTTCAAAAAGTTTCCGTAATCCCTCTATTCAGTGTGACCATTGTGTATGATTAAAAAAACAATATTTTAAGAAATAAGTTTGCTTAATCAAAAATACTGACAACAAATCCTAATCAGGCTGAAATTGCATTTTAGGTGCAAAAAGGTCAAATCAAATTGACCATAACTCCGAGGCATAAACACTGATCCCCCATTATCTTTGCATTTTTTAAGTATGTTTTGTTTACAGATTTCAATGATATACTTCTTGATACAACATCATTGAGGAGTTGGATACCTTAACGATATTATCACGTAGACCTGGGAAACAGGTATAATAAGGATTTGATTCTTAGACTTGTGCAGTGATGTTTCTGATTTCAAAGCCCTCTACTATCAACACAGATCTACTTTTCTATGATTATAGATAAACTCACCAGAGACACATTGAATTGCCATTATAACACAGATGAACACAGGTGAAGACATGTGAACACAATTGAAGAAGATCCTACGCTACAGGTGGTTTAATTTCCAGGTAAACAAAAGCACAAAGAGAATAAAGAAAGCATCAAAACATATATATATATATATATATATATATATATATATATATATATATATATATCAGCAAATGATTCGCAAATCCAACCCGCACAAACTGATTTAAAAAAAACCTTTTCAAAAACAGATTTTGGCAAAAATGCGGAGCATGTAAGATTCGTGTCCTCTCCTCTGTAAGTCAGGTGACCTCCCCAACATATACTGTATGTTACAATTTAATTTCAATGCAAATGGCAGGTTACTCTAACTACGCAAAGAAATCATGAGTATAATGTACAGTCAAGATATAGTCATTGACCATAAAATAACATATAAGTTGAATGCGTGTAAAAACAAACTGCGTCCAAGAATAGATAAATATGCGTAATGAATCAAATGAGTCCTGTTAAATCAGTATGTCTTTCATTAAAGAATATGTTGTTTTCTTTCAAAGTTTTTTGTAACGCCAAAACATAGTCATCCTTTCTCAGTGCAAACTCTAAAAATCTTTTGGCTTTTTCTTGTCTTCCCTTGCTTGGGTCCCTGCACAATGTGTACACTTCACAGGGGACGTCTTCCATATGACTGATAGTGGTTTCAATGAAGTCAGAGTCTATTTCGTCAAGAAGAGTTTCTCGATTATCTTCAATCCAGCACTTCAAAGGATCTGTATAAAAGTAAAACCAACATTAATATATGATCGTTTCTAACATTAAACGCAAACATTAATCAATATATCTACACACCCAATTCCATTTGACTGGGCAATTCTTCCGATGAAGGTAAAATATCTTTTAAATGTGCGACTATGGAATCCTTTTCTTCTCTCGACAACTTGTGACACTTATCTAAAAAAAACTTTGCTCTTTCTTTTCTGCTTTCAATTTTCTTCATTCTAGTTATTTCTTCCGTGTTGAAGAAAGATGAGATTTCACTTTTTTCCAGCATGACCATAGGTTCAAGATTCTCTAACAGAGAGTTTTGATTCATCCGAAGAAAGGTTTCACTTTTCGAATCATTTTGGTCGTCTTCAATAAAAAAAGTGGAAAATCAAATGTTAATAAATTTACATACTAGTAGTTAAGAATAGGAAATGTAAGTTCTTATAAGTATCATGTGTCATTAGGGTTAGCATTTCACAAACAGTAAATGATAACACATACTAGTATAAATTAAGTTATTACTACCCTTTGGTTTTAATTTCATTTGGCGGAACAAATGTTGAATTACAAAAGAAAGTACCGTGTCCTTTTGTTTTTGATGGAGTTGTTCTTATCAAAATCTCCCTTCCTTCTATTGACAGTCCTGTATGTCGGAGAATTGTCGATGTAACATCCCTAACGGTTTTGTCAAGTCTTGCAAAGGGGTTTCTTCGGAAACTCAATCGAACATGAACAAAGTTTGATTCACTCAATGCTTTGTCTGTAAAGGAAACAAGCAAATAATATATATTAGTATAACAAAGCTTTAATGAATTTAATTTTGGTACACATTTTTTCGTGGATTTAATAATTTGTTAGGATATATTGAAAAACATTAAATATTTTCACATTGTTTTTTCAAGACCTGTGCATAAAATAGTTACCTATTTTGATGACTCTTTTGTTGATGATGAATTTTTCCACTCTTCTTCGCGACGCAGCAATTTGACCATCGTCAGTTTGGAGAAATTTCAAAAAAGTATCAACATGTCGTTCTTTCATCATAAATGTTACAACGATTGGTCTATTCTTTAGTGCTGTCATAAGAATTTGACCAGGGTGCGCACATATTGTTTCCGCTAGCCAAAGTCTCATTTTATGGATCTCTGCTTGGAATGATTCTAATTCAAACACCATGGTGTGGAGTTCTAAATGTTGATCTCCGGGACCTAATGGATAATATGATAAAACTTACTTAAAATTGGTTTCAAGTTTTCGATCAATAAAACAAAGTTTTAAAACTCAGAGACAAACTGCTTACGTGGGACGATTTTTGTACGGAAACATTCCAGTTGAAATTGGTTTTCAGATGAAAACTTTTGACATTTTTTGACGAGATCATATTCTCCACATTTTTCAAAAATCCACTCCAGGAAACTAAAGTTATACTGGAGTTTGAACAAGTCCAACAGTTCACCCAGCATCTTAGAAATATCCATTAATTTGACAGACTTTTCATCCATAAATTCTTCAAAAGAAAATATGAATATATAAAATATATTTTATTAACTACTTTTAATGGCTGAAACTAGGTTAATGAATTCCCAGATAAGTTGAACCAATTATATTTATAGTAATCATACAATTTAATACTACCTTGTAAAATGGTTTTCATTGAGTACAAAGTGTCGTCGGTAATGCAACCCCCGGTGCTCTCTAGGAAATCCTTTAATTCTTGTGTTTCCTCTGCGCGTTTCTCCATCATAACCTTGTCTGAAACAAAATTTTCTTCAGTAAAGTGCAGAGATATTTTTTTAAGAATCACTACTGCATAAGCATGGTTAAATTCAGCAATACCTTTGTTGATGTCCTTTTCTTGGGTAGACATTTCCGAGTTTTCGTCACATTCCACTATTGGGCGATCAATGTTTTCAGGAGATTCCGTCTAAAATAGAGTGAAACAAAATGTTTAGTGGCGACAGAAAATGCAATTCTAATGAGTTATAAATTTACGTAACAAGAGGCCAATAGGCCTTAACGGTCACCTGAGTAGCATAACCCATACACAAACTTGTCAAGGAGTCTCATATATGCATTTAATTAAGTTTTATTGTGGAGTAGAAATATTGTAATGACGACCACCTCCCTGCCTGAAATCTTTCAAAAAGGACTATTAAACCTATAATTTTAGCGAAAAACTTCATTTAAAAGATCATAAAAGAGTACATGACCTGATATTGAAAAGGTTCAAGACTCTGATATAAAATAATTTTCCCATATTCATTAACTTTCAGGATAGGTTTTATGTGTATATGTTTTTATAGAAAAGCTATAACAAGGTGGCTATTATACATGTTTTATCTAAAACAACCTCCCATTCCATGGGGCAGACAGAAACTCTCCCTGTGGGCATTCAAACAAACGAAAAACAACCAGCTTTAAAAGCCATCATGAGTTACTCACTTCTCCTGTTCCAGTTTTTGAATATTCAATCTTCGTTGACAATCACCGTCTGGGATTTATACCAAAATCATTTTACCTTTATATCAGTGATTTTAGTTAGCCAATTATTACTTTACTATTAACAAGTCTATTTGTTTATTTTGAAAGTTCAAAAACTATTTTTGTTTCGAATGATAAAATCCTTCCATAACTCTTTTGATCATACAACTTCTTTATAATTACATTATATTCAATGATTAATAACAAAATATGAACAAGCAAAGGAAGATAACTCCATTAGGAAGAAGCAAGGAAAAATAACTCCATTAACTGTTACCCCCCCCCCTTTTGAACTCTTTCCAAATGCTTCCCAAATGCTAGGTCCTGAACCCTGACTTAGGGGTCATGAATTTCACAATTTAGGTAGAGGAGTTAGTGGACATCATAAACATGCATTCAGTTGTTTGCCCACATGTGTGGGAGTAAAGATGTTTAAGATTGAATACATTTTTACTACATGGCTATATTGGCCCCACCCTAGGGCCTAAACCCCTGTCCCAGGGGTCATGAATTTCCCAATTTAGGTAGAAGACTCCATGGACATCATAACCATGCATTTAGTTTTCACAAATTTATATGGGAGTAGAGAAGAAGATTTTCTAAGATTAAATACATTTTTACTATATGGCCATATTAGCCTCACCCTAGAGCCTGAACCCCTAACCCAGGGACCATAAATTTCACAATTTTGGTGGAGGGCTTCATGGACATCATAACCTTATTTTTAGTTGTAAACAAATATCTATGGGAGTAGAGAAGAAGATTTTCTAAGATTTAATACATTTTTACTATATGGCCATATTGGCCCCACCCTAGAGCCTGAACCCCTGACCCAGGGGCTATGAATTTCACAATTTTGGTAGAGGGCTTCATGGAAATCATGACCATGCAATCAGTTTTTTCCTCACGTGTGGGAGTAGAGAAAAAGATTTTTGAAAATTATTTTTTGGCCCCATCTGTGGCACCCTGGGGGTGGTAGAGCCACCAATTTCACAATTTACATTCCTCTTACCATAGAGATACTTCACACCAAAAATGGAAACAATTGGCCTTGTAGTTTTTAAGAAGAAGTTAAAAATGTAAAATTGTTAACGCACGACGACGGACGAAAACAGAGAGGCAATAGGTCACCTGAGTTTACTCAGGTGACCTCAAAACTGTTTAACTTCTCTTTTAAAGCAACGTATTACGTTGAAACCTGTTATTAAATGTTTTACCTTCATTTGTGTATTACAAAATTTCAAACGTGGCTGTTGTACGTGTCCGCACAGTTTTGCTTCCGCAGTAAGTTTATCCACAGGTGCTAAAACGTCTAAGTAAGTAAAAGACATTTTCAATATACAATTGTTATTGTTATTGTTAATGTAACTTTAGACTGATAATGTTACATATGAGTGGATATTGAACAGACATACCAGACATATAAATCACTTCGTCCTCTATCATCACTTTCAAAATTTTGTGTTTCAATGGGAGCTTTAACATCCATTGATAAGCCATTTTGTGCGGCGTATAAAGTGCTCTCAGTGTTGGAATGAGGCAATTTCGTATTTTAAAAGTTACAATCACACATCCAGTTTTCACACCAACCACTAATATATCATCAAATTGTGCATGGGTTATCTTTACAAGCATTGCTTTCAATTTGTTTAGTTCTCTATCAGAATAACTCCAAATATCTGGACAATTCAGTACGCATATGGTCCTTGTGTGATCTACAATATTAGAAATAATTACAACAGGCCCGTGGGCCACATTGCTCACCTGATCAACATTAGCAATAAATCTGATCAAAACAGCTCGATGAAGTCAAATCAAAAATATCTGAACAATTGACAATGAATAGAGTATATCTTGTTTTAAAGATTTTCAAAATTCAATTTTAAAATTTGAAAAACATTGTTACAGATGTTTCCCTTATATTCCTATACTGATTCTTGAACCTTTCCAGAGATTCTAGTATTAGCTTAAGAGTCATGTTTTGAACAATTTAAAACCTACACCATACCTACACATAAATTAACAGTGGATCAGACTTCAGAGTTTGAACCATTTAGAATCTACACTTAAACAGGATGATTGCATAGTTATATTGTAGCATTGTAGTTTTAGAGAATATCTTAGACTTTTTCATATTTATTCCTACATAATTTTCTAATCAATGATCTTTAAAAAATTTTCGTTATTGGTTATTATGTAAAAATTACCCTCCCCGCTCGTGGCCTTACCCTACCCCTGGGGATCATAATTTTAACAAACTTGAATCTATACCACATGAGGATGCTTCCAGCCAAGTTTCAGCTTTTCTAGCCAAATGGTTTTCGAGAAGTTTTTAAAGATTTTTTCTATTAATAAAAAAAACAAATTCTTCATTCTAGCTCTTCTGTACCACCGGGATTCATGATTTAAACAAACCTAAATTTTCACTACTTAAGGATGCTTTCAGCCAATTGTCAGGTTTTCTATGTTAATGGTTCTTAAGAAGAAGATTTTTTTTAATTCTCTAGGAGAGTGTAGCCTCCAACGTGAATTCCCTTTATCCAAGGATGCTTTGAGCCAAGTTGTTTTAATTTGGTCCAAAGGTACTGAAAATGAAGTCGAAAATGTGACAAATAGACAGACAGCAGACGGACAGATGGACGCTGGACAAAAAGTAATAAGAAAAGCAGCTTTCAGCTCAAGTGAGCTGATAAATATATAATGAAATTAAATTACATTGCAGCAATGGATGGTACGTATACATATTTATTGCAATATTTTTTTTTTATTTTACTTTGATACGTTCGTTTGTGTTCATAAACAAACATTTTATCCTTCAGATAATTAACCGCGTTAATCCTCGAAATGTCTTAGTTGTAAGACCGGTATTTCCCCCGTTATTACCAAGATGACCCAAACTGCTGACTTTTTATAATATATTTCAAGTTGTATAACACGCCATTTTTTTTATAAGAATAAGTGATTTGACACAATTGTACCTGTGTTTAATATGTTTTCCTCGAAATAGGTAAACCCACTTCCTCCTTTTTTACCAAATTCAATGCACCTATCATATAGTTTTGGAGCTTTTGACGCCAAAAAAATTCCTTCTAAAAAAGCGATGTTGTGAAAAGCGACATAGGTTTTAAATAAGTATTTTAACATCTCCTCAGGATTTTGTATACTCTCTAAATCATCAGAGCTATTTTCTAGTCTATCTGAAAAACAAAAAATAAAATCAATAAAATCATTATATATATATATATATATATATATATATATATATATATATATATATATATATATATATATATATATTCAATGTATATTGAATGGGATTAGGCAGCAGGCACAGCCTATTCTATTCAATATTGATAACACAAGACATACTATAGAAAAGATACAAAGAAAAGAGAAAAAAAAAGAGCAAGAGAGAAAAAGAAAAAAAACAGAAACAAAAAACAAATACAAACTAACAATATGGTACCGGTTTGAAAGAAGAGATAAAACTAATTTTTTTTCATAAATAATTATAAAAAGCGTTTTGTTGCTGCAATAAAAGTATGTACTGCCTTAAATATTTGAACATTAATATTATGTCCATGGTTAGGACTACCATATAGCATTATTTCAAGTAAAAGTTGCTGATTAGAACTAATTATGATATTTTTTATGGCTTGAAAAAGAGTAATTCTACATGATTCATACTTAGGACATTTGAAAAAAATAATGATAAACATCTTCAACAGAATTTGCACAATTTCCATACAATGCAGTTTCTGATAAACCATGATTATACATATCTGCCATTAACATACTTGCATTGTTCCTCAATTGACATATATATATATATATATATATATATATATATATATATATATATATATATATATATATATATATATATATATATATCGAAGAAAAACCTCAGTGGTCGGTGAAATATATATAAAACTTAAATAAATAAAAACGCAAAGAACGAGTAAAACATAAGCACTTTCATTTTCTTCAGATTTTTACAATACTAACATGGAAACGTTACCATGTTAGTATTGTAAAAATCTGAAGAAAATGAAAGTGCTTATGTTTTACTCGTTCTTCGTGTTTTTATTTAAGTGTTTTATATATATATAATATATATATATATATATAGAGAGAGAGAGAGAGAGAGAGAGAGAGAGAGAGAGAGAGAGAGAGAGAGGGGGGGGGGAGGCTGGTTTCATTGTAAAAACTGATTACCAGGTAAACGTTCGATTTTGATTTAAATAAAACCTGCATATACCTTTTAGTATTACTTTAATTCGATTGACTATTTCTGTAGACATGTCTTTTTTCAGCATTTCAAATAAAATATTTTTCTGCATCTTGTCTGCTCCTTCATGTAAACGATCCAGATAAGATTCTCTCTCAGGATGTCTCATTTGGCCTTTTGTTTTTAAAAAGAAAATACAAGTTTATTTTACATTACACACATAATAATTTATTTCTTGGCTGTTGTTCAAGAAAATCCCACTGTATGCATTAAAGGTAACTTCATCGTCGTATTAATCATTGAACAGTAAGGTTTAATTAGCATCAAAAACTATATCATAAGGATGCACAATCCTACAACTTAAGAGCAGATGTGCAATGCTATAATTGTATAATTTAATCCTCATTGACACGTCTTTTAATTTTACCCTTAAACATGTAGCTGTATTTTAGATAACTATCTATACCAAACAGTCATTCTTACATATAAGTTAATTTCATACAGCTAATCACATTTTGTAAAAACATACCAGTTTATTTTTTTTTTCTGAAACTTCATCATCAGACCTAAAGCTGCTCCTCAAAAGGGGGGATTTTAGTTGATATTATTGAAAACCCTTGGTGCAAGCGTTATATTATAGTTATTACATTATGTATGTGTTTAATGGTCGCACATAAAGCTGTGTCTTTGTCTGTGTCATTTCAATGTTTGTTAAGTAATGTAGTTTTAATTTCAAATATTGGTACTGTTTAATCTTGATCAGAACTAACCATCTGTCGAACCATTACAAATAAGTAATTCCTTCGGTGACGTCTCCTCTATTTCTGTGTTTGAGTTACAACCTGGAACAAGATGGAAATCAAATTTCTGCTTTACGTCATTATATAATTGTACAAAAACATAATTAAGAATCTCACAAATATAACAAAAATTACAATCTACAGAGAATCTTTAGCAATATTAAAATCTTATTCAAACAATCCAACATGTTTTTCATGATTTGACATTCGTTGAAATATTTATGAAATATACAACTCTGAGAAGACTAAAAGGCTTCTTTTTGGTGTGTTTACACGCAGGGCAATTAACATGTATATTATTCTATCCTCTAGTTTTAAGACAACGATGTACGTAGCTTGTATGGGATATTAAATTCCATTTCCATAGAATATGGCTAAAATTTGGAAACATGTAAATGTTAACAGTTTTTCACAGGAAATACCCATACTTTTCCAGGAATAATAGTATTTATCTTTTTACTAGAAATAATGAGTATTTGGGTTTTTTCCCAAACCCAGTTCATTTGTACCAACTTAAAGTCATTCAAACAAGTTGTTTTTCAGTGATTTTAGAGAAAAAAATGAAAATTGATAAGTTTACGCCGCGGACGAGAAGGCTTGCGACAAATTAAACAAATGGCAGAAAAGCTCACTCGAGTCTTCAACTCAGCAAGCTACAAATGATGATCGTTATTTCAAAACTCACAATTAAACGAATTTGTATCAGAATGTATATCATCCAGCACGGTCTCTTGTATATTCGAGCTTTCGTTTTGGCCTGGAAATTGACAAGAGATCAGAAGCTATTGATTATCTCATAATATTGCTTCTTTTATTTTTTAAAAGTTAAATTAAAGACCAAGCATTTTTGTAAAAGGTATATGGCAAGTCTGGAGAGAGAGAGAGAGAGAGAGAGAGAGAGAGAGAGAGAGAGAGAGAGAGAGACGTTTATTCATAAAGTTTTTAAAAAAGAGTCTCTTTGGTCACCCCATCAGAGTAGACTACAGCCCTAATTGTAAAAAATATTGGGAATGGCAGCAAAGTGAAAAAAATAGAAAATAATATTGATCAAGGATATTGTCTTTTAAAGAGACAATTTATTTTATTTTACCTCAATATGATAATCGTATATAACACGTCATCGGATTGGTCTAGAAAGTCACATGACAGAGCAAACAAAATGTTTTATTATACCTCAATATGATTATTCTATATAACGCGTCATCTAATTGGTCTAGAGAGTCACGTGACAGGACTAACAAAACGTGGTGTCTCCCGGGGAATAAATATCGTGTCTCACCTCTTCGGAAATCTCGGGAGTTTTCATTCCAAAAATATTTTTTAAAAAGCCAATATGAGCATACGATGTTGACAAATATTATTAAATCAAAAATATTTAATCATTTAAGTTCTCTTTATATAACAAAAACAAATTTTACTACATTTAATTCGAATTTATGAAAAAATGAGACAATAATAAAAAAAAAAACCAAACAATCACGTAATTGCTTTCGACAAGTCAAAAAATTATTAGAAATCGACGTATTTTGTACAATCATCTCTTGTTCGGTATAATAAAACTTTTATTGCATGAATGTTCGGAAAATATGAAGATTTATTCCCAAGAAAAATTTTTCTTGGGAGAATAAATCTTTATATCTCGCTCGCCATCATGCAATAAATGTATAGTGTCTCCCGGGGAATATAGATCATATTAAATCTTTTCAGAAACTTTGGAAATTTTCATTCCAATGGTATGAAAAAAAGCCAAGATGAGCAGTCAACGTAAACAAACGTGATTAAAATTAAAATATTTAAAATAATTAAGGTCTTCCGTTTCCAGGTGATTGAGTGTTTTTTCTTTCTTTCTTTTTTCCCCCTTTTTTGTCGGCAGAATTTCTAAAATATGACTGGAAAGAGTTCACTGAAAAGTTCAGGGAGGTCAGACACTGATAATACCTCGAAATGGTTTTTTTATTATATAAATATTTTTCAAAATTCATTTTCCCTCGTCCATTTCCTGACCCCAAGACGAAAAACCTTATCTCCATGAGATCTCAAAAACGATAAAGACTTAAACATCTAAACTCTGTGGGATGGTAGACCTATGTACGTAAATGTGTGTAAACTATTTTGTTTGATTCGTCCTAACTTCCTGTCGTCACAGGAAGTACTATAAAAATTGATTTCTTTTCTTCATTTTTGATTTTACATGGAATGAATATATCAGTATAAAACCTTATATATGTTATCTATACAATGTTAAATAAACAAACAAATTTTACTTGGAGTGAGATATCTCAAATATCTCAGATAGCTTTTTTTCAAATTTTGTACCTGCGAGATCTTAGAAACTGTAAGAGATCAAGACACGAAACTTTTATGGATAGGCATTTGAAGATGTGTTTAACGGATTTCATTTTGTCAACCGTCACTTCCGGTTCTCAACGAAACAACAATTATAAAACATATTAAGTTTTAATCAATTAAACTGTTTTTCTTTGCCTGTTTTAGTTAGCCTAATAAACAATGATATACATAAGGTAAATGAACAAGAATTAAAAACTTTTAATTTCATTGAGCAATTCTGTTTGTCCGTTTCCGGTTCTGAGACAAAAAAAAACCTTGTCTCAATGAGATTTCAGATTTGGCACAGACTTGAACTTTGAGGAAAGATAGTCCTACGTATGTAGAGATGTTAAACATATTTTGTTTGTATCGGCGTAACGTCCGGTTGTCACAGAAAGTAGTCAAAAAATTGATTTTTATTCATTTTCGTTGTTTTACATGGGAGTGAGTTCTGGAAATTTACTTCACAGTAAAAATAATATACATGATTTTTTTTCTACATGAAAAAAAGCAATTTATTTCAGATAAATACATGTATTTAAGAACGGAAAACATTTTTGGTTGCTATGGCAACAAGAGTCTAGTTTATGTTCTTTTTATATCAGAAAAGCTATTCAATTATCTACGAGTCGAATGTATGATGAAAAGAGGAAAAAATGACATAGAAAATCAAACATTCACTACATTTTGCTTTCTATATATTTGTTAAAAACCAATAAAACTCGCCAAATTTTTAATAATCGTATGTTGTTCGGTATCATAAAAAATATTGCATGAATGTTCGGTAAATAGAAAGATTTATTCCCCCAGAAAAATCAAATTCCCCTCAGAGACATACAGTTTCTTGTACGTCCGAGCCTTCGTTTTGACCTGAAAATGGACTAGATATCAGAAGCTATTGATTATCTTATATTTATCTTATGATATTTTTTTAATTTTTTTTTTAAAGTTAAATTATAAATTATAGACCTAGAATTTATATATGAAATATGGTAAGTCTGTATATTGGAGAGAGAGAGAGAGAGAGAGAGAGAGAGAGAGGCCCTCTTGGTAAATTTTTTTTCTTGTTGAAATAAAACTTCATATATCCTTTACAATCATGCAATAAATGTATAACACGGGTAACCTTGAGGTTATTCATTGATATGTCTATATAAGATTTTAAAATGAAAGTTTTTATCTGATATAAAAAGAATTAAAACTTTTACATATTGAAGATTTTACCATGTTTGTTTACATTGTTTTCTTATCTTAGCATTTCCAACATTGTCGGAAACCCACGGTTAATTACGCATCGTTCCTCTCTCCATCACCCGTGGGTCCGTTTAAACGTTGACGCTCGTATTGAAGCACGCAAGTTGATTGGTGGCTCATATAACACCCCGAGTAAATTGGTCCAACGAACAAGTCGCTGTTAACGCTCGTTCGTTACAGTATTCATTAAAATCCAGAAAGCGCTTGTGAATACAAACTATGGAATTGTGCATTTTCTTTTTCTTTTTTTGATTATTTATACTGTGTGATATCATCTTTCACTCTTTTTGGATTATATATATATATATATATATATATATATATATATATATATATATATATATATATATATATATATATATATATATATATATATATACACACACAAAGGCTTATATGCAATTTGAGAGGATCGGAACGATACACATTGCATAGATATATACATATATAATAAGCACAAACATTGCAATAACTCTCAAATTGACATATACCTGCCCATAGTGAATGATATGTCAATTTGAGAGTTATTGCAATGTTTGTGCTTATTATATATGTATATAACTATGCAATGTGTATCGTTCCGATCCTCTCAAATTGTCGTTTAACTGTATTCCACCTGTATTTCAAACGACTGTGTAGTGCTTTAAATATATATATATATATATATATATATATATATATATATATATATATATATATGCAGGTTGATGCAGGTTGAGGGGTGATTTTTTTTAATGACAGGTGTAATGCACCAGTTTGGTTGAATCGGTTGTAAGCTAAGCTGTTGAAGCACCAATCGGAGGACGAAGAGGATCGCAAAATAATTCTACCGATGAGTTTTAAGCAAAACTTTCACCTGGTGTGGCAGTTTGAAATAAATCCAAGATTGCGGCGATGGGTACCTTGTGTATTATTAGGTATAGGGTATTTATTTTTATTATAAGACAAAAATTTATAACGTCAGGTGCCTGTGTAGTAGAACTATAGGTGTTAAGCTTTTCTTTCAATCTTGCCCACATGCCTTTGTACACAATAATACCAACACGCTCAAGAACCAAATGCACACAGTGATGCTGTATTTCTTACGAAATAAATTGTGCAAGATAACACGTTTGTCTAAAAATTCCGAGGAACGGAGAAAAAGGACTGGAAATTACTTCATGGAATTTTACAGTATTTCCAGGGAATGGAGATTGTGTTTTTTGTTATTAGTTTAACCCAAATGTTGCATACAATAAAGTGACATATTTAGCCCGATAGTTTTAAAAAATGTTGAAATTGTCCAAAAGTTCTGGAATGACCGATGGACAGTGACAGTAATGGTTTATCAGAGAAACTAAGTAATAGCTATCTCACCTTTTTGCAAACTAGCTACATGATGTAATCCATTCTGAACAATCCCTTTGCTATCTGTCCTTTGATCTTCTGGAAAAAAAGGTGAAATTACTAATAACTAGTAAACCAATTAAGAAATGCAATCGGCTGGTTGTTGAATCACTCTTTCGAGTTATGTAACTTTAATTCTATCACAAAGAACTTTGGATATCGCCAATGTATTCTGTAGCATTCATACACTTTATAAAGACAACCTATTATGCAGCACTTAACATAGTTTAAAATCTGATTAGATGTGTAGGTGCGAGCAATTTTCTTTCAAAAGTCTTTTTAGATCAATGTAAACAATTCACTTACTCATTTTTATCAGTTTTTCAAGATTTTCAACTTCTTCTTTCGTTATTATTGTTTTCTTATTGTGATTCCTACGTGTACATGAACCTGTCAATGAAAGCATTAAATTTCAAATTGGTCATAGTTTCACATATTACTAATATTAAGTGCACATATAACTTCATATCGTAAAGTTTTTGTCGGTCGTAGAAAAAAATAGAATTAAGTAAAAAATTCTTTAATAACATAAAGATAAAATTAGTATAAATTTCAATTTCAAAGTAGATTATAGGACTTGTTGATAATTTGTTGTAAAATTTTAAACATCAGAAGCTTTTTCAGGAAACGGCTAAGACAAAATACCCCGTCCAATCGCCGTTTTGTTTTAGAAAGAGGTGCAAAATGTGTTTAAAATCTTTATAAAGTTTTCATATTTTGTATCCACCATTCTTCAAAATTTTTCGAATGGTTTTAGATTTATAAACACAAAAAAAAAACGATGTACATGGAATACATTGATAAAGAATACTAACCTTTAAATAAATTGGGTTTTCTTTTATGCACTACTAAAAATACAGCACAAAGCACAGCAATACAAATTATTGGCACGAGAGCAATTACAGCGTTTCTGCAAAAGTAAAGTTCATTTATTTTATTCAAGGTTTATCTCAAAGGAAAGTTATTGTAGAATCTTACGACAAAACTCAAATGAAGCAAAGTAAATAAACTTGAGAAAAGTATCTGTATGGCTGTAAAAATGTAAATAGATATGTTTTCTAACATGACATATTCGCTAGCCAAGGGTTTACGATCTGCTCTTCTACAGTTGTAGAGAACCAGAGTTTGCGAAGATGCCTACATGATGACTTGAAAGTTTATGAAATGTTTCTAAACCTCAAAGTTATTTGCATCGTAAATAAAAAGAGGTGTTTAGGTAACTGATTAGTCATCAAAACGAATGATAACAAGGATCGAAATAAGTTTATAAGCATGTATTACCTAATAACGACGTGTTTGTTAATGTTAATTATGTTCACGTACTTCAGGCAACATCATTCAAGATACAACAACGCTATTCGCACAAGAACAAAAGGCCTTTTCCTTTTTTATAATTGATTTAGTACAGTTATTAGGAACGCAGTTCTTCATCAGCATTCTTTTTTATTACTTACTGATTCTTATTATATTATATTCTTTTTGGAAATGACATTAATATCCCTGTTAACAAAGGACGTACAAAGCGTTATATATCTCCAACTTTAAGCACTGTAATAAAATTGCTTACATTTTTCTGGCTTTTATACATTACTCATAGTATAAATTGCATACAAATCGATAACGTACTTTTATTTGATATAAGATTCAAAATTTAACAATACGGTTTTAAGCATAGATGTAAATCATTAACCGTGCTAAATTGCAAAAGTTTGAAATGAAAGGGACTTAACTCCTTCCTGATAGTAATTCTCGTTAAAGGAGAAGTTTTCAATCATTTTTATCATTGATTTATCAGAATAGAGTCCACAAACGTTTTGGACAACCCTCGTATATACTATTAATTTTAATTCAAATGTGTTTTTAGATGAATTCATTCAAGTCCTTCCATTAATCAATAAAAGTTATTCACTGTTTCTGATAAGCGTCTTTGGAGCTTAGCGTGATACGCGAAGACTTGTATACACTTTTTTTCGTCTAAGAGCACATGTCCCTATCTTTATTTATCTCATAGTAAAAAATATACCCCTACTCAATAATTCACGAGGATGTATTATTAGATAGGGGCATATTTTTTTTTCTACTGTGGTATAAGTAAATAACGTCATGTGCCTGCATGTGGCTAAGATGATGTTCGCGTTATAATGCGCATTTGCCTTTTAATTTCTGCGCAATATAAAATTGTTAATATACATTTCTTAACATAATAGGATTGTTTTGGAAAATATTTAAAATCACACATATACTCTAATATAGAATGTTAATTTTCTAATAATGAAAATAACGTTGCTAATAGAATTGTATGGAGTCATGCTGTAATGTTTACAAGATAAGAATAGAGAAAAGTTATTATAAATGTGTCCTTGTTGTAACGTCAGTGAACGCAACAACGATATCATACACTTACTGATGCAAATTAAGACTTCTTTAAAAGAACACAGATGCTTGTGGACAGGACCGTGCACTAGACCCAAGCCTCCCCCTCTTAGTTTTTTTCCTTCATCTTTTTTACTTTATGTTTTTGATTCACATACGTTTAGCTTTATATGTATACAGGAAACGACTGTGAATAGAAAATGCCCCTGAGTTGTGATATTTCTGTTATTTTGACTTAAGACGTACGTAAGAGGTTGTCAGAGGTAAAAATTAAAAAAAAAATAATTAAACAAATATTTTGAGGGAAAAAACTGTGTGTGGGTGGGGGTGGGGGTGGGGTAGTGTACGGTCCTTTCCACAAGCACCTGTGTAAAAGACATGTACATTTGACGTCCTAAAATCCTGGGTGCGGTTAATTTGATATCCCTTGTTCTTCAAGAGTCAAAATCCCAAGGATTTTTTTTTTTACAAAAAAATCAAATTGGTACAAATTGATTTTAACCCGGGGGTTCCAGAGAAGATAAAAATATTTCAAACGTAAAGACGATAAATGATGCCAAACAATTTTGATCAGAAAATCTCAGGAAAACTGCTAAAACGTATGTTGAAATTGCAGACATTTTCTTTTTCAAAAAAGAAAAAAAAATCAACATCGGAATCAATACAATATTGTGGTTTCATTAATATTCAAGGATATCAATTTTTGTGGAAAAAGTGAAAATCAGTTTCAAGGATACGTAAATTCATGGCCAATGACCCTATGAATACAAATTGTTAATAGAAATTGCACTTCAATGAACATTTAATTTCATGGATCAACTTAATAACGAAATCCACGAAAATTGGTATTCAACGAATATTGATGAAACCACAGTAATTCATGTCAAAAAATACAAAAGACCTAATAAGATATGTACCTTTTCAGTGAACAATACATATTTTGTGATCAAGCACAAAATACTTAAACCAATTGTATATACATGATATGCATCAACATAAAAAATACAAACGGGAATTTTTTTTCATAATTTTTGTACTGAATTGCAATATATAGATGCCAAAGTATTAATTTTGAAAAAAATGCAAGAATATGGATGGCTTTAGAAAACAAGAGGCCCAGGGGCTGCATCGCTCGCCTAAACAACAATAGCCAATCAAATCAGCATTACAGTATTATATTCAAAATATCTTGACAATTTAGTACAATCAATCTTGCACAACAAATTAAACAAGAGGCCCATGGGTCACATTGCTCACCTGAGCAACAATAGACATGATAAAATCAGTTTAATGGAGTCATTATACAAAATATTTGAACAATGTGGTATAATGCATGTCGATCCTGTATAAATAAATATCCATTCTTTCCCCCTGGATATTCTTATGTTTATAATTAAGTCCCTTTTCTAACAGGATGATTTTAAAGTCATATCATATGTTCAGCATTGCAGTTCTCAAAAAGATTCTAAACAATTGTTTATATATGGGATATAAACCTACATCAAACTCTGAACCCATTGTGAGGTTGATAAATCGTCCAAGGGCCAAAGTCTAAACAATCTTAAAAAATCAGCAATATGTCAAAATGCTTGCATATAAGTTAAACCATATATTATAACATTTCAGTTTTTGTGAATAATTAAAATGTTTTCCTTTGTAAAATTGGATCCCCAAAGTGGCCCCACCCTACTTAAGATTTTGATTTAAAGAATTTGAATCTACACTATCTGAGGTTGCTTTCACATAAGTAACGGCTTTTCTAGGCAAATGGTTTTTTAGAGGAAGATTTTTAAAGATTTTTCTCTATATATTTCTATGTAAAAATGTGTCCCCCCCCCCTTGTGACCCCACCCTTACCCTGGGGATCATGATTTAAACAAACTTGAATCTACCCTACCCGAGGAAGCCTCCACACAAGTTTCATCTTTTCTGCCCTATCAGTTTTTGAGAAGAAGATTTTTAAAGATTTTTCTCTATATATTCCTATGTAAAAATTTGACCCCCCCCCCATCGTGGCCCCACCCTACCCCCGGGGATCATGATTTGAACAAATTTGAATCAACCAAACCTGAGGATGCTTCCACAAAAGTTTCAGCTTTCCTGGTTGATTAGTTTCTGAGAAGAAGATTTTTAAATATTTACTCTATATATTCCTATGTAAAAATTTGACCTCCCATTGTGGCCCCACCCTAATCCTGGGGATCATGATTTGAACAAACTTGAATCTACCTTACCTGAGGATGCTTCCACACAAGTTTTAGCTTTCCTGGCTGATTAGTTTCTGAGAAGATTTTTAAAGATTTACTCTATATATTCCTATGTAAAAATTCGACCCCCCATTGTGGCCCACCCTACCCCCGGGGATCATGGTTTGAACAAACTTAAATCTACCTTACCTGGGGATGCTTTCACACAAGTTTTAGCTTTTCTGGGCAATCAGTTTTTGAGAAGAAGATTTTTGAAAAATACCAACAAATTTTCAATAACTCTAAATTATCTCCCCTTTAAAGAGGGCGTGGCCCTTCATTTGAACAAACTTGAATCCCCTTCACCCAATGATACTTTGTGGCAAGTTTGGTTAAAATTGGCCCAGTGGTTCTGGAGAAGAAGATGAAAATGTGAAAAGTTTACAACGACAACGCCAACGCCAACAGACAACGGACAAATTTTGATCAGAAAAGCTCACTTGATTTTTATCTACATATTTCTATAGTAAATATCAAGGCCCTTTTGTTGGTTAAGTATTTCTGAGAAGATTTTTTTCTGAAAGTTTAACTCCCCTCCCTTTTGGCCCACTTTTCTTTTCTCCAGGAAATCATGCTTTGATTAAACTTTAATCTGCACAACCTTTGCTTACACACAAGTTTCAGCTTTTTTAGCTGAATGCTTTTCCAGAAGATTTTTAAAGATTTTTCTTTTTATCTTCTTATATAAAAATTCGAACCCCCATTGTGGCTAAACCCTATCCATGGTGATTATACTTTGAACAAACTTGAATCTACACTTCACCACAAGTTACAGATTTATGGCCAAGATAGGTTTGAGAAGATTTATAACCATTTTTTTTCTATATCTTCCTATGTAAAACTTTGATCCCAATTGTGGCCCCAGCCTACCCAAGATCATGATTTGAACAAACTTGAATCTACACTACCTGATGATGCTTCTACACAAGTTACAGCTTTTCTGACCAATTGGATTTTGAGAAGAAGATTTTAAAGATTTTCTCTATATATTCCTTTGTAAAAATTCATTCCCTCATTGTGGCCCAACCCTACCCCTGGGGGACCATGGTTTGAAAAAATTTGAATCTACACAACCCAAGGATGCTTCCACACAAGTTTTAGCTTTTCTGGCGAAATGGTTTTTGAGAAGAGGATTTTTTTTTAAATATCAACACATTTTCAATAATTCTAAATTATCTCCCCTTTTAAGAGGGCGTGGCTTTTCATTTGAACATAATTGAATCCCCTTTACCCAATGATGTTTTGGGCCAAGTTTGGTTGAAATCGGTCCAGTGGTTCTGGGGAAGAAGATGATAATGTGAAAAGTTTACGACAACGCCGATAGACAATGGACAAATCTTGATCAGAAAATCATTTATAATAAATGCTCGCTTAGCAATGGTAAGCACGTACAAAACATATTACTGATTAGTTCCTAAATCATAATTTTGAAGTGTCATATGTCCTATAAAAGATTTAATCATTTTTAGACCTACCTCCAACCATTGGAATCTGCAGGCTCAGGATTAGCAATTTCGTTTGATATGGACCTGGAAAAAAACCCATTGAAATATTTTAATGACTGTCAATCTTATTTTATTCAGGAAATCAAAGATTCATTAGTTTAATATTCTATCAATACGTTGCATGTGTTTCCATAGAGGTTCCTTTGTCTTTTGTGAGAGGATATCTACAATAAAGAAAAAATTTTCAGTTTGAAAAAGGTATATTTATATGACATTCATTTGGGTGCTGTAATTCACAAAATGCGATATACTTACGCCGTTGATGTAAACATGTAAGAACAGTTTTTCTGAGCTTTGTAACATCTCGAATTACTTATAATTCTCAAGCATGCTGGATCTAAAAGCAAATAATCATTAACTATTATAATCAAATACCATCATAAAACAAAAAAAAGTTTCATATTTAACTTAAGTATATGTTGAATCAAACCTCCATCATAATGCGACGAAATCAAAACAAAAACATTAAAGCTTACGTGAATATACTTCTTTGGAAAAAAACGTCTTGTTTGGGCATCCTGATGTAAAGCTACTACAGTTGTAGTATGTTGGCTGGATGTTTGCACCGTATTGATATGTGTAAATAGGACAATGTCCTGTTAATTAAACACATATAATTTCCTCAGTTCAGTATCGTTCCCTTATTTTTTAAGAAAACAGATTGTTATTCATAACTTGGCCAAAACTTGTCACTTCTTATCAAAGCAATGTGCCCGAATATGACAAAAAATACTACTTAAAAAAATCTATGAAAAGCATTTTCTTGCTTTGTGTTCATATAAAGTAAGGTTTGTTAAACGTCAATTCAAATTCATAGGTCTAATAATGATAAATGATTTTTTTTACTTTGGAGTTAAATCTTTTATTTGTGAGTGATTGATACTCGTGACATTCAATCACAATATCTTCATTAACTTTCTATTTGAAAATACAATATTTAAAATTGATTTAAGCAATATTTTTTTAGAATAATTAACAAAGGTCTTTTAAAGATATATATTTTAAACACCTTTGTTGTTCATTCTATAAAGCTAGTACTAATGCCTTTCATCATTGCCAAAAACAATGCAGCCGTACTTAATGAATTATACGATATAATGACTATGCACAGATAACTTCATTTAACACATATATATTAGTACATATTATCTAATATTTTGAAATGTTTTTAAAAAAGCACGTTAATGCAAATGGAACAAAGAAAGTTGTTTCAATATGGATTACAAAACTGAACTTTATCTGTTTTAGATCAATTTACATTATGAATGTCATTTGGAAACATATTCTTCCATCATGTTGCATTTGAATTTCAATTTTATAGACATGTTAAAGTCTATCCCAACAATTTTCAAAAGTTTTGGTATTTAATTGTAATTACAAATTGTAGTGTTATCATTATTGAGCGCACGATATTCACAAAATCCTGAGCGACATATTTTGTATTGCCTCACACAAGACGGAAATAATCATGTTCTAGGACCTGAATCAGGACATTAAAAATATACATTTTCAGATAATAAAAACTTTGCACATACAACAGCATGTCTTTGTCCTTTACAAAACTTTTTATGTACCTGACAAATCATTGAGGTATACATTCTTAATGGAGGCATCTAACAAAAAATCACAGTACGAGCACACGATACTAGTAAGTATTGTATGTAACCTGTATTTGTAAATAAGATTTTAAAGAAAAAAATTGCTAGTACAAATACATTTTATTTCTGAGCGATTTTGAAAATGTATTAGGTTCCACTGAAATCCAAGGCCCAAATCAATGTCTAGTGTCAGAGATTTAACGCTCATTAAAGTGATGGGTTTCACGTAAACAAAAGTATCTTGCACATACAAGTGACTTTATGTCATGCATATATATATATATATATATATATATATATATATATATATATATATATGGCCCGATGTCAGGGTAAAAAAAAATTACATTAAGGCAGAGAGAATAAATACCTGGTTCTATGGGTACGTTTCGACCACAGAACTCTACGGTTTCGTTTAAAAACGAACTAGGCATACATTGATACACACTTTCTTGTTTGTCTCTGTCAGTTGAAGACAGATCATGAAGGCAATTAAGTGATTCGGATGCCTGCGTCCATTGGCTGATATTGGTAGGATCTGGACAAGAGTCTCTTCTATGAACCCATTTGGGCAAACTAGCACCATTGCATTGCGTCCAGTGTATCAAAATAATCTGAAAGAAAAAAATGTTGGATTGTTTTAGAGAAACAGTGATTGTGGATAAATTGTCTCCAATTGACGTTAAAAATATTTCTTTTTAAATATAGCTGATAACATTTCCCTTACGATAATAATATTAAGGAAAAATTATCTACAAACAGGGATGTACATGTGTATATACTATACATCCCTGCTACAAATATAAAGAAATATTTTTGACGTCAAGTGCCTGTGAATGTAAATAATTGTAACAAAGATTGTCTTTTCTAATTTCAATTTTATATCTCATTGCCATAGAAAGTAACTTACAAATATGATCTTGTCATTTAATTTGTAATTCAAAAAGGTGGTACATGTACAAAAGGATTGCTTTAAAAACTATCAATGTATCATTTTTGAGTTACTTTTTGCAAATCGACCACATGTTTAAGGAAAAAACATGGATATCAGGATAAGTAGATTAACTAAAGAATTATTTGTTATAAATATTTTATAAATCATCGGAAAAATAGGCAATAACACCAAGCAGAAAACTCAAATATATTGTACACGAGAGTCAATATCTGAAATCCAAGGAACTTGGCGTCTGATTAATTACCTACCTGAAAAAGCGCTATAACTATTCCAGACATTGCTGCTGAGCTAAAAACAATTTATAGAACATAATAAAGATATAATCAAAGGAACAAATGAAAAATGATACACATCTAAGAAACAAGCAACATATAAAGCATCAGTTGATTTCCGAAAATAAGCTCGAAATGAGTTGAATTCAGATCTTAATGAAAATTAAATGAAAATTAAAATGCCATTTCTTAAGTAATTCATCATAACCTTTTTTAAAATGAAATTGTAAAATTTCAAATTTAACATGCAATTTGATACACTGGAGAGATCACTCTGTTGTATGATTTTACAAACAAATTGTTTACATATAATTGAAATATTGTGTAAGAGTGAAATCCCCTTTACTGTATAAATTCTATTTTCGAAATCATAATAATTAGCTACTAGTATCATCTAAAATAAATGACATTACCTTCCTTCAACCTTGGTGTTATGTTGATTCATGCGAAGGGGTATAATATGGATAAAGACATGTTCCTTTTAACGCTACAATAGTGACATAAGAAAATCTGTAACAAAAATAAGACGTTCGCAATGTTTTATAAATGAACTTTTTTCAAACAGTTGAACTAGAACCATTTTAACAGAAGCTTGGACTTTGAGTAGTTGTGTAAAACAGCAATGTGAAGTAGGCCTGTCTATTTCATTGTTGGCCACTCGGCCGGTTTTTGAGCCAAGACCTCGCAATCTGTGCATATTTCACTCGAAACCAACGCGTCATGTTTAACTTGTATTGATGCAAGAAATATATAGTTACGTCCTGCCAAAAGTCCAAGGTCTTGTTCAAATCGTTCTAAAAAAATTTTTTGTCTGGTCTTTTATAATAGATATGTTGGTAGAACGCGTTACAAGAGACCTGAGGCTGGTGTCTGTGATAATAATTAATAAATATAAAAAATATTATAAATCTGTTTATTACGGAAACATATTAGTGCCACATATGCACTTCACAATTTTTTATTTTCTACACTTTAATCTGTAAAATTCACACTTTAAAGTCTAAAATTTACACTTTAAAGTGAAAAATTCACACTTTAAAGTGTAAAATTCACACCTTAATCTGTAAATTTACACTTTAATTTGTAAATTTTACACTTTAATCTGTAAAAATTAAACTTTAGTCTGTAAAATTTTCAGTTTAAAGTAAAAAATTCACACTTTAATCTGTAAAATTCCCACTTTATTCTGAAAAATTCCCACTTTAATCTGTAAAATTTACACTTTAATCTATAAATTCACACTTTAATGTGTAAAATTTACAGATTAAAGTGTTAAATTCACACTTTAATCTAGAAATTTCACACTTTACTCTGAAAAATTTACACTTAAATCTGTAAAATTCACACTTTAATGTGTAAAATTTACAGATTAAGGTGTAAAATTTACAATTAAATCTGTAAAATTCACACTTTAATCTGTAAAATTTAAACTTTAATCTGTCAATTTTACACTTTAATCTGTAAAACTTACACTTTATTTAATCTGTAAAATTCACACTTTAAAGTGTAAAATTTACATATTAAAGTGTAAAATTCACACTTTAATCTGTAAAATTCACACTTTAATCTGTAAAACTTACACTTTTATCTGTAAAATTCACACTTTAAAATGTAAAATTTACATATTAAAGTGTAAAATTCACACTTTAATCTGTAAAATTCACACTTTAATTTGTAAAATTTAAACTTTAATTTGTAAATTTTACACTTCTATCTGTAATATTTACAGATTCAAGTGTAAAATTCACACTTTAATCTGTAAAATTTACACTTTAATCTGTAAATTTTACACTTTAATCTGTAAAATTCAAACTTTAATCTGTCAATTTTACACTTTAATCTGTAAAATTTACACTTTAGAGTATAAAATTCAACTTTTAAATGTAAAATTTACATATTAAAGTGTAAAATTCACACTTTAATCTGTAAAATTCACACTTTAATCTGTAAAATTTAAACTTTAGTTTGTAAATTTTACACTTTAATCTGTAATATTTACACTTTATTTAATCTCTAAAATTCACACTTTAAAGTGTAAAATTTACAGATTAAAGTGTAAAATTCACACTTTAATCTATAAAATTCACACTTTAATCTGTAAAACTTACACTTTAAACTGTAAAATTCACACTTTAAAATGTAAAATTTACATATTAAAGTGTAAAATTCACATTTTAATCTGTGAAATTCACACTTTAATCTGTAAAATTTAAACTTTAGTTTGTAAATTTTACACTTTAATCTGTAATATTTACAGATTAAAGTGTAAAATTCACACTTTAATCTGTAAAATTTACACTTTAATCTGTTAATTTTACACTTTAATCTGTAAAATTTACACTTTAATCTGTCAATTTTACACTTTAATCTGTAAAATTTACACTTTAGAGTTTAAAATTCACAATTTAAAGTTTAAAATTCACACTTTAATCTGTAAGTTTTACACTTTAAAGTGTAAAATTTACACTTTTTCCTGTAATATATATTGTCATATATTTGCATTCTTTTGGAGGGTTTTAGTTATTTGTGATGATTTAATTGAAGCATTATGGACCGAATTTATTTAATAAGTGAACATTTCAAACTAGGTCTTAAATACAGTGACATCATTGAACAAAAGTAATATTTGTAAGAAAAAAATTGTGGGTTTTAAATGGACTTAAGTGGTTTTAGCCTCGGCTTATTCCCCCACGTTCTTTGGTGATTTCACAATCAAAATTACAAACTATGTTGATTTTCTTTTCATTCAAAGAATAAACATTATGTATCATTTTGTCTAAACTTCGATTCAGTGTAAGTACTTTGAATTGTGTACGTTCTACTAATACATAATTAAATAGAATTGTACTGCATAAAAATGAATGAAATTGATGGTTTGAACTTGTAAAAGTTGACGTCTGATATACATTTAGCAGGATTGAAGACTGTGTATTTGCATAAATTTTAGTAAACAAATAGTCAAAAACCATAAAAATGGTAACAGATAATTCTACATTTTATGTGGCGGCCGCCATATGATTATGTGGTGGCCGCCAGATAAATAAGTGGCGGCCGCTATGACGACCGCCACTCATTTATCTGGCGGCTGCCACATACATGTTATATTGCAGTTGCTAGATAAGCGGCCACCTTATTCGGCGGTCGTCAGATTATTAACTTGTGGCGGCTGCCTGATAAATAAGTAGCGGCCGCCAGATATTTTTGGCGGCCGCCTGATGAAATATATTTTCCACCTGTCACTATCCGGCTTCCGTAATTTACGCCCTTCTTAAAATATATTTAATATATCTGAAAGCGTTTATGAGAAAACTGCTTAAGAAATCAGTTTAAAACAAGAAAATTCAATGCGTTTGACGAACGAAAGTCATCTTCAAAACATTGTAAATTATTAACTATTTTTATTCTCTATCAATGATGCAAATTTGAAAAAGGAAGAAGGAACAAAGGAAGATCTTTATAAAATGCATGACGATTTATAACATACATTTGAAACCCATGAACAAATATTTTCTAGACAGGGTGATTAAAGCTTATAGTACATTCAAGCGCAAATCTTCTCAAAATTATGGCTTCTTTTCAGTTTCTCAAATGAAACGGCTTGTTTTAAGAAAGGCATTTAAAATTGTGTTGAACAGCGGTGACACTAAAACATTAAGTCTATAAGTATTTAATAATTACTGTTCACCTGTTGGAAAACTCGTAATGAGAACTCATTGTCGATTGCAATGTTTATTTTTCAAACATGATCCTAGAAATGCCAACAAACATTTAGATAGGACAGACTTGCGGTCTTCACACAATATTTGTGAATTTTACACTTTAAAGAGTGAATTTTAAAAATTAAAGTGTGAATTTTATAGATTAAAGTGTGAATTTTATAAATTTATCATTTTATGTGTAAATTTTACAGATTGAAGTGTAAAATTTACAGATTAAAATGTAAATTTTTCAGATTAAAGTGTTAATTTTACACTTTAAAGTGTGAATTTTACACTTTAAAGTGTGAATTTTACAGATTAAAGTGTAAATGTTATAGATTAAAGTGTAAATTTTACACTTTAAAGAGTGAATTTTACACTTTAAGGTGTGAGTTTTACAGATTAAAGTGTGACGTTTACAGATTAAAGTGTGAATTTTACAGATTAAAGTGTAAATTTTACGTAAACAAAAGAGGTTAAAAGGGGGTTGGGAAGATGGTGTGAAAAAGGACAAAAAATAATTTGGTTGACTACTCCCCCTTTAACAAATATCTGAATCCTCCTTTACATTCTCTTTCCTTTTTTTCCTATCTGTATTATCAGCATCCATGCAAGTTAAGCTTAAATTGCTCACCAACAGCAGAAGTCATTTCACACCACGAAACGTTATGCAAGAGTCTCGGACAGAATTAATGCAAAAATGAAAATCAGAGTTTTTAATATTTTCTCCATGTTAAAATATTGCAAAAGATAAGCCTGTTCATAAATAAATAAAAAAAGTATCACAAAACTATAATTTCATTAATATACTAGCGGAAAAAAGAAACTGTGCATTATAAAATTTAGTATAATTTTTCTATATATATTGTTTGTATTTATAAAATTTAAAAAATCGATAATGGTATTTTTTGACAATATCGGATGGTAACCGTCCGGGTGCACGGTTAGTGAGCACCTGTTGTTTATTGAAGAATTTGTACGCACGAGTTTTACGGGCCAATACTGTTTGGAATAAGAACTGTAAAGGATTTGTTTAAACTTTTTTTGTTAAGGAAATCACTTAAGTTTCAACAAAATTTACCCCTATGTCATGCCACGACTCAACGAAAACCAACGTAACTGTGCTGTTGGGATGCTGCAAGCTGGAATGGCACAAAATACTGTAGCAAGACACTTTGGAGTTCATCGGAACACCATCCAGTCATTATGGAGACGTTTTCAACAATCTGGCAACACCCAGGATCGACCGCGCTCTGGGCGACCTCGTGTGACGTCACGTCAACAGGACAACCACATTAGACTTGTGCATCTAAGAAATCGTTTCCAGACAGCAAGTTTGACTGCCCGTAGCATTCCAGGGCTTCGACCAATTAGTCCAAGAACTGTGCGTAATCGTCTGCGCGAGCAAAACATCAGACCAAGACGTTCAGCGGTGCGCCCAGTACTTCTTCAACGTCATCGTATCGTCAGACTAGCTTGTTGCACACGACATCTGCGATTCAAAATACAGGACTGGGCCATTATTCTGTTCACTGATGAATCCAGATTTCATTTGGATAGCAGTGACGGCCGTTGTAGGGTGTATCGTCGCGTTGGGGAGCGTTACCAGGACGCTTGTGTTGTGCAACGTCGACAATTTGGTGGAGGTAGCGTTATGGTGTGGGGTGGAATATAAGCACGTGGAAGGACCCCTCTACAAATTGTCAATGGAAATCTCACCGGCGTACGCTACCGAGATGAAATTAATCAGCGTCATGTGATATCCTTCATACAGAGACATCAAAATCACATCACTCTGCAGCAAGACAACGCAAGGCCACACGTTGCACGTGTAGTCAGGGACTTGTTTGTTCAACAGAATGTCGATGTCTTGCCTTGGCCAGCTGTTTCCCAAGATTTGTCGCCGATCGAGCACGTCTGGGATGAAATGGAAAGACGTTTACGCCGTTTACCAATTCAGCCAGTGACATTGGCTGATTTAGGCCAGGCTTTAACCAACATCTGGAACAACATCCCTCAAGCATTTCTGAACACTTTAGTGGCATCAATGAGGCGTCGCTGTCAAGCATGCGTGAACGCAAATGGTGGTCACACGCGTTATTAATTTTGTTAATTCAATTTCAAATAACAGTGACTTTCGAGTGTGCTGAAATTGACGTTATTCGACGTTGACATTAATGTGTTATTAGATGTTGTTACGAATACATGTGTTAACATTATTACAAAAAATAAAATTTGTTCATTGTAATTTTTAAATGTTTTTTCATATATTAAATAATGCACAGTTTCTTTCTTCCGCTAGAATAGATTGTTCTTTATAGCTTCCAAAAAAGGTTCTTGATGTTGTGTACTTATTATGCTCAAGACAACTTGCCCCATATCATTTGAAATGACTTCTCAAGTCCGCGAGCAATGTTTCAATGATGACAGTCCTTCCATATATGATTGTGTGAAAAAAAAATATGGTTGAATAGAATTATGGTACTGTCATGTTGTAAAATTTTGAATTTACCCGGTGGCAGTTGTAAATTTTGTATTCACTGCCACCTGACAAATTCAAAATTTTCAACATGACAGTACACGCAGTAATTACATACTCGCTTTTTTCCTCTGCAAGCGAAAGTGATTTTATTTTATTAAGGACCGTATACATTTAATTTTGATACTTAATTTGTGTTGTTAATACTTAATAAACCATTGTGATAAACTATGTAAAAGTATCAATTTTATCTTCACCTCTGCGCATATAATTAATATATATACATGTCCTCGTCGCTTACTAAATTACACAGAAGGTTTAATGAGAATATATGCATGCACAAATATGTCGGATCTATACACAAATATACAGCTTCCAAGTGCCTTAAATTTGTAACAAAATTATAAAAAGTTAATAGATTAATGGTTAGTATATGTATATAAATTGACCAAGCCGATCAATCCCACCTTTCCTTGGTGGAACTGGTTTACAGAACTGCCGTACTGGGGAAACTGTATTCTCTTTTGAGAAGTGGACAGGCATAGCCTGAAGTGGATGTAGGCTATGCCTGTCCACTTCTCAAAAGAGAATAGGGAAACTGTACTGGATTTGAGATCCTACACATACACACACACACACAGTTTATGAACACAAATACACAGAAATTGTAACACATAATAATTATTCAACAACACATTCAAATATTCCTGTATCTTGATCTATTATTCATTGGCCAGGGGTTAATTCATAATCTGTATCAATAACCTACTGTATTTGATCAAAGATTTATGTCAAAACATAAAGAACGGAAACGAAAGTAAAATTCATTCATTGACAAGTAGATGGAAAATTATATCTTTTATGTCATCTTACTTAGGCTGTTGATACAAACATTATTTACGAAATTACACAGATAATTCTGATTTGTATCAGTATAATTATGCGCAATAGTTTGGCCTACCTTTAAAAAGGGGGCTCCTTCGTTACCAACCTGTTCTATATTTAGAACTCTTTAATAAACAAAGTATGGCGACTTGTAGAGGTTATTATAACAAGAACGTCGGTTAAAACATTGTTTACTTGTCCCAAGGCTTTTTAAATAAGATATTTAAAATCGAAATTTAATAGATAGGAAATATTTCACTTCGGTTAGGGTATTCTAAAAATCCTACAGGAAAGTTGAATTTATTATAAAGGTAATTAAGCATCTCACCTGATATATGATATACATCAATAACAAAGTGGTTATAAACTCTTTAGGAATGGCCTATCTAATATGACATATATGCATCTTAGACGACTGAAAAATGTCATCAAAGAGAGAGAGAGAGAGAGAGAGAGAGAGAGAGAGAGAGAGAGAGAGAGAGAGAGAGAGAGAGAGAGAGAGAGAGAGAGAGAGAGAGATGGAGAGTAAGAGTGGGGGAGGGGACGGAAACATGTAATGAAGTTTTTATTAGAGCCTCTTGCGTGAACATTATTTTTTTTTAAATACAATGCATACCACCTTGACCATATCTTCTGTGATAAAAAAGAGACCTGATGACGAAATTCTCTTTGCTTTATTGTCGTAAATGACCTTGCTCGAAACAAGGGCTATATGGAAAAGTATCAACAATCAAATCCACAATTGCGTTTATAAGGAAGTAATTTTCTTATTAAATTATTCATGTTATCTGCGAACATTAAATTGCGCTAACTCAGAACGGAATAAGCTTATCTGACCTGACACAGCAGCGTGGTAAGGGAGGGAAACGAATCTAATATAGATAATGAATTAGCTAAATACAGCTAGTTTTTGAATTTTTTTCTTAGAACGGCATAGAAGTTTTAGCAGTCATATGTGTAAGCTTCTGTTCAATAAACACATTACTATACTATACAACTATAGCAATCGTTTTTGCTATTTCTCACTTTCAAACTTTTAAAAAGGAATAAGTAAATCACTCTCTATATTCAGTTACTAAGATCTATCTAAAAATGTAATAAACATGTATGACTGGTTCGAAAAGAAATTATTCACAAATCAAAAACTCACATGGGCATTATAACTGCTGTTATTATACTTTCATGTTAAATTCTGAAATCTGATTGGTTTAGACGCAGTTGATCCGTTTTATTACCCTCAGCATCATACTACCCATAGTCCTCTGCGTTTCCACTCATTTGGTTTGGTACAAACGAACTCTGCATGTTTGCCCTCAAGAGTTAGCAGTAAAATTTTCTCCAAAATTAAGACATTCAGTATAATAAAAAAAAATAGTACCTGTTTGGGAGATTAACAGTTGAATTCGACACCCCTCGAAAACCATTGTCAACCTCAGCTTCGCGTCGGTTGACAATGGTTTTCCCGGGGTGCCAATTTCAACTGTAGTCCGGAATATCTGACGTTTTCCTGGCTTTTTTAACGATTTTGATATTTTTCATGCCAGGAAATATTGTTCATGCCAGGAAATGTTTTCTTGGCATGTAAAATATCAAAATCGTTAAAAAAGCCAAGAAAACGTCAGATATTTCGGACTATTTCAACTGTTACCCTCCCAAACAGGCACTATTTGTAAATTGTTACGATACTGACCCGGGTTGAAAATTGAAATATTAATACTTGGGTGTTTTTCTAACGTTATAAATTTTTGTCATAATAAAAATAAATACCCTATATCTAATAATAATAATGTATTATAAGGTATAGGGTATTTATTTTTATTATAACAAAAATTTATAATGTCAGGTGCCTGTGTAACATGCAAAAATAACATAATAGCACTAACGTTTCCAAAGTACACATGCACTAAAATTTGGAATGTTAGGAAAACAAAAATATTGCTGTAAAACTTTACTCTTTAGATAATTCAATAGTGTTAGCCTATTGTTATATAATGTATAGTTTATTGGGAAGGTGTAAATATGTCGCAATAAATAAATAAACATCTCACAGCTTGCTGTTTTTAGTTTTGGGTTTTCCATCTGTATATTAGTGTCCAAAAAAATAAATTGAAAAAGGTTCTTGAATTGTATTTATTGACTTGTATACAAAACACAAATTAAACAATTTTAACATACACATCACACAAACAACTTTCTTACAATTTATCAACAGTTTGGTTCTACATCCATAAGACATGTATGATATACAATCAAACTTTATAAAATTCTGTGTTTAAGATTTCTTTCGAATTCCAGGCTACAGGTTCTTGTTGTACATGTTGTTGTGGCATAGTTTTTTTTCAAAAAGGTTTAAAAGACACATTTTTTGGCTGATATGTTTACACAATAAAAGATATTTTTATTAACTGCCAATATTTTGAAAGATGAAAATATTAAAAGCATTTATTTACTTGTACCTGTAGTTTTTATAATACAAGACTTTAATATCCATCAAAATTAATTCTTTATTATAGATAAAAAGCAACAATACCAGTCATTTCCAAAAATTTAGGTCTATAATAATGTCATATCTGCTTCAGGATTACAGCACTTATTATTTTTCCCTTTATCTCACATTCAAGTCACAAAAAACTCCTCTCATACGTAAAAACCATATCACATATTTATGATGCGTACATTATCTTGATGACTAGATATATAGTAGTATACACAGTTCATATATCACTCTTTATTATTGCTTAGTACATAAGTTCAAAAAATTTCTCTTAGTTTAAGACAATTACTAAAAGATACAGAAGAATGCATAAGAATTATATACTAAATAATATATACTAAAAGTATGTATATCTGTAACAGCTTAGGATATACTAGTAAATTTTTGTAAACTTGTTGAAACTTGTAGAATTATAGGCATTATTTCATTATACTGATCTACTTTTCGCTAAATAGAGAAACTTTGTGTCTAAATCTTTGATCTGATGTTTTAAAAATAAAATACAATTAAATCTTAAGTATACTTGAATATGTTATTAATTTTAGTATATGAAGTACATGTATCATACCTCTCTCTTATAGAAGTACACACATTCCTACAACTGTTGTACAACCATTTCTCACCAAAACAGAAAATAATACTTGAAGTCACATTTTGTTGAGGCCTATGAAATGCACATTCATTGTCAAGCTTCATATGCATATTTCAAATGTTAGTAATGGAAATGTTGATACAAATCTTATAAAGCAAATTGTATGAGAAACATCTTTATGTTACAGCATTTCATAAACATTTACATGTAGTTGCAACTTATATATTTTTAAAAAAAACCACAAATGTCACTGAGCACTGCTACAAATTATGGCTATATTCACATGAATGGATTTCAAATGAAAGCAGCATGTTAAAATCAAATTAGTTGATAAATCAAAATAAATAAAAAACACAACTTCCACAGAACAATGATTCTGTTCTGTCAATATATTACTGCATCATTTTGTGTTATTGCACCGCAACATACAATGCCAATTTCAAAATATCACAAGAAATACTTGTACATTACAAACACGTTTTGAGATAGACGCGATTCATCGATCAGAATGTGAGATTCTTGTTTCTCCCATAAGTTGTTGCAGCCTGCAACCAGAAGCAACTTTATATGCGAGTTGATAAACAAGCACACAATACACACACCAAAAGCAACCAAAACTTTTCGATAAAACCATCACCTATATTCTTTAGGTCAAGAGCACAAGTCTTGCAGGAACAGGTCTCAACCTGTAGAATGACTTGAAGGAATGCTGGGTGTCCAATTTTGCACACTGCGTGCTATCTGGAATATCATGGAAATGAACAGATGAACTGACTACAGAGCTACTGCTATTGATAGTGAGGCGTTTCCTGACCCGTTAGAAGCCGATATATTGAGGTGGGCATTGTCTTCATGTGAATCTGTAACAAAGAAACAATAAAAAATAAGGATATAATTTTTCATAATTAACCTGCATATTTGGCATTTATTAATCAATAGTATAATATGATTATATGTAATTAAGGTAAAAACAAGTTAAAAAGTGAAAGTGTGGTGGACTGTGTTGAATAGATGATTGATGGAGGGAAAAATCAATAGGATGACAGTTTATTATCCAAATATTTCATGAAAGAGTGTTTTGTTACATGGTAAAAGGAGAGAGCTTCAGGCAGTACATTACTTTGTTAATCTTGTCTACTAGCAGAAAGAAAACTGCATCTTTTGACAAGAACATGCCATTCATCAGCTAATTAGATGTTATGAGAAGGTTCTTCATATGAAAGACTCATTGAAGATCTCCTTTTCATAAGCTCAATTTGATTGGTTGGAAATATCTAATTTTCTGAACTACTAAGACATCCATAAATACCATCTTCAGATGGGCAGACATCTATGATCATTTGATATGCTTGTCAAGAGATAAAGCCTTCCTTACCATTTAAGATCTAAGAATGTGATCACATGAAATAAAGATAATTTTTTGTGGGGGGTTTTCAGAATTCAAACACATTTATCAGCCACTTTTTAATCTAAGATAATAATTCTTCAGAAGCTGTAGAGCAGACATTACCTCTCCTACAGAATTGGCTAGGAGGGACACAATTTTTTCATGAGGGACAGCTACCACACTTTGATTATTGATCTCGATGATTCTGTGTCCCACACGCACCCCTCCCCGCTCAGCTATTCCGCCTCTCAGTAAACTGCAGATCTGCAAAAAAGATAAGACTTTTAATTAAAAAAAAAATATATATATCTATGTGAATTTCACATAATGTTTTATCAGATAAATACATGTATCTACCAACCATATCTTTGTATTATATGCAACTGTGAGAACAATAAAATACAATAATCTACATTTTATAGAATTGAAAAAACTTTACAGCAATTTAATTTTTTTAACACCAATAAGAATCAAACATCAAGTTACAGTACCCGCAACGTTATTTTTTACAAGATAAACAATAGGATAGGATTCACGCATGATATGATAGGATTAACGCACGATAGAACAGTATACACGCACATTACGATAGCATTAACGCACGATAGAACAGTATACACGCACGATACGATAGGATTGATACACGATACGATAGGATTGATACACGATACGATAGGATAGGATTGTAAAAAATAAATTGCGGATACTGTACATGTATTCCTCCTATACACAAAAACAGTAAAATGAGTTAACATTTCAGTTCACTCAAAAGCAGATAGGATCTCAAGTTTGGAATTAAGCTGCAATAGTCAGACTTTTCACCTTATTAGTTCAACTGACATAAGTTAGAAATTTGGAATTATTGAGATTTTGACAGAATATAACAAAGGACATACGACTCCATTCTGGACACTGAATCCCAGCTGATACTTGACGTCTGGTCGCTTGATCAGGACCTCCACCACTGGTGCACAGGGAACCACTGTTAACTTAACCACAGTCTGGTTCTTACTCGTCTATAACAGAATACATTTTACATATTTTTATTATTATACTGAAATTGGAAAATATCTGACACATCATGTATAATAAATAATCTCTGTTAATATCAGCTTATTTTCTGTTCTAAAGTCTATTTTTTCATTCTTTAATGCAGCAATCAAAATACAGTGATACTGATGTAGAAGAAACTACCATTAAGTCTATGTGTATACATGTACCCGTAAATATAATGAACAAAGTAAACCAGTGATCAATATGATGAAAAAAATTAATAAGAGAATGCATTCTGGCTAAATTCAAGAAGGTAGAAACCTTGATGTAGTTTTGACAGGCTGAGAGAGGGAGTCCGACCAGGCTGATTCCATTGATGGAGATGATCTGGTCCCCGATGTTTAGCTGTCCACAGCGGGCGGCTGGACCTGAGGGGTACATGTTGGCCAGCACCACTGTCGGCACCATGGATCCCCACCCTGACTCCACTATCACAATACCCAGCATCTCTCCCTTCAGTTTTGGCACAATAACCTGCGTTACAACCATATTTATTATTCTAAGTGTATTTCTGAACCTTTTTTTTTTTTTTGGCAGTTTGCTGTTTATTATTTATTAGACTAAAAACATGTCTACATGTTGATCATATGTGATTATAATTCATAAACTCGAAAAGAGTTTTTACTTCTACATGTTATTGTTCAATTATCAGTAAGTCAAAATCAACAACAAACTATTCAATTACATCAAACCTACAAATTATATATAATTTTTTTTAAAAATTGCTTTCTCTTCTATTTTAAGAGATCAAATGATTAGGAATGAATTAGCAATTTTATTTTTTTCAGTATCTGGATCGGGGTCATTAACAGGAAAATTGCACAGAAAACTATGCTGAACCTCGATCCTTGGTGCAATTTTTCATTCAATTTTTGTTGTTCTATCCACAGAAAACATAATATCTTAACTTTTCTTATTCTCACATCATTTAATTTAACAGACCAATGCATTTTTTTTTTTTTAATTCATTTTTGGCCATATTATGTCAAAATTTTTTTACAAATTGAGGGACATGTTATAATTTTGTTCCATTTTTTTTATTTCTTTATGATCAGACTGCAGCATCACATCTATCAAATAGATCATCTAAAGTTGCAGTGCATTATATAAAGTACGACCGAATCTTATCAGTCAGCCAAATCAATATCAGCTCGGACAGTAAACACCCAGGATTAGATGGATTGGCTAATTCATTTACTGGTGCATGCCCTTTTTTACAACCTTGGCAGTAGTGAATACAATGACTTGGTAAGTCTGATGAATCATATTTTTATTTTTTTTTTATCTACTGGTCGGTATTTAGAATATATGTCAAATCTATAGAGACAAACATTTTAAATGATAGCTTCTTCATGCTGACCTTTTCTGTAAAGTAAAGGTACCCTGATTATATGAAGTGCAATATCTATCAAATTAGAACCCAATAATTAATGCATGTACTTTTATTGAACTAACTGAACAATAAACTGTATATATCTAGGAGAAACTCAGTCACAGCACTATACGGGCGGTATAAGATCACTTCCAACAACTAAAAACAACACCCACTGGCCTATCTTTTATCAGAAATAGTCAACCACTTCAGAAATGAAATCGAATTTGCCCTCCATCAAAAACAACATTAGACAATATTAAAGAATACCATAATATCACGGCATGAAGCTCTCATAAACATTAGCACATATAAGGAGAAAATACTAGCTCATAAATTTGAAAGCATAGCCACTCTTGATCAAATCAATATTTCAAAACTCACTTATAAATCAAGCAAAGATTCTTATGGCACAAGTTTAAGGAAGAGCTGACAGGGAGGAAATTGATGTTGACAGTAGTTTTCAACCAAATAAATTATGAATGATGTGTTCGGTGGCCAATGACCTTATTAATAAGATAATTAGACTAAAAACCGCCATACTGAATACAGATTTAGCAGTGACCACTGACTGCAGTTTCAATAATTTAATGCTAAATCCTAATAATATCCTGTTAAAAAAGAGAGAGAGAGAGTCTGCTAGCAATGTTCACACTGTTCTACCCTATCCTGTAGGATCAATGTCTTCTCTACCTAAAGGAATCCAATTAAAACTTCCTGCTGTTCCCTCTATCAATGTCATTCCTCGAAAAAAAAGAAAGACTTTCATTTCCTGCCACAGGAGACTGATAGCAGGACGGCAACAACAGAATGCTGCCCTCTTGAAAACAATTTCTTAATGCCTGAATTAATAACAACTTGCAGTGTCTAGTAATTACTACAAACTGAATACCCACGCCATTCAGCATAAGAGCTTAAAACATTTCAAAATCAACAATCTGACTTCAAATGCATATTTTCAGCCCAAAAGTGTTCATGACAGAGAGCTTACACATCACCAGATGAAGAAATGATCTCTGTATCACACATTCAACTTGAATCAATTTCCAACTATAACAAGATTTGCCAAGAATAAGGCATTAGAAGACAAGTTTGATTGAAAACACTATTTTCCTGCAACATGCAGTTTTTAAGGATAGGTTTTCTTTCTTTTTGATCAAATATTATTACAATAACTCAGGATTTCCTAAAGTTCCTAAATCCGACAGAAAAAAGGGAATTCCAAACAGTTTGTAGATGGTTTATTTTATTGATTTTTGTTCTATTTTACTGTTATTAGTCATTTTCTTCGCAGGTATTCTAAGTCTAATCAGAGACAATTATTTTCTTTTCCCCTTCAGGAAAGTCTTTGAAGATATAAATTCTATTCACTGCCATCATTATGATCATAATGTCAGCATAATCTGCTAACTTTGTGTAACTGCATTGTGAAATACGTGCAAAATTACAACCATACACACTCCTACACTCTAACTACTTAAAGCCACTTTGGGTAAAAGTGTAATAAACTCTCAGTATTATAAAGTCCGTAATAGAAAATATCCTAATATCATAATTTCTTTGCCTTATATAAATATAAATTCATCCCTTAAAAAATAAAAAAATAAAAAAAAACCCTAAAAATCAGAGAAAAAATTTTGCTAACACAGTAAAATGACAATCACATGCTTCTCTAGATATTGTGAGAACCAGCTAGAGGGCAGTTTTGTGAGAATGTGTACCTCTTTCTGGCGTTCCTTATTAGAGAACAAATTCAGCTCCTCCCCATAAATTTCTTGTTGGTTTAGGACTTCCTGATAGTCAATTTCTTTCATCAAAGATGGATCCTCAATACCATTGGCTTTCAGGAATTCCATATAAGCCACTTGAAAGGCCTGTCCTATGGACTGTGCTATTAGCTGGGCCTGGAAAATATAATATAACAGTTGTGACAAAATGTTTTTTTTATTCTTCATCAACCAGGATTGTTTAAAAGATTATTATATATTTTTGGCAGGAAATTACCCTTGTAAACAAACATTGTTTTCACATCTTTATACTTAACATTTACAAAAATCACTTACTAAAACTACTTCTCACACTTCTGCATACTTATAAATGGATGTTCATAGTCTTCATACATATGTAATATAAATGAATTTACTTCCCAGATAAATTTCTTTCTCTTTTTCAAAATTTCGTATATGCTCATACTTCATTATCTTGATCTAGATGGTACTGGGTAAAAACTTTGAGATATCTGAGTATTCGAGATATAAATGGTGAAATACTTAAAGAGACATGGTGACTCAAACTTAAATATTTTCTTCAAAAAGTCAAAAGATTGGGAAGAAAGATGATCATAGCCAAGTTTATGTGCATTCATCTGCACTGGAATGCAGGCAAAAAATGGAATTATATATATAATTTGAATGTGCTGGAAAAACGAAGATTCCATGATCTGGAATGGTTTTTAGTTTATGTTTTGTGTCACGTGACTTTCTTTGACACCCATCTCTGATATTGGTCGCCAAGATAATCCATTGTTTTGAATATGGCTGCCCTGTTCCTTTTTTGGGCAATCCTTTTCTTCACAGAATCAGTCAAAAACCTAATTCTACTGACTTTTCGTTCTTCGTGGCTAGACACCATGATAATTTATGTCGTTTCTGTGCATGGGTACAATTAAAGAAGGAGGAGCAAATAATATTTTAATTAATTAGTAATTATATTTTTATCCTTGATAATTGAATTTTTACTTTATAAAAACTCTAATTTTGTGAAACTTCACATTTTCAAGACCTGAACAAAATTTTCAAAGCCATCTAAAAATTCAGTACATTAAAGTGTAAGTGGTTGGGACTCACAAATCACTTCAACATATCCGTTGTATTCGAGATATCAGTGTTCGAGATACCGAAGTTCAACTGTGTATCTGTGTGTCATAGCAATGAAATATTAATTATCATCAACAACTGAAAACAAACTTCTACCAATCAAACAACTCTCCAAAGATTAATCTTGGCTTTCTTGAATTAATCCAATTCCCTTTTCAACAACTTTCAAATATTGTAATTGAGATTGAAACCAACATCATCTGCTATTCCTGCCACAAGAAAAAACCTATTGTATACCAGTAGGAATTATTTTCAACTTTATTGATGTTCACTCAAAAGATCAGCAAAAAAAGATCAAAATCAAGACAAATTTTTTTTATATCTTTTTTGCTTTTATCTTATTCAAATAAAAAGCTTAATAAACTAAATGTAATCAAATTTAGAATTTTCTCATTCTTTTTAAGGGTCTGCAAAAAAAAAAAAAGAAATTATTCTTAATCAAAGAAAAAAAGTTCTTTTTTTTAATCAAGAGATCAGCTTTAAAAGTAAAGAAAATAAACCAAATAAATGCACATTCAATCCTTGGTTTTTATTTTATTTTTTTCAAAACTCGGAGATTTCTCACCTCTTGTTGAGCTTCATAAATAACATCCAAAGGTTCATATTTAGTTGAGGTATTATATGATCGCAGTTTCACATTGCCACCAATGGCAAACATGTTAGAAGATTCCGTTCCAGATTCAAACATTATGGAAAATTTATCAAATTCACTTTCAAACATCATAAAAAGCTCCGAATAAATAACAAAATCTATTTCAATCCAATTTATCCATAACTTTCTCCAGCTTCACCATTGGAGCCATCACTTTTTTTCTCTTTATTCTGAGCTCCATTACAGCAAACTCTAAAAACTTCAATTCCCCATCATTGCACAGGTTTTGCCTATTTAGTGGGAAATGGTCAAATTGTTTTCATCAATATCATCCTGTGCAAAGTGAATCGGTGGTGAAATAGATTGCTCCTGATTCTTAATGCACTTCTAAAATCAATAGAATCAATGTTTATGGACTCCAGTGAAATACATATCATGTGATCAGTGCAGCGCAGGAACCCAACTAGCCATGCTTCGGTGCGCAAAATAATCACCCTGTTGGTTTTTTCTTCATATTTATAGCCGTTTGAAAACTTTTGATTCTTTGATGATGTGCAGTATTGATTCTATCATATTACACCCTGTTCAGTATGAATATTCTCTTGTAGTAAATCTAGGCTTCCTAGAGAGCATTGAAAAATATCAGCTTGATAGGGGGAGGAGGGAGGGGGATAAAGAGATGGGGTCATTGAAAATTATTATTGAATTATTATTATTATAAAAAAAAACTCAATTTGATAAATTGTATCTTCAACATTTCAGGCACAGGAAATATTGTCATATTCACTTTATTCATTTATTTTATTGCTTAATATTCAAAACAATGCACCATTAGAAGATATTGAGCTGGAAATTTATTTTGCTAATTATAACGTGTACATATGCACATATTTTTATCAATATTATCTATATAGTGCAAATAAACTTAAGTTTAAAAACTAATAATAAAATTGTTATCACAAATAACAACAACAAAATCATGGAAACTTTTATTAAAAGCTCCTCCATCATTTCCTATCATAAAAAAAAGTTTTTTATTCTTATTGTGTATAAAGAAAAAAATTACCCTCCAAAACCAGACATAAAAAAAAAATAAGAAGTGGCAAATCCCAATGTTCTTGAACTTTTCACCTTGGATTATAGAAATAAATGATTGGTAATGGGCACTGATTGTTCCTCCTCCCTTGAGACCAACTGGTTTGTAACTGCTGGGCTTTCACTTTTGGTGTAATACACGATCAGTATCACATAAAACACAGGCCTTGCTCCTTTCACTGCCGGTTATGTTGGATCACCGATTTAATTGGTTTTACTTATCAACTAAATTAGATTGTTAAGTCGAATGGAATGTTTACAATAAAATTCATAAAATGAATGACTTGCATGGGTGCTGTTAGTTTTTTATCTCTCAAATAAATAATCAATCAAAAATCAATTAAAAAGTTAATTCAGAAAGTTAAACTTAATGAATTATTCCTGAATATGGCAATCAAGCATCCTTTCCAAACAGTCTTTCCCATTATTTATTGTTCGGGTCATATGGATCTTACAGTATAAACTTAATAATTCCTTTTCAGATTTCATCAGAGGCTTCTGTTCAAAGCATTGATTTCTTGATTATCTATATACACTAATACAGCGTTCTTCTCCTTGATGAAGCAGGTGTTCTTTGCCATCTCTATATATTCCACAGCCAACAGCAAGTTTCTGTCTAGAGGTCAGAAAACTTCTCTCCAGCCGAGGAGCCACCATAAAAGTGACAAATAAAAACATAAAAAAAGGACAGCAGCATAAAGAGAGAGCCAATAAGACAAAAGAGAAAGAGTTTTTTCTGGTTACAGTGATATCTTCACCATTATCATCACACAGCTGAAGCTGTTTAAGTTGATGACACAGGTTCAGCGTCTTCAATGAAAACCTTAGACATGAATCACAGGCTTGACAGGTATCTGATGAAAAGTGCCCGGTGACAAGAATCTTCATGGATTTTCAATTACAGCATCAAATCAATACACTGCTCAGCAACCTAATAATCGTGATTACATCTAATCACTACCAGTTGTAAAAGGAGGACTAGATAGCCATAGAGTACACCTGGTTTAACCTTTACATGAACTGGTAGATTTGTGAAGGGGCATTAGTGTCAAAGAAAAGTTAGGGCTCTCAACTAGGAAGATCAATTCTTTTAGGGCTCCCATTTATCAATTGATGATGTAATGTCTATGCAAAAGGAAGTGGCTGACAAGTTTGTTACAAAAATAGAAACTTTAACACTTTGCTAGAAATTCATTTCTTTAGTACAAAAAGTTACTAATAAAATTCCAGTATTCTAAGCTCCCAAGTCAATACTGAGCTAAGAGATAAGCAGTTCCTTGGCGCTGACATACATGAAAATTCTACAAATGCTATCTGACATTTTATTGACATCTCAACACAGGTTGCCTGACAGACAGATGGACCAATCATGACCAGTGAACACAAAATCTATACAGCATGTCTTCTTCAAAATTTTCTGCTCCCAAAACATATTTAGAATACAATTGTGCAATAAACCGATGAATGTCTGCATTCTACATCACATCAAATTGTGGGTAGAAACATCTTTAATTCAAAGACAACTGTGATAACAGTACATTATTACTAGTAATTTTCTCTTGCACCATTACCCAGGCAATTGGCAATTTGCAATCCAAAAGCAAGATGTTGATGGAGTAGGTGTTACAACAATTACCATACAACTTTGCAAAACGATTTCACCTATTGAATTCTGCTTCCTTGTAGGTTTACATATCAAATATAATGGTATACTAAGCATGTGATGAATGTCAGTGGTTTTACTACTATTTTTAAACTGGGACCAGGTCACAAAATTTCAAAATGTACTTGTTTAATATCTATGCTCTATATAAACAAAAATAAAGAACAAAGCTGTTATTTTACATTTTAATTATCAGCAAATGAAGCTTGAATTTATGATGTGAACTTTTTAAAAAAAACAAAAAACACTTGTATTGATTGGGAAAAAAGGATCTTGAATTGGGATAATATTAACGATTTTTTTAATGGTAATGGTTCTGGTAAAACCCAAGAACCCAAAAAACAAGCATGGGAAACCCCTAAATGTAATACTGTATACAGGGAAATATTCGTCCCCATTTTTATTTTCGTCCCTTTCGCCCTCGTTGACAGAGGGCGAATTTAAGACTGAGCAAATTCTATGTTGCAAATGATATCTCTGTTAACACAACTGCATCTGGGCGAATTGAAGACAGGGCGAAACCATTTGCAAGTGTAGAAGGGCGAAAATACCCCTGTATACAGTATGTTACAAGTGTTAACTGTAAGTATGATATATTTTTAATTTCCTTTACCAACAAAATCCCAAAGAATTAAAATTATGATTAAATTTTCAGCTCACTGCCTTTTCTGAAATTAAGATGATTACGGTGAAAATGAATGCTCTCTAAAACTCACCTCTTCAGACTCGAAGACATGGCACAAAATTTTGGCTTGTTTTTTCTTTCGCAGAGATTCTTCTCCTGGTGATGATGACAAGAGTCTTCTCCTGGCCATAATGACAAGAATGTCCCCTATATCAGCAATGTAGGAGATGGTCCTCAGTGAATGGTCCATCATTATCTCCTGCCAAATACATTGAAGAAGTTAGTTGGATCATATCACTCCATCTTCACATCTAGAAGTCTTAACTAAAGTCCCAAAGAAATTCTAAAATGCATTGTTGTTAACAATCTTGGTATGTCAACTTCATACAGACAAATTAATGTCTAATGCCCATTTTCTATCTGTCTGTTCAAGATATCTTTTTTTAAAATGTGATCTTTCAAAGAGACTGCAATTTAACAAACCATCAAAATTGGTTACTAAAGGAAAATCATGATCAATTGCACATTACAATGAAGAAGTTTCAGATTTGAGGCATGTAATGTGATTCAATAAGCAAAATTTCATATCTTAACAATGATTTAATGTGCAGTTAAATTGTAATAGAAAAAGAAATGCAATTGACACAATATAAAAATTGCATGATTACACATTGCATTTAAATCAATACAACCCTATGAGGCAAATCTGACTGGAAAATCACAATGTTGTAGACAACAAACTGTCATTACCTCTTAAAAATACACAATTTTTGCATTAAATATACCAGGTAGTTTGTCTAGGCCATGCTTTTTGACAAGCTTTCTCTGTTCATACCAAGATATCAAGATGCCTAGAGGAGCACAGTGAAGACAAAACATAACAGTTGGGCTTTGGCAGGAAAGATTGCGATCACTACAACATGAAAACAAACAAGTCTACAATATATACAGTTTACCTGTAGGTCTGTGTTTAGCACCATGATTTTTTCTGTAGAAACAAACAGGTCCACTGCTGTACTGGGCTGATTCTCACCTTCTGGAGCCTACAAGCAGATAAAAGCCTGGTTACAATCAGTCATCTCAGCAAGTAGGTTTACCAAAAAAAAAATCTCAGAAAAATGGTATCGATAAATACATTCATACTGAGACAAAAATAATTCAAACAAACGGTTACTTAAAGCTGAACACCGCTCGTAAATAGGCACTGTCCGCCATATTTCTCTTTCATCACCGATGTCCCTACAACCCTTATATAAGGATCAGACCTCTAAACAGTTAAACGTACTTCGCTGTAGAGGTCTCTCCTGTGTGGACGTACATCTTGCCTCGCCGTGTTACTCGGTCGCGATGAAATTTTCAAATTTTACACACTTTTTTCAAGCTAGGAGAATACTAACATCAAATAAATTGGTCAATGCATTATTAACGAACAGAATATGCAGATAGAATAAGAGATAATTGCATTAAATCCAAAGACCACTATATAAATAGTGCCTGATTGGGAGGGTACCAGTTGAAATTGACACCCCGAGAAAACCATTGTCAACCGACGCGAAGCGGAGGTTGACAATGGTTTTCGAGGGGTGTCAATTTCAACTGGTACCCTCCCAAACAGGCACTATTTATTTTATTATACTGAATGTCTTAATCTTATAGCAAATTTGAATGTTTTTATATAGAAAAGACGTAAGTTCTACGGCAAACCGTACGCGCATAATCTACGCACATGTAACAATTCGTTCTATCGGCCCGTTGCCAAGTGTGTTGCTAACGCTGAGGGTATTGGAACGGATTGTCAACTGCGTCTAAACCAATCAGATTTCAGTATTTAACATGAAAGTATAATAAGAAAGAATACTACATGTCAGCCACAAGTTTCAGGTGTGCAATCGGGTGTAACGAAATCAAAGGGTTTATATACCAGGTACCTGTGTGACGGTGCCTATTTATGAGCAGTGTTCAGCTTTAACATTCAAATTTATTTTTTGGAGGGGCAACTGTGGTTTGGTTTTTTTTGGGGGGTGGGGTGGGGGGGATGACAAGATGACAAGATTTGCCTTACACCATCTAAGAATATTTGAATTGACTTTTTGTACAAGTTAATTTTTCCAACAGATTTACAAGTTTTATTGGTTTAGTATCACAGCTGCAAAATTTTTTAATAGTTATGGGATTTAATTTTGTTATTTTTGTTTCAGTAAAACTTGTTTAGTACAAACACGGCTATAGCAAAATCTCAAATATAACATAATTATTTTTTTGAGTCCCCGGCAAAACTCGAAACAAATCTTTGCAAAATTTTACAGTTTGAATGAATAATGAATTAACTGATACATGTGTATAGCAAACTGATTTTGAGTCCTCTAGAGGTGAAAAATTCTGAAATTTACATCTTTCATAATGAATTGTTCTCTAATTAAATAGTAATACTTGATTATATAAATGTCAGAATAAATTTTTTTTCACATATATTTTTCAATTTTCAATTTGATTATTTCAGGTTTCCAAAAAAGGTATTTTTTTTAATTAAATGTCTCATTAAACACAAATGGTAGCCAATGTCCAAAAAAACGTTCATATAACAAATTTGCAATGTTTATTATTACGAGTTTATTATATAGTTATAATGAATTACGTATATAACAAATCCAATGGTCCCTCGGAATTCACTACAACTGAGTTTTACTGTACCAGTTTATCATAGCTAAATAAAAAAATAAAGTTGTCACAAAAACTGCTTGTAATTTTACAACTTTTTATTACAACATTTGATTTCCTCTGAGCACAAAAGACACTAAGCATTTATTTGTCCTTTTTATAAATTATTTAATAAAATCACCTAATAACATTGTTACATGTTATACAGATTGCCCTACTAATAATATAAAACAAAGCAATTGTATGCGTCTGTCTTAATAATAACAGGAAGGACTGTAAACTGTGTTTGCAAGTCTTTAAGTAGCATAGTTACGTTACTATCTAAAAAAAAAAAATTACAATCAATTCAGAATGCTAAAATGTTATAAAAACTCAATATAAATCATGCCAGCAACTAAATTCACAGTATTTAAGTGCATCAAACTAAAGCTGCAGCTTTGTTTCTCTGTACTTAAGGGAGGTTTTAATGGCCCTTTGCACCAAGCAGTGCCATCCATAAATTAATGTATCACTTTCAAACTGATTTGTTCCTGCAACATTTGACACTAAAGTTTAAACACTCAACATGGCATACAATCAATTTGCAAAGTGTTTTTTGCTATGTGGAAAAAAATCTTTGAACAATCACATACATCATTCCTTACCAATTTTGGAATTTGAAAATACTTGAATGTCCTTTTTTTGTTCAAATGAAAACAAACCATTAACATAAAAATCTCCTTAAAAACATTTTTATGCCTATAAAAGCAATAATAACAACATTACATGTGCACTGTTTGAGTTGACAGACGATAAGTGATCTCCAAGAGGACATTAGCATCGTGAAAAAAAACCACTCTGCGGGAATATTAAGATACTTTATCATCATGATAGCACTAATTAAAGGCAGAACCTAAAGGGAGAACCAAAGATGACTATGGAATTGGCAAATGATTTCCTGAAGATTTGCAACAAAGGATAATGGCAGACAGAAACAGACATTTATGAAACCTTAGGTTGGCTGTCTTCGGTGGCAGGCTGGGGAGTTGACTGGGCTGAATTCTTACAGAAAAAGAAAGACAAGCAACAATTTACACCAAAAGTTCAGATAGTTTAAAATACTGACAGATGTAGAAATTAAGTAAAGATTTTTAAAGGCTAGCTAGGTCACAACATACATTGTATACCCTTTTGACTAAAGGAGGCCAATTTATCTATGGTTTTTATTTATGGTTGTAAGAAAATATGACATGATGAAAATGCATATTTAAGTCACATACTGCATGTAAATTCGGCATCCTAATTTTCATAATGCACTGAACAAAATTATTTACAAATTTTTCAAACAACTAGTGTCAGAAAAAAATCTACCTTTTTTGATAACAAGGTAATACAAGTATTCTATTATTGTGCATTAATTCTCTAAACTTGGATCAAATATATCTGAAAAATATAAATCATGAACAACACATATACATGCCTACAACACTGCAAGCTATTGTATTCAAAATAAACGCAAAATTAAGATGATGATTCAGCTAGAGGTAAAACAAAACTGAGAGAAAGAATGAGATAATATGACAATGAGCATGTGTCTTGTGACTGTACTGGTACCTGGAATTTGTTACCAAAATGAAGTGATCCCAGTGTCTGTAATAAACAAACATCAATTGATTGGTGCCCTGACCAGGATACAATGTACAACTCTAGTTTGCATGAGAATTTTTTCACAGTAAGTTAATTCTTGGTGGAGCAACCAAGACTATGGTTTTGCTTAAAGTTTTCAATTGCACTTGAATTTTTTTTTATTGATTGTATCGTGAGTATCGACTATAGTTACATTAATAGAGAAATTATTAATTCCCTTCCTTTTTTAAGTCGGTGAAATTCATGTATAAAGTATTTGCTGTCTAAATTTTTCATAATCACTCTATTTTTCTTTTTGAAAGTTTGGTCACATTGTTTGCACACAAGAAATTATCAATATTCTCTGAGTAATCAATCTAAATATGCCTCTGCATTATTCATGATGTTATTCTGGGAAGCACCGACTGCTGATAATTCATCATTAGCTCACACTATGTTTGCAAAATATTCAACATGCTCTTTTTTCATTCTAATAAAAATGGAAGTACTGATACATTTAACAAAGGTTGCTTGAATAGTTGACCAGCACAATGATTTAGGAAAAACAAATATGAAATTTGAAAAATTGTGTTTGTTTCAAATGACTACCAATAAATGATAAGTTCACAAAGTATCAAGCGTATTTCAACAATAAATGCAATGAAGAAAAAAACATGTAGTCTTTCTCCAGCAGCTAGTATCTAAACATTTTTCTCTATGAGTGACTTTTCTGCCTTGCACTAAATTTCATTATGGATTTGTGTTCCAATATTTTGTTTTTGGGTTGTTTTTTATTATACTGTTTAATGTGTTGATTTCTATCTTCAACAAATAAACAGTCAGATTTTATCTGATTAATACTTAAATTTTTATTGGCAATAAAGTGAAAATTATCAATATATAAAATCAAAAAAAAAAATGATCTAAAGTGTGCCTTTCCATTTATTCATATAGCTGCATATTTTTTATTAATGATCAGAAAATAACAAATCTTTACTTAATCATTGAAAACATGCACTGATTATATATCAATAAGCATTTCAATGATTTAGAATTCTATCAAATAGTGCCTTTACAAGAGAGTTTGTACATGTATTACATTTTATTGAATTATTGAAAGCATGTAAGAAGAGAGAAAATAATATCCTTCAATTCAAAACTAACTTTACTACTATGTTCATGTACCGGTTTATGAACATAATACAGTCATTTAGGGTAATTCTCAGAATAATTGACGATTTTACACAAAAGAAATGATGAAGAAAATGTGTATATAGCTAGAGAGGAAAGTAAGTTTTCCCATTATACACGATATTTATTTTTCCAGAACCTAAATGCTATAATTTAAATAATGAGATCAGGAAATACAATCAATTCTCAATTCTACAGCCTGATTTTCTAATCCAATTTTAATTGCCTACACCTATGAAAAACAATCTAATGAAGTTTTAATCAAAACAAATCCAGTGCATTGTTCATGTGTGACATGCAAATGCAAAATGAGAGCTTCGATATATATCAGCATGTAGTTGGACTACAACATCTACAACACACAACAGTATCACTTACCGAGGCCTGCCACCAGAAGCAAGAGGAACAAGTCACTGTACACATTAGTATCCACATCAAAACACGGTCTTACAATTAAGCTCCAGTCTTTTTTTTTTCCATTTTATTGTTTCTCATTAAAAGTTTGAGAGATACTCTGGTTATTTTAATTTAACCAATCATATTATCTCTATGAGTCTGGAATGGATGGGGCAGGGAAATTTAAGATATATATTCATAAATGTTGATTTATTAATACATGTTTGCCATCAAAAACACAATACATCATCAAAAGTTTCTTATTAAAAAGCAGCCCATGGACTAGCTGCAATAATGCAGTCCTCTCTGATTTTTTTTTTTTATCCAACATTTTCTGGAGTTCAAAGTTTTGTTTAGGTTAGTGATGTCAATGATGTAGTTCCATGGATAGCTGCAATAATGTAGCTCTATCCCTGTTTGCGGGATACTAATGTATTGCATTGCAGGGCATAAATACATTTTTGGAAAGAAAAAATATCATAATTCAAAACCTTTTACTCCTTGTTTAATTGTTTGACCAAGTTATAAAACATCTTACATCTCAATATTGTAAAAAAAAAAAAAAAAAAAAAAAAAATCATAACATAATTTGGGTCGAAAACATCTACAAAATGAGGCATTCAAGATAGATCCTAATAAATTGATTTAATACACAAGCATGGGGTAATGGTGAGGGTAATCCCAAAGTTATGTGAGATGGTCTAAGCTTTTATTAGCATTTTTCCAATTTCCAGAGTCTTTGTGTCCACCGCTACAGATTTGGGCGGACAAACCATGATAGCCCTTATTACAACCCTTAAATCAATATTGTTGAACACCATATTTTTCTGCTGGATTAAATCAGTGATTCAATTTGACAAAGCATTCACCCCCTCCTCTTATTTGTATTTTTGTGTAAGAAATCAATGAGCATTCAGCATATGATGGCAATCACATGTACCATATAAACCGCTGGAAGGTGAGAGATTCAACTTCTTGGTAGCAATCAACGACAATACAAATGGGATGAAAGATTTGGTAATTGAATTATTATAAGTACTCTGACACTGGTTGCTTTCTCCATAAACACAATTTTCCATTTTCTTTAAAGGGAATTTCTATTGCAGATTGAATACTACATAACAGAATTATCAAATCTCTATCTCTCTCTCTCTCTCTCTCTCTCTCTCTCTCTGTTAATAGTATAGTAAATCAGACTGGATAACCAACCACCAAACGAAGGCTGAAAGAATCAAGATCCCTCACTTTAAAATGTCTTCAGCCAATGCACAATTTTATCATTCATAGCCCTTCACCTGACATTGATAATATCTCAACATTAGAGGGAACAACATTTCTAAATGTGTGTACGGTAACTATGTATTCTTATTTGAATGAAACACATTAAACTAACTAAGTTTTTCTTTATAAAAAGTCATTGTCAAGAAAATTATTAAGTATCACATTAAAGATACAAGAAAAAATAATAAATTGAATTAATTTGATCAGAAAATTCAGTAAAAGGTAATACACACAAATGTTATCCCCAGTAAGCCATTGCTTATAATAAGCAAGATAATGGAACAGAATCAATATTCCAACAATATGTCACAGGCTATTTAATCTAATATAGATCCCATTTCCACTACATACAGACCCTAGCTTACTTCATCAGAAGCCTCCTCACCTTAATTCTCCCGACAGCCTCTTGAGCTTGCATCATTCGCATGGCCTTGGATGGCTGACCCTCCGAGATCAGCTGAGTTGAGCCAAGGTATTGGGCTCGAAACAGCACACCCTCAATCAAAACTGATGGGTTTTCAGGATCATGTATGGAAGCTGCAAGAATCAGGAATATACATGAACTACTAAACAATTTAATTCGTCACAATGTTAGAACTCTAAAAAGTTCAAAAGTTAAGGCACATGCAACCATTTAAAGCAATTAAATAATTTTTTTAATGAAGCAAAATTATTAGTCAAATATTTATGATGCATGCTTTCCTTCTTTCTTTCATGAGTTACCATAATTTCATGCTCAACTGTCTTTAAATTACAGATGGATCAAGAGCTTAATACCAATTCTATTCTTCAATGAATAAAAGACATGGAATTTAATACAAGGAAAGTTTTTAACCTTTGTTGAGTTGGATATGAAAAGATGACTTAGTTATAAAAATTTTGTTGTACCGGTAGTAAAAGAAGTTTTGAATTGAAATAAATAAATACAAGTAATATAAAGTATGGCAAAGAAACATATGCCAAATATATAAAGAAGAAATTTTAGTAAATTTAAATACAGAGCAGAAATGTCTTTTCCATTAAAACTGCATCACTTGGCTTACAGACTAAGCTATAAAGAAATATGGGTAACCTTAGTAATACATCTACATGTTCCATTCAACAACCGACATTTGGTACAAAAAGAGGGATAAAGTCTTTCCACCACCAAACCCTACCAACTGGGGAATCCATGCTCTTTTTCCACCAACAAATACAAAACAGCTTTAAATAAACACAAGAGTTTAGATAATATTTTGAATTTAGTAAATGCCAAATTAACTTCTTGACACCAATGAAAAGAAAGCCCAAGAAACAAGTATAGCTTCACAGAAATCTGGTGTTAGTACAAATTTGAAAATATAATGCTTGATAATACATTAGATACATGAACACAAGCTTCCAACACAGAGAAGGAATGGTTACGGTGCCTGCACTTACCACAAATGAGTAATTAGCTGATTATTAGTAATGAGCTCCATGATTCAGTGCATGAAAAACAATGGGAATACAGAAGTTACTCAGAGGATATACAAAATCTTCATTCATTGCCACATCACACAAAGAAATGCGGGTTATTAAAAGCACTGTTAGTTGTTTTATAACATTTTATAAGTTTTTTGGTTGGGTTTTTTTTTTTTTTTTTTTTGGTTTTTAAACCAATATGTATTCTGGTAGAAGTTAATGTCAGTTGGGACAAAGAACAATAACTCTCACAAGAATTCCACACCATTTTCACAAGAGGAGTTACAACACACAAAAATCATACTAGAGAAAAAAATCTATTTGCTACAAGTTTTCAATGCTAATCAATGAAAAGTACAAGTAATTTTAATTCAATAAAGTAAGCATTAAGCTTTTAAGCAAGATAGAACAGTTTAAAATGTGCAAATCTAAAAAATGTACAGACTGTGTAACTTTTACAGCCAGAAGCTTGATCATGAAATGATTTCCAGTAACTCCTAAACCATATAGAGGAATCTTATAATCTGATAATATATCAGTTCTCAATATCAATTTTCATTCTGTCTCAAAAAAGGGGAAGGGAGCAGTTGGCCTTAAAACATTACTTTCTATACATAAATGCAAGACAGAGTTTGGTTAACAAAATGTAGTGGGCCCCAAAAATGTTGCTTCATGCATGTGTAAGTTTCAAAATTGACATTGAGACTTTTGTTACTATTCCTGTATCTATTAATCCATTCTGAATAATTATGACAATTAATAAATCAATTCTTTTTTTGAATGAAATGTGCAAATGGAGGTAGATAAGTTGAAGGAAAAAAAAATCCAGAGTAATCTACACACTGAGTGATTATAACTGAGGCGTGTCCATCACTTACCGGGTGTTTGGCTGTTCGATACCAATGTCAATACATGAGCTACCCAACGAGCAAAATTTGATCATGATCAATTCAATTCAGAGCAGCTGCTGCTTTATGTAAATGCATGATGAAGTGTTTATTATAATGTATATTTTTATAATCATGCAATGTATATTCTACTGATTTGATTTATTGGTAGTGTTTTTTTTCCTTCTTTGTTTTTAGAACTAAGTTTGCCACTTAAGCTCAACTTCTAGTTTCACTATTGACCTATGTATATTCTCCCCAAAACATGACCTCATAATTATATAAAAATTGCTTGATTACTTAATTCACAGAACATGTGAAATTTGCATATTTAGTATGGCATGTGATTAAATAAAATGTAACAGTTTTACCTATAGTACATTTGACAGTGACTAAACTGGCGGAAAAATCATACTGAACTAATAAAGTATTGTAAACTACTTGTAGTAAATCAAAGTTTGGTTGTGGAAAATCCATGTACTGACATAAAGATACTGATTTTGATAAACACAGACAAGAAAATTTTGAAAGGTTTATCTTTATAATTATCATAATTATGAATTATGACAACTGAAAGTACTGTGTATAAAATATAATGTGTATATCATTAACATTAATATAACATGCCATCTTAGGATGTCCTTTTATTTTCTTCCTTTAGTTTCGGATATACATTTCAGTCACCAGGCTCAATCGTCACCAAAATTTTAAAATCACTCAACTCATTCCTCAACTCAAATCATTTAAAGAAGTAAAGTGCATAAATTTGAGTTCAATAATCAGACTTGAGGCTGAGTATTGACTTAAGAAAAGTTGGTGACGGCGGGGCCAGGTATGAATGCAATAAAATGAAATTAAATAATCCTTTTAGTTGTACATGTGGGGTCGGAAGTTATAAAAAGTACCAGATGTAACAACGATATGACTTTACATATTAGGTCACCAGGTTTGAATGATTGAAATAAAAAATTTTAAGACTTTGTTGTCCCACACATTGGTGTATAATGATCAGTTATTAGCAACAATAAAAATCATATTGTTGTAAGATGAAAAATCACAGTCGGTACCAGTAACTACTGGTATATCTTCTGAATTTAATAAATATAAGACAAAATATTGATATTTTCTTGGTTACTTGGATAATTGGTATGAACACAAAAAGGACTTCCAAACAATTTACAGAAACGTTACACTGCCTGTATCACCTGTAAGATGTATGGTGCGTTCATATCTTTAATTTAACAGTCACGTGATCTCCTTTATCTAACTATTTTCTAGCAATTAAGCGCTAGATTTTTTATAAAAATTATATTCACATTAAATATTAATAATTAAATTTTTACTTTTACATGAATTCCCACAAAATGAAACTTTAAGGATGGATCTGTATCCCTGTTCCAAAAATTGAATATAATACATAATGTTTGACCCTTTCTAAACGTTATCTCAAAACAGGAGATACAGGCAGAGTATTGATTCACTGTGTTGAAAAGTGAAAATATGGCAGTGAGTTGTTGGTCTGTGAACAGGCCTCTTACCTGAGGTGGTGGTAGAGAGAGACTAGCAGCTACTACAGAAACACATTGCCTGTGCTAACACTGCTAGTAGTTGAAAAAAACACCACTCAAGTAATGTGAAATTGATAGCTTACATGACTCACTCTCACCTTCTTTAGCTTTCGTTCTTCTTTCTTCCTGCTGAAAGGAATGAGTTTGTCAAACACAAACATTTGAGCGGCAGAATATTAAAAGCATAAAATAGCTCGCCATGACGGTTCATGTATTTTATGATGGTCATAGAATGATCATGCACTCCACACATACAAAGATGAATATAGCATTAGCGGGAGAGAATTGCTTACATTTTTATTTGGAACTCTTGTAAAAAGAAATAATAAATTTTCTAAGAATACTTGACTGTTTACAAATTACAAATCTTGAGTAAACTACTGATACTTTCTTCATTTGTTTTGGTTTTTTTTTAATTAGACATGTCAATGTGACACAATTGCAAGCAAGCAATATAGCATTTTCGTGGCACCACAAAACAGAATATTAAGCGAAGTCCTTAAATCCTTCAATAATTCAAAAATTTGTCTAAAATTATACAGATAAATCTTTGTCCTTGACTATCTACATTTGATCTGTTAATTGGCTAAAATAAATACATTGTACATCCAAAAACTATCAACTACAGTATTACATTCAAAATTACTGGTAACAGCTAGACCAAACTTGAAGTACACGAATAGTGTGAAAATTATACAAATCAGTCTGTAAAAATTCTGTTTCTTTTCAAAATAATATTAACTAGAACTGTCCTATTGGGACTTATACCCCCGCAAGGCTAATTTCAAATGGGACAAATAATTGAATTGTATAATAAAGGTTTGCGACACATAAATAAAAAAAAATTCTAGAATTTTTAAAAAACTCAATTACACATGTACTTAACAAAGAAAAATTAAAATCAAAATTTTCAAAACTTCACTGTAAATACATATGTATAACAGTAATACATTTACAAATTTATGTATCTGGTGATATTTTTTTATTTCATTGTTTTAAAGAAAAACCAACAAAGTGACAATAACCCCTTCCTTTGCAGTAAATGAAAATAGCCAAGCAATGCTCTTCTGTTGATAACACTTTGAATATCTTTCTAATCAGAGTCTTGACAGATGCAATTAGTTGTTTCAAATTTTCCTCACTTTCTCCTATGGTACAATGCAACTCACTATCAGAAAATTGATCCCATAGGACTATGATTTTCTTTGATGAGCTTGTTAAATTGGATAAAATCCCAAAACATTATCATAATTAGCATACTATGTAAAAATATGAAAAAAAAGAAAATTTAATATTACAAACAATTTTAAAATTGCCAAAACACTACAATCATATCAGTAATTTTGAATTTCATTTAAATTAATGCCCTATAGGGTCACTTCATCAATTTACTTGACTAATAAATTTAAACAGCTTCTAAAAATAGCTATTATACATTATAATGATAGAAACTTTTGGTTTACATGAAGCAGTATTAAAATAACCCCAAAACCACCGCCCATTTTACAGATTATCAATTTTCCCTAAACCCATGCTCCATCTAAACCATGGCTCAGATAATGGCCCCCTTGGGACAACTGAATTCAGCCACACTTGTCTTTGATGTTCTTATTAGCTCCAAAGAATTTATCATTGACAAACAAAAATTTTGCATTGTCAGTTGATAGAATACTAATAAAAAATAATTTAAGTTAAGAAATAAAGACAAAAAAACCTCCATCTGGATGTATTAATATAAATATATTTTAGAGTGCTTACTATTAATTAATTAATAAAGTCTGTAAGGATTACCTCCCTTACTTTTCAACATCAGTGTATAATATATAGAATAAGGAAAATGAAAACTGTCATAAAATCATTAAATCTTGTCCGATCTTAAAAAAAATTGCAGGTGCACATCTTCAGATGGTGTTCAACATATGTACAAATTTTCAGACTGTTCCATGCAGTAGTAAAAAAATTCTATAGGGGACAAAGTTGCGTCTACAGACAGACGGACAGACGGACAGGGTGAAACCAATATACCCCCCTAAACTTCGTTTGCGGGGGTATAATTAAGTCACAAGGACAAAAGCTCACCTGAGCACTTCTATTAACAGGTGGTTGAGTAAGCTCTGGTATGTCAACTTTGCTATCTTTTTGATAGGGTTTTTGTAACAAGACGTCTGTCTCCTCATCAGTGTCAAAATCTGAAAAAAATCAATTTCAAAATCAGAACACCAAGCATTAAGTATGATTATTTTTTTTCCATACTGATTTATTCTTGTTTTGACCTAAATTTACAAACATGCTCAGAGTATGACTTAACGAAAAATTTATAAACTAAAATTTGTGTAATAATTATGATAGATGCAAAGTCATTCTATTGAATTGTACATGCAAGCAAAATTGTTAATTTCATTTGACAACATTTATCATGTCATTTCGATAGCAAGGCATTCAAAGTTCAAGCATTTTCCTAGTAAGAAGAAACAATTTATAAAATACTCAACAAAAGAAGCAAGTGTTTGTGAAGAAGCCTATAAGAAGATGCCATATATAATACTTGGGGAGTGGATACAATGCTTGTGAATACCTCCAGGCTTTTGCTTGACATAAGATGTTTTAGAAGGTGCCTCGACATCACTGCCATAGTCATCAGTGTCTGACTTAGAGTTAAGTCGATTACGCTTTGAGTAGTTATATTCATTTGAGTCTGAGCTACCGTCGCTTTGAGTCTGAGTATGACCCGAGCCATTTACAGCCGGCTTTCGGGGGCGTCCATGATCGAACGAATCGTCGCGGGGGAGGGAGGCATATTTTTTGCCCTTAATGTTGCGTGTATATTGCACTCCTTCCTCATCATCATCATCTGAATCATAACCTAGAACAAAAGAGTTAAAAGCATGCACTAGATTGAACACATACATCATGCTTAGACATGTATATGTAAAGTCAACATTACATGAACACAAGGTCACAAAAATGCATATCTACTTGTAATACAGTTACATGTATCAACATTCAGTGAGACATTACTAGGGGAGTTCAGGTGATTAATTAAAAGATTTTTTTTTCCTTCATGTACATTGTATCATCATTCAGTTCTTGCTGCACATGCTAATATTATATTATTGCAGTTTGCTGTTGATATTGTTTTCAATTAGAATAATTTCTTGTTTAGTCTATATTAACAGTCATTTAAACTTTTGTTCTTGAATAACAACAGATTTATAGTACTATATGTTCTACAGAATACATGTATGTCAGAAAGCTGGACTTTTTTTTTAATCAATGACATGTGGGAAACATAGGTGTCTTTTCGTAGGAAGTACATGTATATACAAATGTATCTGATTACTACTTCATGATTTGTTTTCAAACAAGTTTATTAACATGTACTAAAATGTACGATTGAAGACAATTGTAGAGAAGTAAGAGTTTCCATGCAGAAAAATGTATAAATAAATCCTTAGCCCTCTCAAGACATGTATAGTGTTCAACATCATCGTATTTAGTTAAATAAATATAATCATGCCAATTGAAAAAATAGCACCATCATTAGTTTATAAGAATCAAGATAAATACCGGTATACGATTAATTTTTTTAAATTTATAAGTCTCAATATGTCCGTACTAACTGAATATCATAAAAATATACATTTACTGGCAATATAATGCATTAATTGTTAGTACATTCTATCAATTGCTAAAATTTCTAGAGTCTGATCTATCTGAACTATGATCTATCTATCAATGACAACAACAGCATTTTAATGACATTAGATGGACATGCTCCTTGTGTATTTCTTCTCCTCTATAAGAAATGTGCAACTAATTTAAAATATACACAGATACACGTACATAACTGAATTAGTACCAGACCAAAAACAGTCTACTTCTAAATATTAATTAAATTTGTTGTTCTTAAAAGTCTGTTTTAACCTTAAATTGATTTTTTTTTCAAATGAAATTGAAAGATAAAATTAACAATTGTTTTAAATCTAAATTCTTAATGCTTTAGAAATAAGAGAAATTAACTGATAGTTTTTATAATATATTTTAGGTTGAAAACCATGATCACAACTATAACCATTGCTGTTTAAAAACAAATGAAAGTGTCTAGTGAAGAGGATGGGGGAAATTATAGCATTACTATACATTAAAATTTGATAATTTAATACATTTTAAGATAGAAATACCCAAAAGAGAAAATTTTCATGTTACATGAGAATTGACTTGTGAGTATCAACATTTTTACTTTATACTACCGGTGTTAGGTCCGGGTATATTATAGAGTTAATTTAAACCTCTACCAATTACATGAAATGTTATAGCATTTAACAATTGATTAGACAGTTTCCTTATTAATTAGGTAAACTTTTCAAGTACATGTACTGAACTCATGAACTTTTGATGATACATTCAGTTCTCTTTCCCCTATATCTGCAAATTTACTAGTCAGCTGTTTCAGTCTAGACTCATTAAAAAGTAAATATCCTGTTTTATGCTGGAAAGTCTTAAAGAGCCATAACAAAGATCAAAATAGTTTTAAAACTAATTTTTTTTTATTTTCATAGACAAATGTTATGCATTTTCATTGAAAGAAATGTTAAGGATCTGGGAGTAGTTTTAAAATTGAACACTAACTATCAAACCCAAACTTTACATACGGTACTTATTAAAAAGGTTTAGTTCTTTCAACTGGAAGAGAGAAAAAATGGCTCTCAAAAATTGAGGTCTTTTCCCAAGTTTCAGACCATTAGTCAAGCATGTACATAGCTAAAAAGCATTTATGTACCATTTTTAAACAGAATCTACATTATATAGTTTAATTATCTTGTTGAATCTAAAGAAAACCCACCATGGAAATGAGGCAAGCCTTGGTCAGGTAGACTCTTGCCCAATCAAAATTTTTGTGTATTCTATAAGAAGAATAAACAAGACCCAGACTGTCATACCTCTAGGAACCTGATATTTCTTCCCATCGTTCCTGCTGTACTGATTCTCCAATAGTTTTTCTTTTTCATTCTCCATCTGAAATACTGTTTACAGAGACAAAGCATTTATTCACCAAAACAAAAATACATGAAGTTTGGGTTTATTTTTATCAGTATTTAAAGTCCTTATAACAGTATTAACTATTTACAAAGAGTCCCTCAAGAAATACTTCTATTTCAAGATACTTGAATTGGATAAGACCGATGAACAATAATTGATATACCCCTTTCCTCTTCCCTGAGTTTTGTGTCTTCTTGCTGGAGTCGCGACAATTGTTCTTTCACACTCTCCAAGCTTTCCTTCTTAGTTTGACTGGACTCTTCCCTGTAATGATTAAAATAGAAAAAAATTACATGAATTATTTATGAAAATCTTATTAATTACCGTTCTATCATAATGTTTTGAGTAATACCCTATAAATCTTACCGTTTCACCCAAACTGGTTCTTCCTCATCGGGGTCATCTTTGTAAGGTTGAGACACAGTCTTGCTCTGTTGAATAGCAGTCTTGATATCAGCTATGGCAGTATCTAGCGCTTCCCGTTTGGCTTTCAGATCCTCCATAATGGCTTTGGTATCCATCTCCTTTGGTTTGCTCTTCTCTTTGATACCATACTCCCTATCCAGGTTTTCCAACTCCTGTGCTATATCAGCCCTCTGCCTAGATCTCAGCATGGCTGACGGGGACTTGTAGACATTGTTAGAGCTACCTTCTTCAGTGTCACTTGCCTGGCTGCTAGATAGGCCATCCTCTACTATAGGCATTCCAATGCCGTTTTTCTCTCCATCCGATATAATACTTTCCACCTCCACGCTATCACATTCAGTGTTTTCTGGGGACAGTGAAAAGGCCTGCTTCTCCTCTATCTGGGGACTATCAGCTGAATCTAAGGGAATCTCTGTTAACATGTCCTCACTTAAATTTTGTATTGCATTTGTATACTCCATGTTTTGAAGACTATGAGTTTTTTCTGGTGAATTCTCTCTTGAAAAGTCATCAGAATTTGAGAACCCACTGAGAGTCATACCATTTTTCTTGGCCTCCTCTGCACTAGAATAAGCCAGTCTCATTCCGACATATGAGTCTCCATCTTGAACTCTGGCATATTTCACATAGTCATATTCATTTTCCACTTCATTACCAGGGGATGATAACCTATTCACAATATTTCCTTGATTATCAATTTCCTTCATATTTCTAGCATCAATCACCAAGTCCTCCTCAAGGTTTTCTTTTACATGAGGTTGTATGAAACACTGGGGTCTCACGTTGGCCATTTTCACCAACTGAACAACTTCTTCCTCCTCGATTGTGTCTTCAGTTCGATTGCTATCACTCGTGTTACTTGAATTGTCCCCTGTTTTGTTTAAGCGATTGTGTGTTGATTTTTCTAACTCCCGCTCAGCACTTGATGTATCCCTCCCACTCCCAACTGATTCCTCCCTATCACTTCCACTGCCCATGGACCCCTCTCCTACTCTACATGCCATGCCTGGTGACTGTTTCCCAGACCTTATCTTGGGCTTAGCTCCCTGTGCACTAAAGATTATACTATCAATGTCTTTTTCATAATTCTTAACTTCTCCCATCACTGGAATGTTATTCCTAATTTCCAAACTATTTCTTTTATTTACTATTTTATCACTTTGCAAGCCTTCCGCTTTACCCTCCCTGCCTAGAGGAAAGCTACTTTCACTTTCACCTTTCACTGACTGTCTACTAATACAGTCTAATTCATCTTTTGTCACCATAGTATCACGTCTCTCAATCCGCACAAACTCTTCACACGCGTCCTGCTTGCACTTTGATGATATAGCACAGGGTAGGTCTTTAATATCACAGCTTAGTGCCACTTCCTTGGGAAAGTCCACAAAGTCCGAGGGAATGGAGTCAGTGCTGTCTTCACTTTCCTGGCGGGATAAAACAACTCCAGTTCCCTCTCCTTCCTCCAAGAGGTTCTGATAGGACAAGGTGCTGATTTCACTTGGATGTCTGGAACTCTCTTCCTCAAACTGCACTTCCAGACTGAAGTTATCACTGCGAGGGGAAAACGGCCGTCCAGATGGGTCGCCTCCGCAAGCCCCTTCTGCCAGATATGGCTCTGATGGCTCTGGTTTCACATCATCCAAGTTGATCTCATCCTCAATATCAGACATAATGTTGTTTCACACCTGCAAAAAGTCAAATCAATGTGGTCTATCACAGTAGTACAATTATAAGCACTGGTCTCTTTTACTGGAAATCCCTTGGCGTTTAAAGGCAATCAATATTATTGCAACATGTAACATTGGTTAACAGCATTAGAAGGAAATACTGAGAGACTTCTATGTTGAATTACTAATATTGTCTCGATCAATGTTGCTTTAATAATTGATTTCCTTATGCACAAGACTTTTATACATGTGGTTCTTGAGGTTTTTCTAACAGAATTACTGCACTATTTCTGGTGAATGTTACTTTCCATAAAATGGTATAAACAACCTCTGGGGTCAATTTCCTCTGCAAATCCCAGTAGTGCGCCAAGCTTTCTTATCATTACTTAAATCTCTTAAAAGTAGGCTTTGCTTCAAGATTTGTATAATGCATGCTCTACCATTCCCAACAAAATACTCATCTCAGTACACTTTTAAAAAAGAATCTTTTTTTTAAAAGGGTACTTAAAATTAAACAGCTCATAAAATAATCATTTTGAAATAAATATCAAATCTAAAAGACAAAAACAAACATTTTAAGTCAATTATATTCTAAGTAAGATAAGTTCAGGTACATATATATCTAATAAAAATCATAATATGTTCAAGTTCAAAATAATCATAAATGAAATATAGAATGATATACTATATTACAAGTTCATGCAGCTTGCAGTTTTATATTGTTAGCATCTACATTACCTGTCTACATTCGATTTAATTTTTATTTTAATAGTACAGGGAAAATATCCTATATACTTTATAAATTTTAGCTAATCTTTAGCAACATGAAGCATACGCTGGTAAATTCTCTCAATGAGAAGTTTATTTACCTGACAAGTGAGCTTGGACACACCTTTCATCTGCTTCACATCATCACCATCATAAATCTGTGCGGAAAAATAAGAAAATTCAACGTTAATAATTCCATACTATTCAAATACCAATAAAATGAATGACAATAACATATAATTATTCTTCAGCATTGTTTTAATTCCATCAGATAGATACATGGTTCATGCAGTGTATCTTTTGATGCAGGCACCAATCTGTTTCATATGAGTTTCATCTTTATCAAAAAAAAAAAAAATGCACTGAAATATCAGATATTGCTTTTCTGACAATCCCTCTGTACAATCCTTGTGATAACCATGGCTTGTGTCCAGTTTCCACATTCTATTGATTCCAGCTTTACTGCCTTCCCTTTTACATGTATTAGCATGATGATTAGAGTGCTATTAAACTGCAGAGCATGGAAAATTTGAAGGCCAGAACAAACTTCATCAATATAACCTCTGATATGCTACATGCAGTATGGTGAAAACAGTCTTTAACAATATTAATATTTACAGTTACTATGAATGATAATATTTTTAATTAATTGATGCCTCCCTTACCCTCTGTCTACAAAGCACAGATATTTTTATCAAATTTTCAGTTTTCAGAATTCTGATCGATTCAGCTTTTTTGAAACAGTGAAACTGTAAACAAAAATTTCAGCTAGTGTTTGACGCTGATGATTCTTATTCATAAGGCCGCCTAAAGTTAATTCTACGTTTAACGTCACTTCAAAATACCAAACCTATGAGGGAGGAAAATAAAATTAAAACAAACAAAATTTTCAAACAAATGATTTTTATTCATTTACATTAATATAAGTAATAGTTAGATCATATTAAGTAAAATTTTAGTGGTTAAGAAGGGGGCGGAGGGAGCGAAGCGACCGAGCCCCCTTCTTAACCACTAAAATTTTACTTAATAATGATCTAAATACAGTTGGTATTCAAACTACATATAGGCTACCTCTTTAATAGTTATCTTTCCTAATAATCCTATTGAGTACCATATCTGATTTATAGCCCATAATGTGCTCTAAACATTTTGAATTTCCACAGATTGCAGTACATATTTTAGTATAATTTACATAAACTGGAAAAGATCAAATCAAAATAGGGGTTTGTTTTTTTTCAAAACCAAATTTATCCTAAACCTACGCGTGTGGGTTTCGTTAAACGTAGAATTAACTTTGGACATGCAGCCTCATCACAAAATTAACAATTACACTTAGTAATACTTATCTATTAACATAACTATTACTTCTTCTTTTTTTATATTTACTATATCATATCATAAATTGTTTTAGGAACAAAAAAATCATATAGGTAAGTTTATATAATGTTATACCCTGTATTCATTATTTATAACACCGTTGATATATTGCTGAATCATAACATTGCCATTTTAGATCAGAGTAACAAAACTCTAGAACATAATCAAAACCTTGAATTCCTTTGCTATCTATCAGAAACAGGAAATGACATTGGAGGAGACACAACGGGACAGACTGTATCAAAGCCACCATACAAAGGTTATACTGAGCTTGTAAAGACAAAGTGTTCATAAAGATAGAGATTTCCACAAGACAGCCAAGTCTCACTATCTAGAAAAAAAATCACCATTTCTACTGATTTTTTTTTTTTTAATCTTAACAGTTATTGATTTTCCATGTTTCAGAATCAAGAGAGGCTGGTCTCAGTTGTTCAGACCAAATACCCTAGGTGCAACAACTCTTTGTTATACATGTATCACTTGTATTGATCATGGTTATTACAGTGCACAGTCAATGGTGCCTCATGTTGCTGTTCTCTCTCAGTCAGATAACATGGCGTCATATAGTTAACCTGTCTAATTTCAATTTTTAGATAACTTAATGATATCACCTGTCTGTTAATAAGTCAGTTTTTTTGTTCTGACTCAATTTAAATTGTACTTTTTTTTAAAAATGATTAATTCATTTATTTATGAAATATAAGTGTACACACAATTACACCCACAAAAACCATGCACAAACACACACGCCTACGCCTGCATATCTTAAATAACAAACTCTATGTACATGCAGTTTTATGATGCAAAACAGTGGTTTCTTGCTTGAAGAAAAAAAAAACAAAATATAAGTTAACAATAAAAGTAAGGAAAATGGAATAATAGTTGTAAAGTTAATAATAAACAAGAGGAAAAAAACACAGAGGAAAAAGTTTACTGACTACAGGACACACATATGATTGTGGTATAACACTTAAATCACATAAATTACCTTGTTAACTTTTTTTTAGGGTATTTCTTTCGGCGATAAAAGCAGTTTGTTAGTGAATATTTACATTTCAACTTTCTGGCTGTCATCATCTTTTTGTGTATATAGACTTTGTCACTTCCGGTTATCGATGTTTGCTAATTATTGGTAAATGTTTTGATTTATATTTAGTTTATTTATAACTATTGAGCATGAACATGATGTTCATTTATCATCATGTGATGTCTTAGAAATGAAAATTAATGTTTATTTGTTGATTATTTGCTAATATTCAGTCTTACTCGTGGAGTATCGTCCAGAAAAAAGCAATGAATTCATACTAAATATAAGCAAACAAAATTATCTCATCAAATATCAAATTAATTAAAGTAGCATTGTCTATTAGCATCATGAAGCAAAGATTATTTTATTAATACCGTGGTAACTAAGCTTGATTAAAATAATCAAATGAAGAGATCTATTGTGAAAGCTAGTAAGTGTAGCAATGGTTCATCAATTTTTGAAAAAATACAAATAAAAGACGAAGTTGACTGCATATGATGCTTTTTTCTGGAACATGTTCATAAAATAGAAGTCATAGACTATATAGTTATAGTCAGACAACTCTTATGCAAAATACACATATTTTTTCGGTATATACTGTCATACATTCTCTGACTATAGGTAAAATTAATTTTTTTAATTCCAATCTTTTAGAATGATGTTCAAAGAACACATTTTACTAGTTAATATGAATTTTTTTTATGAATTTTAAACCATTTTTAGTACTGAATCAAAACATTAGGTAGACTGTGAAAAATTATTATCAAAATGAAATGGTCATAATAAAGCCATTCATTTCTATATAGAAAGAAATACTAAACGCAGATTCACAGAGAAAAAGAACTTTTTTTTTACAATGTATATGGAAACTTTTTATTTTTTACCTATTTTTAATTAGTTAAACTTCAAGTTTGAAAAATATAAAAAAATCCCCCCCCCCCACCTGGTTCTAGAAACCTCCAAGCAAACATTTTTTTAAGGATGACCTAGCCTGTCCCAAATTATTGTATTGAATTGTTACATTTGGACAATTCTTAATAAAAATACACATACTGAGAATTAAAATTGATGAAATAAGGGAAATAATCCAAGATATTTTAATTGACAAATTATCATTTTACAATCAGGAAAATCAGAGGATTGAAAACATATTTCTTACAGAGATTTATAATGGAAAATGTTGACATCTTTTCTCCATTCAAAAGTCACTCTGAATAATACACAATTTTTTATTGTTATCATCCGGGTAATTTCAATGTTTGTTGCAATGCAAATCCCCATTGATATCATATTTTTTAGCTGTGTATTGAAACCTGATAAGCTAGAGGGGGCATATTAAAATAGAAATCTTGGAATATTTTAAATTCATGTAAAATTTGAATGAACATCGTTTGAACCCTGAGGTATTTATAAATATCAAGTAATTAAGCAAAATCTGAATCAAGGATATCTTGGGATAGAAAGAATAATCTTACCATGACCAGGCTACGCTCAGGTCACAGTAAGAATTTGTCCCATATACTCGTAATGTAGCAGCCGCGAAGTGGATCTGCTTCGTGTCAATTTTAAGTCTGTTAAAAATAATCTGCAGGGGAAAAACACATTTGTATACATTACAAACCTTTTTGAACATGCATATGTAGTTAAATCCAAAAAAATATCCATTTAATGGGTCGTACCAAGGCAATTTTGTTAATATACACGTTTGAATTTGCTTGCCGTTTTGTCGGAAATCGCACTCGGAATGTCTCAGATTTTATCATTAACATGGCGACCATAAACAGCGAATTTTCAAACGCGATGTTAAAAGTGACAGTGATTTCATTGCAAAAACAGTTAATGTGGTAAAATGGGATTATATAATAAAAGAGCAATATTGTAGGTATTTGAGACTAATCATATGAAAATTTAGGCAAGATACAGCTCGATTAATTTTTTTATTTGCTATGAAGCGAGAATGTGGGACGAATTCTATCGTTAAACTGGGTCCGTAGGACATCTGTCATTTTAACGATAGAACATTCTATCTAATCTTGGGACAGAGACTGAGTATAGACTGGGTATGTCTTCATGATAACCATGTAGCTGCACCACTATCTAAAGTCTTACAAAATCATCATCCTTCCTTTCCTAGAAATGCTTCAAGCTACTACAAAATGATATAGCACCTTCATACTTGTATTTAATATGATCATAGTACTATGCATTGAGCAGCTTGTTCATACTTTGGCTTCACAGACTGCCCAAGGACTGTACAGTAACAGGGAAGTTATACTAGCATATATGTCCCTGAAAGTGCATAGAACTGAACATGTGCACATGACATGTGGTACAAACCACAATTGACAGCAGCTGCCCCCAGCCCCCGACAGATTCAGAACTACTCACATGCTTTCATTCAAATTCCATCTTTTAAAAACCAAATAACTATATTTTACCATGTGCACCTTATTAACATTCCTTTGTTCCGATTTCGTTAGTCACCAATATCCTGCATATATTCTTTAGAAAATCAATATTTCACTATCCCAGTGACATCATTAATATTTACCGTTGTTTCTTTGCGTTTGGCTATGACATCCAAGTTATCCACGGTACTGAATAAACGAGACGGATCAATGCATTCAATTTTCTCTCACAACTTCAATGAATTGGTCGCTTTCATTAGAAAAAGTGTATTTATTTATCTCAGTTGCCGCATCATTATGGGTACAGTACTAGTGCTGCCATCTAGCAGACGAAAATAGTTGACAGGAAGTGCGACGAATAAAACAAGTACCAATACGGACAATCCACAAATTTTAATAAGACTACATGGTAAAAAAAATATCAGTTTCTATTAACATTAGATAATTTGATTTTAAAAAAAATTAAGAATACAGACATAGATTAATTCAAGTTTATATCTTAATTGTCAAGTAAAGTTATCTATTTTCCAGTTTTGTCCGACTTTATAATTGACAATGTCAATAATATTATAAAAAGTTAAATTTGAGATTCTTCTCAGATTTGATTAAATCAAATGATAGATATATAAATTCAATAAGAAATGTTGAATTTACAACGTCTTTTAAGGCCTCCTTTTGTCTGAGGTGCACAATTGATTCGACTCTAATACGGTTCGCACCAGATGAAATTTTAAAACACACACACACACACACACTTGAAATTGTGGGTTTTTCTTTAATGAAAATTATTGAAATATGTTCACCGCTGGGTTGCTGTTTGTTCTTGTTGAGATTATATAACTATACAAAAATATATCTTAGGGAAAAAAAACTATAATATTGATCAGTTTGCATTGACTGAATCAGTACAATTGTTTACTATAAACTATTGGAGATACAATTTTTTTTTAAAATTCTAGTACTGATGATTAGAGTTTAACAAGTTGTTTAAAAAAAATAATGTCTTCGCAAGCCGAGGGTCTGGATTTTCAAGAGACAAACATACTTAATCTAAGATGATTATTAATATTGGCAAGCTGAGATGTCCGAGTAAAGATGTCTGTAAAACAGATTTAACATTTGTTTATTTATAAATCAGAGGTTTTACTGAGGTGTTCAGGCGTTTAACCAAATAACAACATTTTTCTCAGTAGACAGGCACGTGGCATTGGAGGGGGGGGGGGTGGAGAGGCAGGGGCGCCGCCACCCCCACCCCCCCCCCCCACCCCCACACTTTTTCTCGCAGAATTTTTCTTAAATTAAATTGAAATATCATGGAGTCCCCCCCCCCACCCACTTTCTTTGGAGTATGTAAAAATTGATATGAAAAAAGGGAATTAAATAAAGAGTAAAATTGAACTACTAGGCTACCCCCCCCCTCCCCCACGGATTAGGATTTTCATGATTTCGGGAAGTTGTCTTTTTTCTTTATTTATTCATTTGTTATTTTGTTTGCTTGTCAAGATTTTTGGATGAGTCTGCCCCCCCCTACTTTCAAAAACGATTCTACGTACCTGGTAGAATTAAAATGAAATCAACTTGATGAAACATAAATTTGAGGGACGAATTTGAACGGGTCGAACTTACGTTTTATTTATCAACCATAAAAAAGATATTTCTCCGAATTGCCATTGAATCAAAATCAAAACCCTGTAAGATTACGACTTATATATAATAGTTTCCAATATCAAGGAAAGCCAAATATATAATTATATATGATATGAACAAAAAAACTGTTTGGGTTTGTTTAAGAGCTAACATCGATATTGGACTTAAAATATTTTCTTTGTTGTTTTGGTTTTGCAAAAAAAAAACATCATGATTATAGGGGGGGGGATATGCATTTATAATCAGTTTTAACATCAAGTTTTATGAAGTTAAGCGCATTACAGTGAATATTGTGCATAATATTTTAACCAGTTTTAGTTTAAAGTAGCTGCATGAGCCCTTTTATTGCAGGCAGTTTTCTCATTTTACTTGGTTAACAAAAGTTAATTATTTCTTTACTTTATTATCTTTGAAAATAACTTGAGCCATGCAGTTCCTGGTTAAAATTTTATAGAATACACATTCGCTATATTAAAAACAAAATCATGAACTCGTTTACTTGATCCCAATTAATTATTTTCTCGGAGTACAAAACATTTTTATCATACTAATCGTCTTGGCCGTGTTCCATGCAATATCATCCAGAAAACGATAAAATAAAGTTTGTCATGAATTAAAAATGTATAGAATATATATATGTAAATCCTTAAAAATTATGTTATAGAATATTAACTGCACCTTAAGTTTGTTGGATTATGTTTCTGGCTTGTTTGATTGCTATCTTATTAAAATTGATTTCTTTTTAGGCTGTGTTCGGGCTGCCCCAATTAATGTCAACATTTACAAGAATACTCATGTGCGGATCCAGAAAAAAAAATTAAGAAGGGAAGGGATGTCCAAGGGATGATAATTATTGTGTTTGTCAGTAGGGGGTTCAATTTTCGTTTTAACAAGTTCGAGTTTTTCCCAGGGGGGTTCGGACCCCCCTTCCTCCCGAGACCCCTCTCTCTAGATCCACGCATAATCCTCATATTGATATTATTATTATTTTATTTTTTTATATTTCATTTCCTCAGCAAAATGATTCGTAAACATGGTGGAACTGTCCCAGGTTTGTGGGTAAATTATATTAGGAACAAATAGAGCTAGCACCGGATTACGCGTGGCATTTCACAACATCCGAGAATACACGTGACCATACGGTCTTTTCCGACGAGTCAACGAAGGAGGACAGCTGAACATTTGATAGTGGTTGTCCATCTAAGACTCGATCCAAGATGGTAGGCTTCATCCATTATTTTTAATGTCATCTGTCGATTATTGAATGATTGTAGTGTTAAATTTTTAAGTTTAGTATATACAAGAAAAGAAACAATATGTGAATCGAATCGATTGAAAGTGGTGTACCAATTTGACATACGCCGGCCATGAAACAAATTGAAGTCCATATAGATCGTGAAATGTCATCTTTCTTTATCAGAATATGATATGAATAGACTACCAACAAGTTTATATATGTATTTTATTAGAACTTTCTCTCATCCGAAATCCCCAGACGCTAATGCGTATCGTCGTAAATTTGGTCTATTGTGATCACAAACATGTCCTAAATGCATGGTGTAAACAAATGAATGAAGAAACAAATGAATGAAGATAATGCACATGTAACAGTTTATGGACAATTGAAAGAAACAATATTTTTTTGTAACATCAGTATCTTCTGATTTGTAAAAATTGTGATAAATATCGGATTTTAATGTTTTGGACTGGAATTATGGAAATGTTCTGTTGGTTCTATAAAAGTCTACTGCTTTCTTTCCAGGTGAACTTTACCGTAGACCAGATCCGTGAGATCATGGATATTAAACACAACATCCGTAACATGTCTGTGATTGCCCACGTCGATCACGGCAAGTCTACATTGACTGATTCACTAGTCAGCAAGGCCGGTATCATTGCCTCAGCCAAAGCAGGAGAAACTAGATTTACAGACACTAGAAAGGATGAGCAGGAGAGATGTATTACCATCAAGTCCACGTAAGAGTTGATTACAATGTTTATATTGTAATTGGTCGGTCCACGAGCTGACTTAAGTTATATTAGGGTATAAATAAGATGGGCAAATTGATATGTTTGGAAGAGCTTTTAAAATTATTTCAAAAAACTTTTTTTGTTAACTAAAGGGTCTTGTTTTGCCAAATAATTACAAATTAGTTTTCGGTTAAGTCCTCGCACTACATTCTCATAATACCACTGTATCTGTACTTCTTTCAGTGCCATCTCTCTGTACTATGAATTGAAGAAGGATGATTTGCAGTACATCCAGGGAGAGAAGGACCCAAAGGGCCGCAATGCTTTCTTGATCAACTTGATTGATTCCCCAGGCCACGTTGACTTTTCATCTGAAGTAACTGCTGCTCTGCGTGTAACTGATGGAGCTCTTGTCGTCGTCGACTGCGTATCTGGTAAATGAATTGAAACAAATGTATCACATTTTCTCTTTGTATTTTCAGTTTTGTTGGTTAAACTTTTGACCAAATTTAAGATTTACAGTTAAAATGTCAAAGAAACTAAAATCAAAATAACGTAGTCGCGTGTATAACACACACTTTTTTTCAATCAAATTTTGATCAAAAGTTGGGGGTGCGTATTGTACATAGGACCAAAATTTAACCCCATTTTTTCAAGCCGTGATTCTTGATACCACGTGAGTAGTGACTGCAGATATAGCGTGTTATGCAAATTGTTTGAGTGTATACTAGATTTACTGCGTCAGAAATGCCTTATTCTTAGTTTTATTTCCATGTATTGAAATATTTATCTTCTCTCAACACTATTCCTTGCATCAAACAAGTTTAAATATCACCAGTGTATTCGCCATTACGTAAGCAGCCACCTGTTGACTCGGCACATGGTCAATGTTTGTTTGACAATTTCCGGTGTCAGAAGCATGCACCTGTCTCGTGTGGACTTCACAGGGTGTTTTCAAGTGCATGTAGATTAGCAATAATTTTGATTTTATTTTACTTTATTACTTTATGTCCAGTTATGCAGTTAAACGTTATTGCTTTACATAGACACTGCTAAAAATACATTGATCATTTGTACGACTTGATAATGACGATATACGACATACATGTACCTACGTTTCTTCACAATGTTTATTTAACAACAATCAAACAGTTTGACTATAATCTGATAATTAATCAATTAAATCATTTCTCTTGATGTTGTTTTGGTTTATATCTGCAAACATTATTACTTTTAAGCTCTAAGCTCTGTTGCTGTTCTTCTCTACATATGATCATCTTCAACTTCTCCGCTGTTGTACTGAAGTGTCAAATGATAGGCCCCATTTGATACCACTAATGTAAATCATACCGCTTTTTAAAGTAAAATTGTAAGAACTTTGACTCTAATATCGCTTGGGCTATGTTCCGACCACGAAATTACAGTAATTGCGGTTGGGTTATGAAATTATCATTAAACATCGATAGTTATTTGGAAAAATGGCAGCTGTCGATTTTCATCGTCTGAGCTATATTCTGATCACAAAATTACAGAAATTGCGTATGGATTAGAAAATCATCAGGAAACATCGATAGTTTTGAGGGAAATGGCGGCCGTTGATTTAGCCATTTTTAGAAGAAGAAAAAAATTTTGGGGGGGGGTGCGTATTATACATAGGACCAGCTGTTTTTCCGCCATTTTTTTGTCAACTTTGGGGGTTGCGTATTATACACGATACTTTATGGAAGGACTTTTTTCATTTTAGTTTGCACTTAAGTAAAACACTAAATGGTCTAATCTCAATTCAATGTCTTATGTTTTAAAGGCGTGTGTGTGCAGACAGAAACTGTATTGAGACAGGCTATTGGAGAGAGAATCAAACCAGTTCTCTTCATGAACAAGATGGACTTGGCTTTGTTAACACTGCAGCTTGAGGCAGAGCCCCTCTACCAGGTCTTCCAGAGAATTATTGAGAACGTCAACGTCATCATTGCTACCTATGGAATCGAAGACAACCCTATGGGAGAAATTTCTGTATGTATTGGGTTGTAATACATTATAATATTAAACGAATAACCAATAAAACAGAAATAGAGCCATTAAATTTTTCTTTGGGCCGTAAAAACTTAGTTGCTTGGTTCTTGGGCTAATATTTTCAAAAACAGATGCAGCTAGGCAGTGTTTATTTTTTTTCATAAAAAAACTACAATTTAAAATGTGTTTGATGGAAGCTTATTTTTAAGGTTAAGATACAAGAAAATAATTGTTAAGGAGAAAAATAATTAGAATTGATATTGAATTTAGGTTGACCCCAAAAAAGGCACAGTAGGATTTGGAGCTGGTCTTCACGGGTGGGCTTTCACCTTGAAAGATTTTGGAGCCATGTACTGCAAGAAGTTTGGAATTGAAGAGAATAAATTAATGAGAAAACTATGGGGAGACAACTTCTACAATGAGAAGGAGAAGAAATGGTCCAAGGATGCCAATGCTGGAGATCGTGGATTTGTCAAGTACATCTTGACCCCCATCTACCATGTTTTCAACACCTGCATGAAGAGCCCCAAGGAGAAATCACTTGCTCTGGCTGAAAAAATGGGAGTGAAACTTACAGCAGAAGATAAGGAATTGGAAGAGAAACCGCTCCTGAAGGTGATCATGAGGAAATGGCTCCCAGCTGGAGATGCCATGTTGCAGATGATAGTCATCCATCTTCCATCCCCCGTCACTGCTCAGCGTTACCGTATGGAAAACTTGTATGAAGGACCTCATGATGATGAAGCCGCTATTGGTAAGTATGATGCTTGGTTTGAGTTAAAACTATTTATTAAACATGGAACTTAATTTTAAGTATTGAAAAATGGAAGTTGTTAGTCTCAATAGCATCGAGTTATTAAGATATTTCATAAAGCTTCCTTTAAACACTTGCTTAGTAATTAAAAGTGATTTTTGCTATGATGTAAATGAAATAATACATGTTTATACATGTAGATTTATAAATTTAAAAAAAAAAAATATAGAAAAAGAAAACAACAAATGCATAGAATAGTTCTATTCTTTTTCAAGTCGATTTTTAATGTGTAAAAGAAATTTATTTTAGCTGTGAAAAACTGCGACCCCAAGGGAGTCGTTATGATGTACATCTCCAAAATGGTACCCACCAGCGACAAGGGTAGATTCTACGCTTTTGGTCGTGTCTTCTCTGGAACTGTTGCCACTGGTATGAAGGCCCGTATCATGGGACCCAACTACGTCCCAGGAAAGAAAGAGGACTTGTATGAAAAGTCTATCCAGAGGTATGAGCTCAACAAGGACAGCTTCAGTAGTACTTTTGAAAAACAAATAACTTGCAGATAAAATGTAACAAGAGTTCTTTGGTGTATTGGGGGTTTGTCTGACAGTTGGCAACAACTTTATAAGTAATAATATCTCCTCACCGTCATGCAATTAATACATGTATGTTACTTTGCTTACCTTACCTAGGTGTGTTATTCATGTGCAAGGTTTTCAATGTAAGCTGAAGTTGTTGGCTTTATATATATTTTTTATGTTTATAGAACCATTTTGATGATGGGACGTTACATTGAACCCATTGAGGAAGTACCATGTGGTAACATTTGTGGTTTAGTAGGAGTTGACCAGTATCTTATCAAGACTGGAACCATCTCAACATTCAAAGATGCCCACAACATGAGAGTGATGAAATTCAGTGTCAGTCCTGTCGTCAGAGTTGCTGTAGAATGCAAGAACCCATCCGATTTGCCCAAGCTTGTTGAGGGTCTAAAACGTCTAGCCAAATCTGATCCTATGGTCCAGGTTAGTGCCTCTACACAGATTGTGTATATAATATCTTCAAGACATTAATATTAAATAATTTCTTGATTTAAAGATAAGATCCAGGGAAATGATTTTGCAGGCAGTGTTAGTTGATAACTAATTTATTATACTTTAAATTGTTTTCAGTGTACAATTGAGGAATCTGGAGAGCACATCATTGCAGGTGCAGGAGAATTGCACTTGGAAATCTGTCTTAAAGATCTTGAGGAGGACCATGCTTGTATTCCCCTCAAGAAATCTGATCCTGTTGTATCCTACAGAGAAACTGTGTCGGAGGAATCTGATATCCTGTGTCTGTCCAAATCTCCAAACAAACACAACAGACTATTCATGAAGGCCAGACCCATGGCTGATGGTCTTGCTGAGGCCATTGATAATGTATGTTTTATTTCCTTACTGTATTAAGTGACTCTTCATATATTTTTAATTGCATACATTTCTTGGAATTTTTGCATGTTGGTAATATGTGAAATCAATGCTCTTTTCTAGGGTGATATCTCAGCCAGACAGGAACTCAAAGAGAGGGCCAGAATCTTGGCTGATAAATATGGCATGGATGTAGGAGAGGCCAGAAAGATCTGGTGCTTTGGACCAGAAGGAACAGGCCCCAACATTCTTACTGATGTCACTAAGGGAGTTCAGTACCTCAATGAAATCAAGGACAGTGTTGTAGGTGGATTCCAGTGGGCAACAAAAGAAGTAAGTTTAATTGGATTTTTCTCACAACTTTTTTATGAAATCTTTCCATACTTTCAGAACTTGGGGCATCTATTTCTGCCACACACATGTATTTGAAGTAGTGATCATTGAGTTTGTTGTTAAATTGTACATTCAATTCACAGGGTGTTTTGTGCGAGGAAAATGTCAGAGGTGCTAGATTTGACATTCATGATGTGACATTGCACGCTGATGCTATCCATAGAGGAGGTGGACAGATCATCCCCACCGCAAGAAGAGTCCTGTACGCCTGCATGCTGACAGCCAAGCCCAGAATCATGGAGCCAGTCTATCTTGTAGAAATTCAGGTAGATAGAAAAACATTGAGATTGTGCACTGGGGGGTTTAAGGGGGGGGATGGAATAAGATTCAAGTTTAAGTGATGATTGTTCACACTTGATTTGGTTGTTTTTTTTAACGAACTAGATTTAAATTCAGTGTTTCTATTTTATTCCATGTAGTGTCCTGAGCAAGCTGTGGGAGGTATCTTCCAGTGCTTGAACAAGAGGAGAGGTGTTGTGTTTGATAACCAACAGATTGGATCCACACCACAGTTCTTGGTCAAGGCTCACTTGCCTGTCAATGAATCTTTTGGTGAGTTGTTGGATAAATTTATTTTTATACAAAAATGATGCACATTAAATGCTTTCAAAGAGATGTGCTTGAGTGCAAGTCAGTTGTATATGATGAATAATACATTAATAATCTGTCAATCCTATGAAACGGAATGATTAAAAATAATGTGGCTGATACAACTGGAAAAATGGAAAAACGATTTGCTTGATAATTTGGTGTCAGAATTATTTCATTGTCCAATTACTAGCAAGGTTCATTATCAATAGCTTATCTTTTTTTTTTAGGTTTTACTGGAGATCTGAGATCATGTACTGGAGGTCAGGCTTTCCCACAGTGTGTATTTGATCACTGGAACATCTTAGCTGGTGACCCATTTGAGGCTGGCTCAAAACCAGCCCAGGTTGTTATTGACACCAGAAAACGCAAGGGATTGAAGGAAGGTGTACCAGGTCTTGACAACTACTTGGACAAACTATAAACATTGACCTTCTAGCCAAGAAATTTAAACTGATGAAAAGGACAGTTTTCTTCTGTGTTGGACATTATTTTGTAAATTATTTATTGTTCAGAAATGCTATTCGTCATGCATTAGTGCTTCAAATCCAAAATAAAGTGCATCAAGTCTGGATCCTCCTGTTAAAACCCAATTCACCAAAAGTTAAAAAAGAAAAGTGCTATGATCTTAAAACGTGGGAAGTTGTAAAATAAAGAGCAAAAAGTTGTAAACAGTTGAAAAAAAATCAAGAATAATTTAAAAAAAAAATGTAAAATAACCCTTGTGTTAGTTGTTATTGCATGTTAATTATACCCCCGCAAACAAAGTTTGGGGGTATATTTGAATCGTGTCCGTCTGTGCAGTTGTGTCTGGTCCACATCGCATATTTGTTATAGAGAAAGAAGTTCCTACTTAATACAAAGATTGCTTATGACCTGAGGATATGTCATGATTTGACCCAAGGTCATTGGAAGGAAAAGTGCAAAACTTGTCTGGTTTATATCTTTATAAAATCAAAGGACTGACGGGAGTTGATTTATCAATTAAAATTTATTTTAAAATCAATGATATGTTATTTTGCATGGCAAGTAGTTTCTAATCTGTATTTGAATTACGCACCTTTTATAATATGAATTCTCGGACTTTTCCGACAAGAATTTCAAGAACACATGACATGAATCATGTTGAGTTATATAAAAAGATGGAGTTGATTCCTTCCAACTATGTATCTACATGTAATCGAAATATTTCTGGAAAATTGTATGGATCCAAGCAATATTGAACTCTAGTCTCGTTCAACTCGATGCTCGGCTGTCGCTACCATTAATCTCCGACGAGCAAGAGAGACTGCTTTTTCGAGATTTATGGAGACGGCCAAGCGTCGGGTTGAATGAGACTATAATGAACTCTGGTGTAGGAATACATGCAACTACAAAAAATATCTAAATTGTTCATACATTTAAATTTTGATTATTTTCAAGGTATTTATAAATAAGTTTCCTTGAAAAACAATGCTTCAGCATACATTACATTGAATTTATTGATTATTTTAAAGAACTAAGTCTTGTCAGCGGTGATGATTTGTGATTAGGTCCAAACACGGTTTCACTTCCGGTTTGCCAGAGTAACTGCATAGGAGAGTTGAATAAAATCAAACCCCCAAAAAAACATTGCAAGTTCTAACTTTAATTACACAAAGATTGCATATACCCTGAGGATGTGTCACGATTTTGACCCAAGGTTATTTGGGCAAGTTCAAGGTCACTGGAAAGAAAAGAGCAAATTTTGTGTTGGGTCGATATCTTTGTTAAAGAGAAACATTAGAAGTTCTTAGTTTACTATATCCAAATACCGGTACATGAAAAGAACTGACTAAAGACTAATCCTGTGCCTGTATTTTTTACAAAATTCAGCTGGTGCTTCAATCACAACATGTAGGAAGAAAATTTAATGGTGTTAAAAAAATTCACCAAATTTAAGTTAATTTATGGATGAGACATACCCACAAGATCAATGAATGCAACCCCTTTGTTTCTCTTGGCTTAATCTAAAGTCTGACCACAGAATACTGTGGGTTCTTCAGTATTCATGGGTATCAATTTTTGGGGTATTTTATGAAAAATTAGTTTAAAGGATAAAGTGGCCAATGATTCTATCTGAGAATAAAATATGTTATTAGAAATTGTCCTTTAGAAAATTAGAAACTTCAATGAACATTTAATTTTGTGGATACCTCCATAAATTAGTATTCAATAACAATGAAACCACGGTATTTTGTCTTTCAAATTCCTTGGGCATTGTCTAGCTGTACATTGCCAATGTTGGTATCAATTTAAAAATATAGTACACATACCATATAAAAATGATATGGAATAAATAACAACAGGTACATGCAATATGTTAAGATGATTTATGTATAAATGCATATGGACATAAAAGACAGCTGGTAAAAGTATGTCTAGTAACCAAACTTCTCATTCAAATGGGTTTTCCCATCTCCTGACTGGTCTACAATGATAAAAAAAAAAAAAGTGAATGTTACTTTAATATACCAATAATTTTTATATTCAATTAGCAAATCTTTACATGTACAGTCATTAAAAAAAACACGTTAACTAGAATATTAATGTTTCTGGTATAAAAAAGGCATACTAGAATCATGTTTCCAGTATTTAAAAAAAGAACAATGATTATTAGGTAGTTGTAGTTTAAACTTTATGAACATGTTAGAAGACTTGGGAAACCATTTAAATTTTTGATGGAGAGAGAATAAATAGAAGATCTTACTGCCAGGAGGGACCCACACTGCATAGTCTGGATCTTCTGATTGGTAATTTGGTCCTAGTTTTATCTCTGGCTTCTTGACCTGTAATGAAAATTTCAAAATATTAAAATCAAGCACTTATATTACATGATAAGAATTATCGGCACATGCACTTATAACAAACTGTGATGTGAACCAGGACTGTGTTTTTCTATTTTAATAAAAAGAATATACCGGTATGGGGTAAAGCATTCTGAAAACATACAATAGGTAATCGCAGATTACAAAGCTCACCGAGACCTATATGAGAGCACCTTTATCATATTATATAAAAATCATATTTAATAATCTTGGATATACATGGATACTGTTTTGACACAATATCGTATATCATATGTTTAAAAAATTGTATAATAATCATATTTACATTTTCCAGTGTCTTGCCTGTGATAACACTACGTATCGATTTTGTACTATACATGTATAACCCATAACTTCAAATGACGCCAAATTAAGGCGCCAGCGGGGTTTGCTTATTTATATTTAAATATTTAAGCGAACAATGGCTTAAAATTATGTAAATATAAGTAATAAGGAATCATTCTTTGAATATTATGAGGTGATAATTTCGGTCGGAGCGTGATCAAATCTATCATAAAGCCCTTCGGGCTTTATTGGATTTGATCACGCCCGACCGAAATTATCATCTCATAATACTCAAAGAATGATTCCTTATTCCTTAAATATGTTCATTTCATACGGTATTATAACAGTGTATAAGATACAATGTTTATCAATACAATAATATTAAGTACGATAATGCATCTTCTGATCCTAACAATACACCTCATATAATACAATAAAATAATAAGTAATCAATAATGATGAAATATGATATTGTAACATATGACATGACATTGTATCGTGTTATGCATTATTGTATTTGATCACATAATACAATATCATAATATATGATCATACAATATAGTATTTTATGATACAATATCATATCACATAATACATCACAATATTGTAACATATGATATTATATTGTAATGTATAATATCATATATTTAAGAAATAAAGTACAAGTTTTCGTGAATGTTGCAGAATAACCTCCGAGGTCGAGAAATGTTGTTTTGAAATATAACAGCCGAGGCTTTTATATTTCAAACAACATTTCGAGACCGAGGAGGTTATCCTGCAACATTCACGATAACAAGAACTTTATTTCTATTCTACTAACAGCCCAGTATTTCTACAGATCGTTTCTTTTATAGAGAGACGATCTAGGTCATTTTGACGTCTGTTTAGTGTAACCTAAACGGTTTTGTAAGTAATGTTTACATGTGTATCGATCAAAGGAATCACATGCAGACGACAGAATTTTTCTTTGGATTTTTAATACTCTTCACCTATTTATAAAATATCTTTGAATCATATTCTTAATATTTAAGGGCAATTTAATACGATTATTATTACTACTACACGTTATATATTTTTTTTAAAAACACGCAGTGAAAATGAGCTAGGAAGGTCCTAGGAACAGCATCATTGTACGCTTAACAATAAACATTTGAGGCAATACACATCGTTTTGACTGGAACTAACACGTGAAATTGACATAGTTTAAAAACTTTTTACAGTTTGAAGTTGTACTTTCATGATCAGTGCGAGACAAATAGGTATTTCTGATCTGATAATTTACTAATGACGTTTGTGGTATATTGGAGAATAATGTCCGCGGCATCTCTTTGATCTCAGCAATAACTGTAGTAGAATACCTATTTACTGGCTATGAGGATGATAGCAAGTTTATTATCCCCCAAGACAGCAACTATTTCACGAGGCGAAGCCGAGGGAAATAGTTGCTTTCGAAGGGGACAATAAACTTGCTATCGTCCAAATAGTCAGTAAATAGGTATTTTATTATACCGAAGAAAACTTTTTTTGTCGGCGTTGCAGAATTTCTTGATGATAAACAAATAAGAGTTATGCACTGTGAATTTAGTGCAGCGATTGGATTACGTCAGAGGTGTTCCGAATTTAAAAAGGAGGGAAATCGAATGCAGCCGGTGAATAGTTTCGATGACTATTCACCATGGGCAGATAGCACGGAAACTATTTCATTGTTAGATAATAGCATGTTTATTCGTTGTAATTTTACATAGAAATATTCACAGAGGTACATGTATACTAAAATAATATATAATATAAACAAATATCATATTATACAATACATGTATTGTATCATATGATACGATATTATATATTATGCAAAATCGTATCATATGATTCAATATTAAATATTGCAAAATCATATGAAACAAAAGCATGTGATAAAATTGTATATAATACAATATCAATATATTTATATTATATATATTATACAATATTGTATCATAATATACAATACTATACATAACAATATCATGATACAATATCATAATGTACAAAAAATTGATACAATATCATACCGTATCATATAACTTTTTACAATATAATATATGATATAGTATTGTATCATATAAAACAATAGTGTATCATATCATACAATACTATATAATAGGAATCATATTATATCATTTAACAACAAACACATATTTCAAGCAGGTTTGAGTGAGGAAGGAGATTTTTTTTTAGCATCCTTGATAATGGAGATCAGGCTCTGCATCTGAAGCTACCTCTGCGGTTTATTTAATTAAATTGTCTTTAAATCAACTATGCAAGCTATTATCTATAAAATATGTGACCTGTTCTAAAAAACTAAATCTCATCCAGCATCCGCAACCTGTAAGGTGCATCAGTATCATAAGATGCATCATCCATGAAAGTTTGGTGAAGTTAGGACCAGTAATAACTAAGATAAAATCATCAGAGAGCAACTGATCCAAAAACACCAGCTCTTAAGACCTTAACCTCCTCCAGCATCCGAAACCTATGGCTCAAATTCAGCATTCATGCCTGTCAGGTGTGTCAATATCATAAGTCACACCATCCAGGCAAGTTTAGTGAAGTTAGGACCAGTATTAACTAAGATATATTTTTTAGCATCCTTAAAATTGGAGATCAGGCTCTGCATCCACGTCTGAAGCTACCTCTGCGATTCATTTATATTATAGTTAAATCAACTAAAAGTTTGAAATAGTACTATTATCTATTAAACATGTGACCTGTTCAAAAAAACTTAACCTCATCCAGCATCCGACCTACCAGGTATGGCTCAGATTCAGCATTCAAGCCTGTCAGGTGCATCAGTATAATAAGATGCACCATCCATGCAAGTTTGGTGAAGTTAGGACCAGTAGAAACTTAGAAATTGCTATCAATGGGCACCTGCACCAAAAACTTTAACCTGCTCCAAAAACCTTAACCTCATCCAGCATCTGAAACTCATGGCCCAGATTCAGCATCCAAGTCTTTCAAGTCCATAAGTAGGTTCAGATGCAATATCATATCACATAATACATCACAATATTGTAACATGATATTATATTGTAATGTATAATATCATATATTTAAGAAATAAAGTACGAGTTTTCGTGAATGTTGCAGAATAACCTCCGAGGTCGAGAAATGTTGTTTTGAAATATAACAGCCGAGGCGTTAGCCGAGGCTTTTATATTTCAAACAACATTTCTATTAAGATAGTTGACACTTTGCAATTAAAAAAGGGTGAAAACTTGGCATGTTTTCATGGAAAATTTAATTTTTAAGCAAATATAAAAGCAAATCAAAAGCAATTGTAAATCTGTGCATGTACATGTATACCTTTGTACGTTGATCTCTCTTCTTTTGTTTTTCTGAACTTTTATTTTCCCCAGTAGAACCTTCTTCCTGTAAGTTACTTCCCCTTAATTCGGGTGGAAATGCAGGGCCTTTCACTACTGGAACATTTTTGTCCACTGATTTAGAAGTGTGTTGTATACTACATGTATTGTCTTTATCAATCACTTGTTCACCCTGAGGAGACACTGAAGCAGTGTTCTTAACACTATTAGTCTCATTCAGCTCCTCTGACACAGTCTTGTCCTCAGAATCAGTATTCTCCCCTGGAGCACCTGTTGAGGAGTGAATTGTTTCTGAGATCTCCATTGATTTGTCCTCATCTTCCTCCTCCTCCACTATGTTGCCCTCACTCCCAGGTGCCTTTTGAGAAGGAGACTAGAAAACACACACACAGTGGTACATGTAAATTAAGAAGTAAAAGGACAAATACATGTACATAGTTTATAAATACACTATATTATAATTTAAATATCTTATAAAGAAACAAAAACAGAAATTTCTGAAAAAAAATTATCTATTTTATGAACTATCTACTGCTTGTATTCCATGGTTGCATGTACATGCAAATCACTCAATTTACATTTGTACATGCCAGTACATGGTTGTTACATTACACATTGTACTTAGATGTTTATAAAGATCAAATGAAGAAAAGTTCAATACAAACAAATCATACATTTATTACCTTAGGCTTTGTATTTCCGACTGGTTTTTTAAGTCTACTAAATGTAAGTGGAGCTTTGCCTGTCTTAGCTTTCTCTGTGGAACTAGAAAAAATAAATATTTCATAATTATTCCTGACCACTCAAATCTTAAGTTCATACACTGAACAGGCAACTTATGATTCATCCTTAATTTTTCTGACTTCCATGTATTACATATACCGGCATATGAACCATAATGTTGGCAGATGAAGTGAGTGTATGAAATTTTGAACCTTTTGAGGTCAGGTAAGGCTGCTGGCTTGGCCACATTGACCATTCTCTGTAGTTTCTGTTCCTCCTTTTTCAGTTCCAAGAGCTGTCTCTTCAGCTTCATTTTTGTTTTGGTGTCCATGACTCCTGACTTAATGGCCGACATGTAGGCATCCAACGCATCCATTCCCTCCTCCTGCATGGCTTCTGTCTCTGTTTAAAGTAATAATAAATAATACTAGATTGATTTCTGGTACCGATAATTTTTTTTTTAGTATCTTACATGTATATTAAGTATTTTTTTTTTTATATCATTTTCAAAAAAAAAAAATAATTTCTTTTTTATAGTAAACTATTGATTTTATTTTTTTTAAACAATGATGAATGTTAAAGTAAATATTGTACATATTTATAAAACTGTTTTTTTTAAACTAACAAGCAAGGAATAAATGAAAAACCTCATTTAAAAAAATTACATTTAAATGATTTAATTAATTACAAAATTAATTATAGACTGTTGCCTGTACAAATGAAGCATTAGTCAAGTCCACGTATCTGCAAATATTGCTTGCAACAAATATCATGGAGTAATAACATAATATACTCTGTACATATTTTGTTAATTTAAAACTAATAATACCAGTAAATATGACTTTTATACATCAATAATTATTTAATTTTTTTTTTAAATAAGTTGCTGTAGTGTACATTATTTTCTTCCTAATTCCAGTATTTTGAAGGCACCTAGACATTTTTTGGTTCTGAAACTTATTACATGTAATACAATGTAAATACTCAGTACCTTTCTTGGCTTTGGCTAAGTTTTCTTCAATTTCCTTGATTTCTTTTTGAATGTTGTTCAATTTTTCCAGCTGTAAGTTTTAAACAATTAGTTATTAAATTCCATTTGATAATTTTACCAATAGAAATATTTTTTTTATAAATACATGTATCCCTACAATATCATAAATATTTGATTTTACCAGAGACTCATAAGTCTCCACTTGGTTATTAAGTTTTCCTGCTTTCTCCATTCTTTGTTTTCTTTTCTTCTCAATGTCTCCAGTTCTGTCCAGAAACGTATCATCGTCACTGTCATAATAATCGTCATCCTCCCAGTTCTTTTTCTTTCTCTTCCGACTTTCTGTAGTGAAAAATTCATGCAGCATTATACTTACACAAAGTTCTTTAAATGACACTGATGATGCAAAATGGTATATACATGTACAGTACATATATTTACACATGTGTGTTAATTGCCCTTCCATATTCACAGGATTTTATCAAGTGACCAACCAAGTTCATATTCTGGAGAACTTTTTATATGACTTTAGCTCAGTGGTAATACATGTACATGGTATTTCAACTGTTCAAGATTGAAGGCTTGTGCTCAAACCCTTTCTCTGTCATTCTATTCTTTTTCTATAAAATTGCCACTTCTTTATATTTTCAGATTATACAACTCAACTTCTATAACTTTGTATAACACCTGTATACAATTGTAAAATTTCTTTGATTACAAAGTACATGAAGAACAGACAACATCTTCAGGAAGACAACAACATACTGAAGCATAGCAGGCTGAGGATGAAACCTTACCATGAGTTGCTGCCCTTAGTAGCCCCATTCTGTCCAGGAGCCTACAAGCCTCCAAAGCACACTGAATTACAGCTTCTTTCTTCTTCCCTGACACGATTGCTTCTGCCACCATTGCCTCCCCTGTGGGAGAATCTACAGGTAATCTAAAGAGAAGAAAAATATATACATGTAACTATGAAGAATAAGTCTTGTTTATAAACGTTTTCTATGATTGTACAGAAATTAATTGGAGCAATGAGAACTTACTCAACAATGCATTTAAATTTTCCATTGCCATTTTCTTGAACATTGTACTCTGGTTCATCATACCCTAAAACATAAAATACATAATGAAAGTTTTAAAAAATCCCTTTTTAAACTGATACTTCAGTATGTGTGCTTTTATGATGACCATATAATAATACTTCAACATTAAAAGTTTGTATAAAATTTATTTGTCAATTTTTTTTTCCACACCTTCTCTTTCAAAAAATCCTTTCAGTGCTTTTTTAGGATCATCTATATAGAGCTTTTCATTCTCTGGGTTGTTGATGATGTTTGCAAAAGGGTTTTCACCTTCATCTTCCTCTGCATCATCACCTGCAAAAATATATATAAAGACTGAATATTTTCAGCACTGATTGTATGTTTAAAAAAATTCAGCATATATAAGAGCTGATTAAAAAAAACTGTAACCAGTTTTCAAACAAGGTACTTTGTTTTAATGTAATGAAATGTGTGTTTTAAATTTAGAGAGAAGAAATATGAATAGATCCTTAGTTTGTAGTAAATTATATGCAGACAAAAAATATTTGCATTTGGATTAGCCAACAACCAACTTTATTAATTATCTGATTGTGGATTGTTTAAATTAGTGTTGTACCAGAATTAAGAAATAAATTAAAATTACTAGAGATTTTTGGGGTACTTTTGACAAATATGCACTTCAAGCAATGTATAGCACCTAAAAGGAATGGAAAGGAGATCCTAATGGAAAGGGAGAGTAAGTCAACTTAAATTCTTGTTCATACCTATTCCCCAGGAACAACCTCTGGCTTCCTCTTTGGCTTTTAATTCTTGGATCTTCCTTTCTTCTTCAGCCTGTTCTGCTTGTCTTAGGAACTCTGCTTCTCTCTTTTGTTTTTCTCTCTGTTGTTTCATCTCTTCTACACTAAGATTTGACTCCTCTTCTCTATCATCCTCTGGCCCCTATGATCGGAATATGTTTTAAATATGAATAAAGGTATCTATTTAGAATATATTGTAACATTTGCAAATGTATTAGATTCATCTTGGACTCCTAAAAAATTCATCTATTGTGTATTATAAATTTATTAGTAATTTTTAGTTGGATACATCATAAACAGTTACCTAAAAAAATTGCACTCCTTAAACATCAACTATTTCAGCTTCAATTTACTTTTGCCACTCAAAAATTCACAACCTCATTATTCTTACCTGTAAGATATGTAACCTAGAACTCCCGCCAAATTTCAGGACATGACCCACTCTAATTCTGTAATATTTTTTAGGGTATACTTTATTTTTGTTTATCCAGGTACCATGTGTACTGTCTAGATCATACAGATACCACCCCTTTTCCTGCTCTGGAGTGGGAGTCTTGCAGAACTGAACGACAGCATGGTGTCGAGACAGTGACGGGTGTTCCATGGGGACATCGCAACTTGGCAGTCTTCCGAACACAATGAAGGATTTATCTAACTTAATATTGTCAACAATTGTCCCATTTTTCAACACTTCAAATCTATATTCCTCCTCAGCGATGCCACCCCATGAGGGTTCTTTGTAGGGGATGGCAATCCGGGATTGTTGAAGCTGCTCAGCCGGTGATAGTTTACTGAGAGACTTAGACAAGCTGGCTGTAGTGCCTGGAGACTTATGTTCTACTGTAGATTTGTTTTCACTTGCTTCTTTTTCATCAGACGGTTCGGGTTTACTGTTCTCTTTTTTCAAAACTTTGTCCGTTGGCGTAGTACTAACGTTTTTATCGTCTGTCCATTTAGGTTTAGTAAGAAGTGGTATAATGGGAGTTTTGAAATTAATGGGAGAACATGTTTCAGTATTGCTTTTGATTTTTTCGGAACTTGTATCCTTTTCTGACTCCAATTCACGTGTTTTTTCAACCGAAACTTCCAATGCCTGAACTGGGTCCTCCATGTTGAATTCTACTGACGCTTACAACGTTAAGAAAATTATAATGATTTGTTTCTTTCCTGGATTGTAAAAACACTTTAATTATGGATATCAAAATACAATAATAATAAATATATATTTCTTTATAAAAAAAAATAACTGCATTAATAAGTTTTATTTATATGGAGTTTCTTTTTAAATGATATAAGTGTCTTTAAAAAGGTTATGCTAAAATCCACAAAAAGTATCTCTTTAACATGTTTTATGCGTATCGAAGTCGAAGTAAATATCTTTCTTTTTTTTAATTGCAAATTATCAATATGATATGATAAATTAACAAATAAACAATTGATAAAACAGGGACGATATATGTACCTGATAAAACAAATAAGTATATTTATTTTGATAAAAAAAAAAATAAGTACAGTACAGTAAGATTATTTTGATATTTTTTTAAAAAACAATTTATCATTTTTTAACTATATTTGAAATACGCGTCAATAAGCTGTCGCAAAGTATAAAACACTATATTAAATGAGTGACACTTTATTTTATTTTCATTTTCCCCCCTAATCATCAAGCCAATAGGAAGAAGATTTTTGATCCGCCCCTTATATTTACTCTAAAGGGAAGACAACCTCAGTTTTCCCCATTTTTTGTCGTCACTTCCTGTTTGTCTCGGAGTAAAGAAATCGTCGATCATCATCGTTAGAATCAATGACAACGAATTCCCAAAATGGTTTCATGACAATTAGGTATTAGTTGGGCGCATTTTTTATACAATGACTCAGGTAATTCACATCTTTGAATCCACGAAAGACCCCAATATGTGTTAGATACCATTCGATATTAAGAAATGCAAAGCCAATTGGGCCTCATGGTTCGCTTGCTCTGAGAAAAAGCTCATTACCTAAATTGTAAATCAGTAATGTGTAAGCTTTATGTTATTGGCATTTGATGTTCAAGAATTTGTTAAAACTGCAATATTAAAAAAACAAACTATTTTGCCTGTGATTTATATAAAGATATTGCGTCAATGCTGAAAATAGTTTTAATCTAAAGAATGACTCATTTCTCTTCATCTTTCATGCTTTGCATTTTCTACTCCAAAATACACAAATCATTTTCGTTTTCTCTGTGAATATGTTACTAACGTTTAAGTGCAAAAATTGGATCATCTGCATTATGGCCCCAAGCCAGCTATACCTCCTCAACAAATGTGTATACACAATGTACATAAAATAAATGGCAACAATCCATTCAATAATATATGGATAATGGGTGAAGCAATCCTCTCTACATTCACAGAAAATGTTATATAGTATTAATTATAAATATCTTTAAAATGATAATAAATAGAATCTTACCTAATTACTGGTCATGTGTAATCAAGTCAGAACCCACATCCATTTCTATTCTTTACACTGCTTTCAAGGTAGATTATTAAACAGCAGTGGGTTCCCATGATGAAGTGTAAATACCAGTAGGCTTTATAGCACAAGTTGAACTAAATGATGTACCAGTATAAATTGACATTGTAATACAAAATAGACTTCTTTTTTGAGCAGTGACAGTCAAGAAGAGGAGGTTATGGCCAATGCCTGTAAGCCAGGTCCAGCATTCCAATGCTAAGAGGATAAGGTTGGAGGACAGGATGGCAGAGGACAACCAGGAAAGTCCTGCCAATGGGGTATACCGGGTCGAGGAACGCCCGGAGCACGGCATGAAGATCCTACAGGGGCTCAACAAACTGAAGAATGACAAGATCCTCTGTGATGTCACCCTCATTGCAGAAGGTGAAGCTAATTAATAAAGAAGTATAGAAAGAATTGGATAAAAGAAGAAAATCATTTGTGATTTATTTCCTTGATTACACACATAGTAGTTCTATATAGAGTGACTGTTTATCTTAATGATAAACTTTATTAATGATAAACTTTAAAATATAGGCCAGGAGCTTATTTTCATATTTTTATCAAAGTAACTTAGCATATATTGTTTCTTAAAAATCTTGTAATTACTGAAAGATACTGATGTTGGAGATACCAATCTTCAACTGCATTTTGGGTACCGGTAATAGAATTATTGGATTGTTGTAGGTCATCGATTCGAGGCTCATCGAGTAATCCTAGTGTCCTGCTCTGATTATTTCCGATCCATGTTTACAAGTGGCATGAGGGAGAGCAACCAGCGAGAGATTGAGCTCAAGGGAATCACCTGCAAAGGACTGGAGAAAACACTGGAAATCATATACACTTCTACCACTACTCTGGAGGGGGATGACATCTTTGATGTAATTGCTGCAGCAACTCATCTCCAAGTCACACCTGTTATTGAATTCTGCGAGAGAAATTTTTTAAGCGGAATGAATGTTAATAATTTTTATGATTTCATTAACACGGCCAAGTTGTACAGTATGACAAATGCTCTAAAACAGATTGATGTTTTCATTGCGAGAAACCTGCGCGAGATCTCTAAAGAAGGAACACTGCATCTTTTAACTTATGACCAGATGGTGAATTGTCTTCACAGCGACAGACTTTGCCTGAAGGAGATAGAAATATTCCATATAACATGGGAGTGGTATAGACTCAATAGCACTCAGGATGAGCAGGCAAATCGTTTAATGAGTCTCATCAGATTCCCATTAATAAATCCCACTGACCTTGTACAGCATGTACAGGCAGTGGAAAAGATGATGGAGAAACCTGAACTAAGGCAAATGGTGCTAGCTGCACTGAACTACCATGTTGTGCCCCATTCCCAGCCTCTTGATAACTCCATTAACACTCAGCTTCGATGCTTCATGGAGAGACTTGCTAGTGTTGGAGGGAGAGAAATTCACCCTAATCCCTGCCTACATGATGAAATATTTGTATTTGATTCCAAAATCACGTCAAACAGTCTTTTGAACAGATCAGAAATTGCTTCCTTGCCCAGTGCATTAAGCCACATGCAGGTTGTTGTGTACAATAACTTCCTTTATGTACTTGGTGGGTGCACCACCCAGTGTGCGCATGGAGAATCTGCTGTGAATTCAGTCATGCGATATGATCCAAGATTTGATAGTTGGTTCCAAGTGAGCCCCATGTTACATAAAAGAGCATACTTCTTTGCAGGTGCATTGAATAATCGTATATATGCTGTAGGAGGAAAATTCAAAGATGGCAGTTTGGCCACAGCAGAAGCTTACAACCCAGCAGATAACACATGGGAGTTGATAGCTTCCATGCCAATGTCCTACCACGCTCATGCTGGAGCAGTGTATGGAGATCATATATACGTGTCAGGCGGTTATAGCGGCAACCACTTCACTCCAGATATGCAACGGTATGATCCATCCAACAACCAATGGGAAGACATGGCTGCCATGTTGACTCCTCGAGGCTGGCATGTTATGTGTGCTGCTCATGATAAACTGTATGTGTTTGGGGGCTGCAACTTGAATGTGAACCAGCAGGCACAACCTGTTATGCAGTCAGAGTGCTATGATCCAAGCACTGACCAGTGGACGATTATCAACCCTTTATCCATTTCCCACAAGGAGGCCTCTTGTGTTGTGTACAATGACCAGATTTATGTGTTGGGCGGGTACAATGTTCAGACTAAGACAGGGCAGAAGTTGGTCTCTCGTTATGATATTTACACGGGGATTTGGGAGACAGTGGGAGCACTTCCCAGAAGTCTGACAGGGGTGGGGTACTGCACCTTGAAATTGCCTGATTATCTTGGTAGTGACAAAGATTAAAAGGTTATTTTTCATCCATTACATGAATTCTATATCAGACTGTGTGAATTTGTTTTAGTTGAATAAAACAGTTGCAGAAGAATGTCATCTTGTACATGTTAATACAAGAATTTGTGGTAGACCTATTTAAGAAATGTTTGTGAAAGAAATTATGTGAAGCAATTGTGTAAGCTTGTTAAGCAGTCTAAAGAACATTTTTTCACTTTTTCATATTTTTTTTTATTTTTTATTTTTCATGTAGCTTTTGATTTGATGTGAATGAATGCAGCTACGTTCATATTGAATGAATGCATGTAGTAGTCCATCATGAACATAATTTTTACATGTATGAAAAACATTTTAGGATTTTTGCAGTTTTTATGGATAAAGGTCATAGAAAAGCTAAATTTCATTGAGTACTTAATTAAGATGCAACTTGCATGTTTTCATGCAAAATACCCTGTTGTGCATTTTATAATTCCATGTAATGCATGTGATTTGCTATTTCCCGTTTTTATATACAATTTACCGGTACTATGATTTGGGGGTTTTACTATCACTATTATGTACCGTACTCATTGTACTGTGTTACACCAATGCTTCTACACATACTTTATACATGTAAGTATTAAACACAAATGGTTTTTTTTTAAAGAAAACTGATTACAATTTTTTCAAATAAAAACTTATCGTTACGTAAATAACATTCTTGACTAAAGTTGAGAGTTGTATTTCGGTGTAGTTCAGTCTCCAAAATGTTTTGTGTAATTTGTGAAAAAAAGGATTTCTTATTACAAGATATTAATATAATAGTGCTGTTATAAACTTTATCAGTTTAGTTCAAATTGGAATCAAAATAAGTGTATAATTAATTACAATTTCTGGAAAACAGATTCTGAAAGTAATCTACCAAATTTTTCATCTTGTGGTCCATACTGGAAATGATAATTTTAACACTGGAATAAAATTTACATCCTCAAATCTAATTCCCCTTTCTTTTTTTAGGCCATGGAATATTTATTTAAAGAGTAATTGATTGATCATTTCATAAAATTTATAGATATCATAGAATATAAACATCAATTTTATGAGTTTACCTAGATGTACCCATATTTCTTGCAAGTGTACAAGTGTAACAGTAGTGTTATTATTTTAACCTGAGGAATTTTGCAAGAGTAAAGTAATGTTTTGTTATGGTATGTCTTTTATGATGAGATACTGTGAAACAAATAATGTTGCTATTAGTGTTTGACAGTTAAATGACAGACCATGTGATTTGTTATTTGAGAGATTTTGTTGACATGCATAAATTCAGTCAACTTTCAATAAAGTTTTAAAAAGCTTCCAACAAATTGTGTTCAATTATCACTCATAAACTATATATATATTTCACTTTCTTTGAAAAATGTGCAGTACATGTACATGGTATATGTTAATAAATTTACTTGTTTCGGAAAAATCTTTACAAAATACAACTTTTTTCAAATTATTTAAAATGCTGATTTTCTGATTAATTAAGCAACTACATGTACTTGTAATGCCACAAAATGTATAAATTCATGACTGACCTTCTGACCTAAATAATACCAAAGGGGGTTTTCTTTAGACTAACCATAAGGAGTTGAAATATTTTAATTTTATTTGATTGTGATGATAAAAAAGGGGGGGGGTAGTAAGAGAAACTATATCATCTGGAAAATATAATATACAATGTATAAATTTCTGACCTTTACCTTTTCACCTCAAAATTTATGATATTTGTTAGCTCACCTGAGCCGAAGGTTCAAGTGAGCTTTTTTGATCAAGATTTGTCTGTTGTCTATTGTCATCGTTATTAAACTTTTCACATTTTCAACTTCTTTTCCAAAACCACTTAGTTGACTTCAACCAAACTTAACACAAAGCATCATTGGGTAAATGGGATTCAAGTTTGTTTAAATTAAGGGCCACGTCCTCTTTAAAGGGGAGATAATTTAGAACTATTAAAAATTCGTTAATATTTTTCAAAAATCTTCCAATGAAAAACCATTTGGCCAGAAAAACTCCAATTTGTATGGAAGCATTCTCAGTGTGCAGATTCAATTTTGTTCAAATCATGGTCCCCGGGGGTAGGGTGGGGCCACAATGTCGGGATGAAGTTTTACATACCGGTAGTTATAGAGTAAATCTTTAAAAGTTTTAATTCTTCTCAAAAACCATTTGGCCAAAAAAGCTCAAATTTGTGTGGAAGCATCCTCAGGTAGTGTAGAAAACATGGCCCCTGGGGGTAGGGTGGGGCCACAATGGGGGGATGAAGTTTTACATAGGAATATATAGAGAAAATCTTTAAAAGTCTTCTCAAAAACCAATCGGTTAGAAAAGCTGTAACTTGTGTGGAAGCATCCTCGGGTGGGGGCTCAAATTTGTACATAGGAAGATAAAGAGAAAATTCTTCTCATAAATACTAAAACAACATAAGGGGCTTGATATTTACCATAAAACAAGAATAGAATTCCTGGGTCCCCCGCCGTTGAAGCAGTATACTAGTATACTGTACTGTGGAATCATTAAATTTCGTGGGGGCCAATTTTCGCGGATTGCTTAAATTTTACAGGTTCGTGGGGACGCGACCAAGGCTGATTTAAGAACTTAACCAAGGTATTAGTGGTATAAACATTTGGTATAAATTTCATGTAAATCCATCAAAATTTGTAGGCATGAGAGCGCTTACAAGGTCAATTTTTGGATAAAACGGAGTCATTATTGTGGTCAAAGTCCCATACCTCCAGCAAAAAGTATCGACCAATGCTAATTTTCGAACTTGAGCAAGGTAATAGGTGTATAAACATTTGGTATAAATCTAATAAAAATCCGTCAAAATTTGTAGGCATGAGAGCGCTTACAAGGTCAATTTTTGGATAAAACGGAGTCATTATTGTGGTCAGAGTCCCATAACTCCAGCAAAAAGTATCGACCAATGCTGATTTTCGAACTTGACCAAGGTAATAGGTGTATAAACATTTGGTATAAATGTAATGAAAATCCGTCAAAATTTGTAGGCATGAGAGCGCTTACAAAAAAGTGTGACGGACGGACGGACGGACGCACGGACACACGGACCCACGGACCCACGGACACACAGACCCATGGACACACGGACCCACGGACACACGGACCCACGGACGGACGCCCGGCATTTCTATGTCCCCGCTCCGCGTTGCGGCGGGGGACAAATATGTGGATAAAAATAGGAAGATTTTTTAACTTTTTGTGCAAGATCTAGTGTAATAAATTGTCAAGGTATTTTGAATTTGATACTGTAATGCTGATTTGATCCAATTTATGGCACTTGTTGCTCAAGTGAGCGATGTGGCCCCTGGCCCCTTGTTATTTATATTTTTCTTTGGGATATAAAGGAGTTACAATATGTCAAACTGTAATGCAAAAGCTTTCTTAAGATATCGCCTGTGAAAACCAAGTGTTACAGAAAGAATTGCACTTGAACAGATAATACACCCCTCTTTCAGTGAAAGCAAGTGACAAAAAGCTGCACTTGTTTTGAAACTATTCATGCGCGGATCTAGAGGGGGGGTCGGGGGGGTCCCGACCCCCCTGGAAAATGAAAATTTATAAAATTTACATAGTAAAATTATCGAAAATATGCCTCGGACCCCCCCTGGCAAACACAATTATCCTTCGGACCCCCCCTGGAAAATTTTTCTGGATCCGCGCATGCTATTAGATCTTTAATTAAATAGGAACACAAAAGTAAAATATGTATATAATTATTTTGTAAGACATTTTGTTTATGGAATAAGATACATCATTGACAATAGTAATAAGATTTAGGTTTTATACATTTCAATTACAGGCACATACCGTAGTAACCAGATCTTCACATTTTCAGTACATTCATTTATAATTAGTACCGGAATTTTCAAATGGAAGGAAAAACTGATCATAAACAATATACATTAAAGTGTGAATGACAGAAATATAAAAATTTACTAATTACTATAAACTTAATTGGGACAGTTTACATTTTTTTTATACAGTACAAACCCAGTTTACATGAGTAAATATTTGTTAGCTATCATACTTTATTCCTTATTAAAAGTCACAATTATCTATCAATAAATAAATCAAAATTAATTTAAGATAAAAATTGTGCCTACAATATTAACAAGAATTGAAACAAAATTTAAACTTATTAATAACATCATATGGACTGAATTACTGGTACATGTACATTAAAATTACATTTTAGGCTTTATTATATAAATAAAATATAAGTAAAATATACATGATTAAAGTAAAATGTAGTGAGTCAATCTATTTGCCAATCAAATATAGAATGTTTCAGATATTGATTTTTCCTACATGTAAATTATTAAAACCTTTAATTAGAGTATGAACTAATAATCTCAAAAATTCTATTCTGAATTGTCACCTTTTTAAAAACATAACTTGTATAAATTATCAAATTCATCATTTGATGTTTAGTCAAACTCATGAATTATGACCTATCAAATTCTGGAGTTTATTTTTCCACTCATCCTCCGAGATATCACTTGCCCAGGTTGGAATGTTGCTTTCTGGTAGTTTAATGGCCGTCATTGTCTTTTTGATTTGTTCTGATTGGTCCTGATTAATCTGAATGTCTCTGTTCACTTGCTGATTCCAAAGAAGTTCTCCAGGGGAGGGTCTCGGTAAATCAGGTACCTAAAATAACCACAAACTATGTCGTAAATACTAGTGCATTTTTTCTACCTGAAAAATTTAAGTCCTACAGGCAAAAATCATTCTATGTATTACAATGAAACAGCTTTAAAATTTTTGAGTTAAAAAAAAAAAGTAAATTTAAGTAGAATATAACTGAACTTTTTCTTATCACGTCTCTTCATATAGTCACTAGTAAAGATACTTATATCCATTATACTTAACAAGAGGCCCAGGGGGCACATTGCTCACCTGAGCAACAATAGCCATAACTCTGATCAAATCAAGATTAACAGTATCAAAATTAAAATATCTTCAGTTGACAATTAGGTACCGTAGATCTCTTACAAAAAGTAAAAACATCTGCCGATTTTTATCCACATATTTTTGGTAAATACCAAGCCCCTTTTGTCGTTTTAGTATTTGTGAGAAGATTATTTCTCTATACCTATATTAAAAGATTTATTTCTATTCCTACATAACCCCCCCCCCTTTGTAGCCCCACTTTTTTTTCTCCAGGGAATCATGGTTTGATCAAGATTTAATCTGCACAACCTGTGCTTTCACACAAGTGTTAGCTTTTTTGGCTGATTGCTTTTCCAGAAGATTTTTAAAGACTTTCTCTATATCTTCCTATGTAAACATTTTAGCCCCCCCCCTCCCACATTGTGGCCCCCACCATACCCCGAGGATCATGATTTGAACAAAATTGAATTTACACTACCTGAGGATGCTTCCACACAAATTTGAGCTTTTCTGGCTTCAAAGTTTTTGAGAAGATGATTTTTAAAGATTTTATCTATATATTCCTATGCAAAAATTCATCCCTCCCCCATTGTGGCCCCACCCTACCCCAGGGGACCATGATTTAAAGAAAGCTAAATCTACACTACCTGAGGATGCTTTTAAAGCATTTCCAGTTTTTTGGCCTCATAGTTTTTGAGAAGAAGATCTATGCCTCGGCTCAGGCGAGCTAAAAAGATTTCTTAGAATAGACCTATTCACTATATGCCAGTAATATGATATGATTCATATACTCATCAACATTCAACTTGAATACCTTCATATAAGATGGCATGGCCCCTCCAGCAACAAACTGTCCTGATGGTAGTCTGCTAGCTTCATCTGCTGTTGTACTTCTCTCCACATCAGCATCCACTATTACTCCACTTGTATCCACTGACATAGCTGGATCAACAGTCTCTGAGTTATCTTCGTCATCATCTGAATCACCATTTGACTGCTGAAGCATCTGGTATCCCCCATAACCCATATCGTCATCATCTAGCTCGCTATCAGAACTGTCCGCTATAATAATCTGATCAGGGACATCAACAGCATCCACCTCGTCTCCGTGACTATTTGGTTTCTCATTATCATCAGGTTGGGGTATTGGTGCCATAGGCATGAAATCAAATAAGTCTTTCCTTCTAAAATTGTAATTAAAAGATGTACCCGGTAGATGTATAACAAGTTTAATCGATGGAATCTTTAGATATGGTCCACAAAGGGAGTACAGTCAATTCATTTTTCCTGACTTTGAGTCCATGAGATTTTTAAAGATGAATTGATTGTGAACAGACTGTTGAACAATCACATATTTTTATTTTTATTGACTAAAATGTCAAAAGAATCAAAAAGAATTTCTATTAACTTAGATTGTCCTCTCTGTAATACAAACATTATATATTACACTGCCATACAAATAAACATCAGTACAGTTGACAGAAATACTTATTTCAAATGTCTGTGTATATATGTAACGTAGAATTTTTTAAAATATTTTTAAAGATAAGCAAGTTTTGAAGTATATTGCCGAACATTGACATTTATATCGTACGTTTATAATCTCCTTTGATCTCTTGCCTTTAAGTTTTCAAATACAGTCCCTCTAAAAAGTCACAGCCTGCTGATAGAAATTGACAGAATTGTAAAATGAAAGTAGAATTGAACGAAATAAACCGTACAGTAGCATATTCGTTTTGTTACACACCATAAAACATAGACATACCAACCATGAATGAGATTTAATTTATATGTCCTATGTTGTGTGTTATTTTGTATAAAATATACTGAAAATTAATTAAAAGATTCCACGTTGTCTAAGATTTGAAACAACTTCTCTGTACAATCTAACTAATACCGAACTGAGAAAATGGGTCATGTCATAAAATTTGCAGAGGTATTAAATGTTTATTTCTTCCTCTATTTATGTTTATTAGAAGATTTTATATACCACAAAAGCTATTTCATTTCATTCTTAAAACTACAGATTACTATTGTGGTCGCTTGCTAATATCACGTATCTTATGTGGCAATAATGGCAATATTATACTGAGGAAATTCAAGTTAATTTGGTATATGTGTACCGGGTTAACTCTTGATAGAGCCTAGGATTGTAGTCATCAAGGATGGAGATCATTGGGGAGGATTGATTCTGAATTCTATGAAATTAAGAGAATACATCTGTTGCGGGATGGGATAAATTAGATAGAATGTTCTATCGTTAAAATGACAGATGTCCTACGGACCCGGTTTAACGATAGAATTCGTCCCATATACTCGCTTCGTAGCAAATAAAAAAATTATATCGCGCTATATCTCGCCTAAATTTTCATATGATTGGTCTCAAATACCTACAATGTTGCTCTTTTATAATCCCATTTTACCTCATAAACTGTTTTTGTAACGAAATCACTGCCACTTGTAACATCACATTTGAAAATTCGCTGTTTACGGTCGCCATGTTTAGGATAAAATCCGAGACATTCCGAGTACGATTTCCTACAAAATGGCAGGCACATTCAAACGTGTTTATTAACAAAATGCCTTAGTACGACTAATTAAATGGATATTTTGTGGATTTAACTACATATGCATGTTCAAAAAGGTTTGTAGTGTATAAAAATGTGTTTTTCCCCTGCAGATTATTTTTAATAGACTTAAAATCGACGCGAAGCTGATCCACTTCGCGGCTGCTACATTGCAAGTATATGGGACGAATTCTTACTGTGACCTGAGCGTAGCCTGGTCACGGTTAGATTATTCTTTCTAGGGATAAATAACCCAAGTTATAAATAACCGAAGTACCCATATGGCCAGAAATTAGTCCTGACTTTTACCCCATTTCATTTGTAACCAGTAACAAGGCACTGTTTTCTGGTGACAAAAGTAACATATATGACAAAACTGTTTATTTTCTTTCCGCTGGTTGGTTTAATTCCATCCAGTAACAATGGTGACAAAAGGTAACAGAGGTGACAAGCCTTTTTCTGTTTAGCAGGGGGTCTTATTTTATTTGGTTACAATGGTTACAACTATATTCGATTGGTGACTAACGGTAACAGAGGTGACAAGCCTTTTTCTGTTAAGCAGTTGGTCTTTTTTGGGTTACAATGGTTACAATTATATTATATTGGTGACAAAAGGCAACATAGGTGATGAGCCTTTTTCTGTTTAGCAGGGGGTCTTATTTTATTTGGTTACAATGGTTACAGCTATATTCTCTTGGTGACATAGGGTAACAGTGGTGACAGTCATTTTCATGTGTTACAGGGGGTCTAATTTTATCTAGTTACATTGGTAACATTGGTTACAATGGTTATCCTTACCCTAACCCTAAACTAGCCCTAATCCTAACCCTAACCTAACCCTATTTTGTAACCACTGTTACCAGTCACAAGTACATAAAATGTTGAAAAATATTCATAGTCAAGCATTGTAGCCAATGTAACCAATGTTATTGGTTATAAATGAAATGGGGTAAAAGTCAGGACTAATTTCTTGCCATATATAAAGTATCATACCAGAATTTGAGCCAGGGCCCCCTGAATGATGAATCTCTTGCCAGGAGCTCTACCAACTGAGCTATCAGATGCCGCTATTCGATCCAGTCTGATCGTCACATTCCTCCTCCTTTAAATGATCTTCCCCTTGAAGATCACCCATGGCTTTTTCCCCTTTATCTTGGTCTTGGCACGAAATGGAACTGTATGGGAGTAATAATGATAGGATTTTAACCCAGGCCCCTGAATTCTCTAGTCAGGTGCTCTACCCACTGAGCTATCAGGCGCTGGTATTCGAATCAGTCTGACTGTCACATTCCTAAACAGGTTGGGACCAATCGCCCAAATGGGATATAATAGCCCGTTTGGGATACAATAGCCCAAAATATAAACTTTTTCTGTCACCATACTATTACAGAGGTTAAATTGATCCCTCAGTATATCCAAAACTTCTTGGGGATCAATTTTACGAACTATAGACATACAGAAAAACTTCTTTACCAAAAGTTGTTGCATTTGATACTCATTAAATAAATGCAGATTTATATCAAAACTTTCAAAATCAGAAATTTTAATTTTTTGCACTTTAAATTCATATCCCATTTGGGCTATTATATACCAAACAGGCTATTATATCCCATTTGGGCAATTGGTCCCAACCTGTTAAAGGGATACAGAAGAACGTTTCCTTGCAACTATGATAAATATATTTTGTGGTGATGTCTTATTGAGTGTTTTGTTTTCATTAGCTGGCAAAAGCTCTGAGAACAGCTTCAGCTGAATTCAACAGAAGATTATGCAAGCAATGTCAAAATAACATCACACAACAAAGGTAATGCATGCATGCTGATTTTTTAAACTTACATGTATTTACTCGGTGTTTGTCGGTTTGAATCAAAAAAACAACCCACCTTCATATTCAAAGAATACATAAACAGTTTATGTATAACAACTTTCTTTAAAGTAATTAAATTTTAAAAATTCTCAACATTTTACCAGTATTAACTTAAAGATATATCAATTTTTATATATAATGAAAAAGTCAGTAACTTGTTTTTGTTTAGGAAATGGTTTTCAACAGGTCCCAAGTTATTTGGTGTTTGGGAGCCAGATGGGCTTGTAAGTGTTTCATTTTATACCTACATGTACACAAATATCATTCATATGTACTGTCTTTAAGACCAATGAAAAATTTGCAAAGCTCACTTTTCCACAATATATCGGTTTTCCTTTAGAAAGTGCTACATTGTACTTAGATCAAGAGTGACCTCCTCTAAATATCTTGGGTGTCCAAGTACGGTAGCACAGTGGAGAATGCATTGGCTTCTCACCACTGCGACCCAAGTTTGAAAGTTATATAATTTGTAGAACTTGTTAATCAATTGTTGTTAAATAAATAAAGTTCAGTTAAATAAGACAGTACATGTATCTTGTTTTGGCATTTTCAGGACGAACCCAAGGTTGGAGAATGCAAGAAGATTGACATAAAGATGAATGGTTATGATTATGTGGTTTTAGAATCGTTTAGTAAATTTATGAAGTCAGTCAGTACCACCATGGACCTGGACATGAAAGTGTAAGTTATTGTCTTGTTGTTTTATCAGCTTATTGCATGTAAATGCATGTAGAAATATTCCCTATGGCTATCTAGATCAAAGTATTTTGATAAACTTTCTAAAAGTTTTTTTTAGGAAAAAATATAATTCAGAGTGTAGTTTCAAAGAGCAAGTGCACAAAAAGTACAATTCATTCTTTAAAACATATTCAGCAAAAGTAGAAAAATTTTGCATAATGTTAGTTTCTCAAAACTTGATAAACACAAGAAATGTGAAAAGGAGATTTAACATTTTTGTAACATATTTTAAAAGTGATGATTAATTTATGTATTTAGTGTGGATTATATTGTTGAGTAACATTTTTTTGTATACATACATGTATACTCACCAAACACTATATGAGGCAACAGTTGAAAGGCTTCATGTTAGCAACAGTATTTTTTTTTTAACAGAGTTGCTATCCCACCCAGAACCTCTTCAATAAAGACTTTCTTTGAAAACTCAACAAAAGTTCAAGAAAATTTTAGTTTGAAAAGATATGAAAGGAAGTTACGAGTGAGTATCATTAACTTCTGAATATATTACAATGACATACATACCGTACATGTATGTAAAATGGAAACTTAATTTAAAATGGTATGCTATACAGGATTAACTTAATTTTTAACTTTTTATGATCTTTTCATTACAGTTTGACAGTATTTTGTGCACAAAGTTTACTATATTTTTGGATGTCTTAAGACATAATTTACCAGCAGGAGTGGACTTCGAGTTAAAAAGTGTAAGTGAATGGGGATTGACATCTTGAATGTTCGTCATACCTCTGGGTCTCTTATCTGCTATTGTTTCTTACTGGTATTAACTATAAAATTACTTAATGAGTGACTGTGTGAGAATGATTCATTCTACCTCTTATAAGAGTTTACGATATGTTAATATGAACAATGAAGATATGTTAATCAAGGGGGCCTCATTACGATAAATACATCATAATTTACCCAAAAATTTGAGAGCGAGTTCACAGGAAAAAAAGAATGAAGTGCCATTTTGCTGATTAAAAGTCTCATCATTTTATCATGTAAATAACAACAAGTAGCTCAAGTGAAATATGAAAATTATTTTTGAAATGTTCTGTAAAACCGTACGGGAAAAATGTGTATATATTTGTTTTTTTATTTGTAGTTCTCAAAGGAAGAGGAAGAATATCGTTTTATACCAAGTGAAGAGAAGTTAGCTTTGTTATCCAGACTTGCTTCCCTAGAAAAAGAAAAATTAGAGAGAGAAAGGAGGAAAGACAAGTTTTAATTCTGCCAAAAACTGATAGAACAGGAAATAATGAAATATATGAACAAGAAGACTAAGTGTAAATATGAGACATACATGTATATTTTAATAAATGAGTCTTTACATTCATGGACTGCTACTTATCTTGCACATTTTTTAGACCCTGCTCTGCAGGCCCTATATTAATTCATCTGCCCACCTGACATTACTTGCGCCAAGCATATTTTTATCTTCTCTTGATCCAATCTGACTCATAGTTAACCCACAGAGTGCCTTTGGTTAAAGAATGTGCAGTAACCTTGAACCAAGTTTGTAGGTATGAGGTGAAGGTCGTACCAGTCAAGTAAAATTCTTATCCTACCATGTATTATCTTCCTTTGGTTCAATTTCAACCACAGTGTGCCTTCGGTCAAAGGTTATGCAGTGACCTTGAAGAAGGTTAAAGTGTATGGTCATATCAGACCTCTGTTAAAAATAAATTCTTGTCAAGACCATACCTTCTAACCCCTTACCTCTATCTGACTTGTACTTCATATAAAGAGTGCTTGTGGGTATAAGGTGTGCAGTGACCTTGAAACACATTTTTAAGTCAAATGCAAAGGTCATAGGAAATCTCTTTGAAATCCAGTTTTGGACCATTATTTCTTTACCATTGGCCAAATGTTGCTCAGACTTTACTAAAAGACTGCCCTTGATTTAAATTTCTATGTCAAATGTTAAGGTCATAACAGACCTCTGTGTAAAATCCTTGTCAAAATTAAGACCCTATAGTATCCCCCTTGGCTTTATCTGCTTAAAATTACACAGATGAATGCTTGTTGGAAGTATGATAGCAATGATCTTGAATTACATTTCTAATTCGGAGGTCATCGTCAAAGCAATGTCATTCTAATGTCCTTAACAGGTGTCACTACAGTATTAATTTTTACTATATATTCTTACCAAAATTGCGCAACTTTAGATACAGATTAAAAATTCTAAACGAACTTCTGGGGAAAATCCTCTTGAGATCTTTTTAAACAATACTTCATTTACAATCTAGTACAATGTAGCAAAAAACACCCGTGCATCCAGCAAGGCATGAGACTTTGTTTACGTCAAAGTTACACGTGCTTGAAAATCAAGCCCGGGCCTTTTCACCCCTCTCCGGAAACAACATGCATCAAAAATTCAAATGACCTCGCATTGTTACAAAACCTGGATAGTCGGACATCTTACACATTGTTTTTCAGCTCATAAAAAAATCAGCTCCTGTCTCGGGTGGAAGCGCCCCTAATTCAAAGGGGAATTTGGGAATTATTTTGCCTCAGCCATGTTTTGACGTGAACCTTCGGTGAAATACTGTTATGACACCTGCAATTAAAGGTGTTTTTCTGTATGCTCATTTGTACAACAAACAAAACAAACATTGGGTAAATTTAAAAGTGAAGTTTTATTCTATTACAGATATCTAGTAACTACAGTTGCATATTAACTGATATTGATAATAAATGTTGCAATGTCTACATGAATTTTATTTATATATAAAAAATGTAAACTGCATACAGCCTTACATTTTGATATTATTACAATTACTGGAACTGCTTTAATTTGTAGTTGGAAAAAAATGGGGAAATTCTGAGGTGATTGGTGCTTTCATCAAAATACAACTGTTAAACAAAACTGACATTTATGTCATTTATATATTTGCAAAAAATTCATTTGGGGTGGGAGGGGGTGGGGCTTTGCAAACTGTAAGCTGTATACAGTGTACATTAATACATATGGTACAACCTCTAACCAGATCCCATACACATCGTCTGTGTACAACAAATGAATAACAAGAGGCCCAGGGGCCACATCGCTCACCTGAGGAACAATAGCCTTATATCTGATCAAATTAGCATTACAGTATCAAAATCAAAATATCTTGACAACTAAGAACAGTAGATCTTGCTCAAAATATTTAAAACATCTGCCGATTTTTATCCACATATTTTTATGGTAAATACATAGCCCCTTTTGTTGTTGTACCTGTAAGAAGATTTTTCTCTATTCCTATATAACCCCCCCCCCCACTTTGTGGCCCCACTTTTCTCTAGGGAATCATGGTTTGATCAAACTTTAATCTGCACAACCCGTGCTTTCACACCAGTTACTACTTTTTGGACTGAAAACTTTCCCAGAATATTTTTAAAGATTTTCTCTATATATTCCTATGTAAAAATTCATCCCCCCATTGTGGCCCCGCCCTACCCCCGGGGACCATGATGTAAACAAACTTGAATCTACACTATCTGAGGATGCCTCCACAAAAGTTTGAGCTTTTCTGGCCTTATAGTTTTTAAGGAGAAGATTTTTAAAGATTTTCTCTATATATTCCTATGTAAAAATTCATCCCCCCATGGTGGCCCCATCCTAACCCCCGGGGACCATTATTTAAACAAACTTGAATCTACACTATCTGAGGATGCCTGTGCTCAAATTGGAGCTTTTCCGGCCTAATAGTTTTTGAGAAAAAGATTTTTAAAGATTTTCTCTATATATTCCTATGTAAAAATTCATCCTCCATTGTGGCCCCACCCTTCCCCCCAGGGACCATGATTTAATCAAACTTGAATCTACAATATCTGAGGATGCCTGTGCTCAAATTGGAGCATTTCTGGTCTAATAGTTTTTGAGAAGAAGATTCTTAAAGATTTTCTCTATATATTCCTATGTAAAAATTCATCCCCCATTGTGGCCCCACCCTACCCCTGGGGACCAAGATTTACACAAACTTGAATCTACACTATCTGAGGATGCCTGTGCTCAAATTGGAGCATTTCTGGCCCAATAGTTTTTGAGAAGAAGATTTTTAAAGATTTTCTCTATAAATTCCTATGTAAAAATTCATCCCCCCATTGTGGACCCACCCTACCCTCGGGGACCATGATTTAAACAAACTTGAATCTACACTATCTGAGGATGCTTCCACTCCAATTTGAGCTTTTCTGGCCTAATAGTTTTTGAGAAGAAGATTTTTAAAGATTTTCTCTATATATTCCTTTGTAAAAATTCATCCCCCATTATGGCCCCACCCTACCCCCAGGGACCATGATTTAAACAAACTTGAATCTACACTATCTGAGGATGCTTCCACTCCAATTTGAGCTTTTCTGGCCCGGGGACCATGATATAAATAAACTTGAATCTACACTATCTGAGGATGCCTGTGCTCAAATTGGAGCATTTCTGGCCTAATAGTTTTTGAGAAAAAGATTTTTTTCTATATATATTATGTATAAATTCATCCCCCCATTGTGGCCCCACCCTACCCCCGGGGACCATGATTTAAACAAACTTGAATCTACACTATCTGAGGATGCTTCCACTCCAATTTGAGCTTTTCTGGCCTAATAGTTTTTGAGAAGAAGATTTTTAAAGATTTTCTCTATATATTCCTTTGTAAAAATTCACTCCCCCCCCCCCCATGGTGGCCCCACCCTACCCCCGGGGACCATGATTTAAACAAACTTGAATCTACACTATCTGAGGATGCTTCCACTCAAATTTGAGCTTTTCTGGCCTAATAGATTTTGAGAAGATTTTTAAAGATTTTCTCTATATATTCCTTTGTAAAAATTCACCCCCCCCCCATTGTGGCCCCACCCTACCCCCGGGGACTATGATTTGAACAAACTTGAATCTACACTACCTGAGGATGCTTCCATACAAGTTACAAAATTTCTGGCCTAATAGTTTTTGAGAAGAAGATTTTTGCAAAATACCTACAAATTTTAAATAATTCTAAATTATCTCCCCTTTAAAGAGGGTGTGGCCCTTCATTTGAACAAACTTGAATCCCCTTTACCCAGTGATGCTTTGTGCCAAGTTTGGTTGAAATCTGCCCAGTGGTTCTGGAGAAGAAGATGAAAATGTGAAAAGTTTTCAACGACAACGCCGACACCGACGCCAACGCTGACAGACAACGGACAAATTTTGATCAGAAAACCTCACTTGAGCTTTCAGATCAGGTGAGCTAAAAACAGATAATGCATGTACATGGAAGACATATGCTCTGAAAGACTTTGGTATAAGTAACATCCGCATCAATGTAATGTTACAGTACTCATAAAACCACTGACAGTCTGCTGGTCCTCACACCACCCCAAAGTGAATGACTTTTACTGAGGCATCCTCCTCCTCATCCTCTTGATTCTGAAATAAACCATAGACATATTGATATTAATTGAAACTCCACAAAGTTTTTGAATTGATGTTAAACAGACTACACAGTTCTTGGAAAGGTTCTCAAAGTCAAACTTTTTCACAGGTTTGGGATGTTTTCTTAATCATGATATGCCCAAGTACTAAATTAACAGTCTAAGTGAAATCCAATTTTCAAAACTTACCTCGCCATTCCCAGTATCAGGCAGGTCTGCAATTATAAGACTTGAATTTAAGGGGTGCAGATTTATTTATCCTGTACATCAACTCATAAATTACAATGCTGGAAGCTGCTGATGCATAATTATAAGATTTTGGGTTTTACCTTGACCTACATTTACTGTATATGTCTTGTGTGCACTAACCTTGATCCTGCCAGTCCGTGTCCTCTATGTGGGAGTGAGAGAACCAGCCAGGGTCGTCCAGCTGTAGGGCCGCAGTGTAGTCATGTATAAGGTCAGCCTCCAGTTCAAGGTCACCAAGGTAATTAGGTCTGTAAAGGAGATTTGGATAAAGTGTAGTAACTGTATATTGACTATACATATTTGTAAAGTTGGTTGAAATTATTGTTTCATTGGCAGATAAAATGAAAATATTGCCAAAATATAATATGCAAAATCTTCTATTAAACATTTTCCATATGGTATTCTTTTAAAACCGTTAATTCCAACAAAACAAAGAATACTTTATAGTAAAACTGCATTTGCTAAAAGTTTCTAGAGCCAGTAACATCTGAAGCCTGTTCACCAGAGATCGCTCGCCAAAATTCCCTATCCCTTCAATACAAAATTTCACAAGTGCTCATGAGCACTCACTCTGCTGAACAGGCCTCCAATAGAGGTGTTATCATCAGGTTTAGTTTTACCTGTCAGATAGGTCCCCATTAATGCCATTATGTAGATGTCTGTTTTCCTGTAAAACCTGGTGCTCCCCATGTTGCCATGGGTGTGTTCGAGAGGCTGGCAGCTGTAAAAGTCATTCCATTCCACAATTTAAAAACTTTACAAAAATCAATAAGCTATTACGACCAGTAGATGAAGAAATTGAACTTTTTTGTCACAACTCGCATACCTCATTAACATTAAAGTCAGAGTGATTCTGTGCATTGTTATTATGATAGCCATTTTGTAAGAGCCCATCATCAAATCCATCAAAGGATTCTGAAAATAAAAACATTTTGGTAATCATACTTAAGTGCATATCAATATCATTACCTGACACTAAATTTAAAAACACTTCTTTGCTAAGTTTCTAATTTTCAAATACATTAAAATACAGCTTACCAATGGATTCTGTTTCAACTTGTTCCGCTTTCCGTTTGGCCACCTCTGCTAATGCAGTCTCACCTTTGTCCAGCGCCATGTAATGTATGTCCTTGAATATACATATTCACAACAATGAAACAAAAATGAAACCAGTTCAAGCACATTTATACATATTGTCAATGAAACCTAAGAGTCTTGCTTACCATGAACAAATCTCTTGCACCAATATCAACAGCTAGAAGGAATGCTTTATCAAATCTGGAATACCTAGAAGAGAATAATTAGAATATATAGAAACTGAAACAAAAAATCCAAAAGACAAAAAAATTTTGATAATGTTTAATAAAGTCTATGAATGAAAAATTCAGGAATTTTGCAAGGGGGATAACTTTTTTGACATTACTCTTGAATGTACCTGAGGAGATGGTGGAAAAATCGGCGAGCCAGTCTGCTGATGGGATCTCTAAAGTCAAGGATGACAACCTCTGACAGTGGGTATTTTGGAGCATAAAATGTTCCCAAGGTGGTCTCCAACTGGCCTATCATGATGAAGAGAAATACAGTGTACAAGCAAACATTTATGTCATGAAAACAACCAAGAAAGGAAAATTTATATAAAATTCACAGTGAATCACATTGCTTCATGATTGCTAAAATACATGTACAAAAATTGTTGAAAGCATCAACATTTTATCATAGCTTGTATTGCAATCAGACATTTTTAAAGGGAGTTTAATTCCTACAGCAATCCCTAAACATTTTTCTATAGGAAAATGACAGGTCTCGCATTACTGTCATAAAATACAGATATTTTTTTATTTTCAAGTTCCTGACATGTTGTTCTTACTTTCACGCTCCGCATTTAGGGGCAGACGCAGCAAATGATTGACAATGGTGGAGAGGCTGGAGTATGCTGTGGTACCATCAGTGTCCCAGTTCATACTGCTCAGTAATGTCACCGCCTGTAACAAATAAAAGTAGTTATTTTAAAAATGGATACTTTACTTTGCAAAGTTGAACAAATTTACCTAGAGAGTGAATGCTGAAGAATCTTAAAAAGTGGTTAAAATCTTCCATGTTAAAAAAAAAATCATTAGGTGGACCATGAGCTCAATCCGTGTATTCAGTGGTGAGCTGGTACTTGGACCTACCTCATCTACCTGCCGATTCTTCAGATACTCTTTTATCAGCTCCAGACCCGAGAAACGTTCTCTACTGACAACACCTAGATGAAGCTGAAGCAAACATGGCGGACCTCTGGAGGAGAAATTTATACGAAAGTGCAGAAATAACATATTAAAAGTAATTACTGGTACATGTACTTATAGTTAGCAAAAATGCTATTGATTTATCACTTCCATTCAGTGTGGTTTCTACCACCAGTATTAACAATTCCAAGTAACAGGAAAAGTAAGATTATATTTATATATACATGTATATTAAAAAAAAGCTACTTTTCAAAATGCATGAAGAGAGCATCTGTGTAATCTCCATTCCAATCCACCGAATCTGGGTCATGTTGACACCATTTGATCTCCTTCAAGGACATTTGAGATCTGCACAGAAAAAGATTAAGCCTTTAGTTGTATATCAGTGCCACTTCAAACATGGTTAAAACACTCATCAAAAATTTGTAAACAAAAACAAAAAAAACCAACTAAATCATCATTACAATTCTTACTTGAAAAACTTGTGGAGCTGTAACACCCTCTGGGTAATCTGATCCTCTGAGACCAACTGAATTCTGAGAGGGGTCAAAGCCAGGTCAAATACCTAACAGATGCATAAAAGGTAATTAGTTTCAAAACCAATTGAGAAATAAATGTGTTCTTTAAACATCAAACATTCTTCTTTTGTGAGAAGTGCTGGTGGACCTATCATTTCATCAGTATTCTCTTTAAAATCTATTTTTAAGTTGTCAACATTTTACTAACATCTGCCTATACATGTAATGGTACATTTCTAAAAGCTATAAAATTCTACTGGGTAAATACATTTATATGTATGTGTACCTGGTAATAAAACTCCATTGATTTTAAAAAGAATATTAATGAGAGAGAGTAAAAAAATCAAATGATATATATTATTTGCTATTTATCATTAAAGAGTACACACAATGTACTTGTATATTATTGTACCTGTAGGTCTCCCCGGGCACTCGCAGCAAAGAACACCGTTCCCTGGGGATGCCAGACCACTGACACAGGAACCTATTACATTAATGTAAGGAGCGAGAGTTACACAGCAATTACTATTTATAGATATCAATATCTAGCTAGACTTAATGAATTGGTATACCCATCTGATTGAAATAGCTCCCTTATAACATGCAAAATAATGATTTGTGTAAAGAAAATTCAATCAATATTATGTATATGTATAGTAGATTTCATCTATGTACCATGAGATATCCTTGTATGGTCCAGGCAAACATCAAATAGATGGAAATGTTGAAATTATTAATCAGCTCTATATACTAGATTGTGAATTATTGCTTACCACTGAAGCTCTGATCATCAGTGTTGCTTTCCGCACCTCATCATACAAAACCTATCATTAAATAAAACGTTTATACATGTACCATATGTAATGGGTAGAATGTGAAAATAAAATACCATGATAACATCAACTAATAATTTCTTCAGGAAAAAACAACGCATTATTTTTTCCCCATAAATTCTACTCACTAGTGAGCCATCAGAACATCCGAGAACCAGTTTATCTTCACTGGGATTACGACACTGGCAGATCACATGACTTTTGAGGGGTATGCTGGTCACACTTATTCTCTGAATCTAAAAGTACAAATGATTGTTCACAGTGTATTTCTAACAAAACGGCAACTAATAAGGTTTTCTCAAATCTTCATGATAGATACCCATAAAGCAATAAAGAGCAGCATACCTTTCCTTGCACAATCTCATAAGTGCAGCACTGAGCAGTTGTGTCCCCTCCCCCACTCATGGCCTGCTCCACTGTGAACACTCTGTGTGGCTGTAGAGAACTAAACAACAAAGACCCATCAATCAATGGTAATATAGCAGAGGTGTGATGAAGCTAAATCCCTTCAATAATCTATTATATCTTATACTGCGGTACAACACCAAGTAATTTGATCCCATATCTACATACCTGAAACCAGCATAGATAGGGTCACACTCTGTCCTTGCAAAGGTCAAAACATCAATGTTAGGTCTGTAAGATAAAACATAAACATTCAAATATGTGTGTGAAATTCTTTGCAGAAGATAAACAATACAGAACTGGCAATAATGATAATTTGCTTTAATTTTCATTTCTTTCAAATCATATCTGTAAATACCGTAACTAAGAATGACTACAGACCCATGTAAGGATAAGACAATCATGTTGGCTCGGTCTTTTTCTGAGGACATAGGGGACCAGGGCCATGCTTCCTCACTAGATGTAGGCCACCACACCAACAGCTGAAAACAGATCATTAAGATACATGTAACTATCAGCGGGAGAAAATTATAAATGCATATTTGGTGTACTGGTTCTTTCACAAGTCAAAAAAAAGGATGCAATATCAGTCCAGAAAAAAGGATGCAATATCAGTCCAGAGCTATATCATAGTAACAGCCCCCTCCCCTCATTCTCCTAAAAACTCGGCCATCATAGATGTATATTTACAAGTACATCTACCAAGTATTTCTTAAGAAAACCGATTGTTATTCATAGTTTTATAGAAACTGAAAGGACTGAAATCCAGTTCTAACCAGTTTATCGATCAGTCAAAACCTTGAGCAACCTAAGAAAATTCACAGACTGCACGAAATTATCATGATGCCAGACTCAAATTCCCATATAGGATGACTTGGCTATATACCGGTATTTCTATTATCTAACACTGGATGTACATAAACAATAATTTAGTTACTTTGACCTACTTTTTATAATTAATTCAATAATTGTTAAAAGAAAGATGTAAATATAAACAATAAAATGCTTTCTTTGATAATTTATGCAGGCTATGAAGGTAGTAATCATATTGCACAATCTGATTAAAATCAGCTGTTCTGATACGCTACCGCTCTCGAACATCGATGTTCGAGAGCGGTAGCGTATCAGAACAGCTGATTTTAATCAGATTGCATATTGCAGAAAAAATTGACATAACTCGCGTTATGTATCTTTTTTTTGCAATGTCGCTACCTTCATTATAATCCTACATGAATCACCAGAGAATTATTATTATTTTAATAAATCTAAGATCATACATGTACTATAGCACTAGCAATAAAATATTTTCTTCTCCTTTGGACCAAATCTTACACCACACACTGGTGATGAAATACTGTCTAATAAATTGTTATATGACATGTACAAGTATCTATCCATTCATCAATAATTCATATCATCAGCCAAGACCGAATATCATGGTGTTTCTCTAGGCCCGCGCTTTCTTATGGCTGCCCTTCATTAATAATTCAGGCTTGAAGCAAGCACAGAAACAAAGCAAAAACAATATTCTTATTTATCAATTATTCACAAACTCCTTCAACATAATGCTAAAGAATTTCCTGTAAATTCTTTATTTACAGTACACTAGAATTATTGCTGTCGGATAAAATCTATTAGGATGATAATTTGCAAATACCATATACATGTATACAGCCAAAAGGTGAGTGTCTGTGTGTATATTTATGTGTATCAGACTGTTTGTCTTTATAATAATTTCATTATAATTGTTGATTCATGAATTAGTAACACGTAAGTTTTGCATGCATACATTTCAGATTCTCTCAAACTCATAAAAGAAGAGGATGGATGTAATTGAAGTTGAAACCTCAGCATCTCAGCTAGACAAGGAGAGGGAAGACCACCAAGTACCAATACCGGTACATACTAATTGTGATTCTGTGGAAAAAACTTATGCTTATTTTCTTCCATGTGAGAAATCACAGGTATGGTGTCCCAGGGAAATATTTCCAGAGAACATAGCTTTCATTGACAAGAAGAAGAAATTCTGTAGGGAGAGAAAGTCAGAAGAACTCTCCTATCCCAAATCTTTAGATGCTGAATTCATAAAAGATCCTCAGCTATGCGAAGAAGTTTTTCAGCTTTCACTTTATCACACAATCTTGTATGGGAGTTCCCACATTCATACAAGGTTTACAAAAGGATACACTGATCTTAGCTTCCAGACCAAGATCAATAAAATCACAGTCAGTGAGGAGCTTAAGAAATTCATGTCTGCTGTCAGCATTAAGTGCTCACAAATGTTGAGAGATGTTGGACTGCTTTGTGATTACATTGAACTTGATGCAGAGAAGGATTTCTTTGTTTTGTCTCAAGGAAGCATGATCAATGTCAGAACGTCTGTCAATGTTTTAAGTCTGTCTGAGGAGCCCCAGCCTTGGCAGACGTCAAAATCCGATTCAGAGGAAGAGCAGGATGATTTGCGGGATTATGGGTATTTGAAAATTTCCTCAAAGAGCACAAGAGACAATCAAAGAAAGAAAATGTCTACAGACAAATCAAGCGTTAGCAAAATTGAAGAACAAAATTACAAAGATCCAAGTACTATCAATGTTTTGTTGAGTTTTAGAAACTGGATACCTGCAAAAGAGGTTTTTTTGAAATATATGATAGCCCTGGCTAACACTAACCACAACACCTATCTGTTGGTATGTCACCTAGGTCCTTTGGTAGAAACACCCAGAATTACCCTGTATCAGTATATGATGAGCAGTCAAGTACGAAAATTATGTAAGAACCAGGGAGAGGAAAAGAGTGCAGGTGAGGAAAATGAATTAAAGATGGAGGCACATGGAGAATTCATTTATAAAGATAGCAGTGATGAAGAATCCAATGACAGTTCACCAGAAATTACTGTAGTCGAAACAACTGATTTCAAGTTTGTTACCGAGAAGAAAGAAGAGGACGCAAAACGTAAACACAAGAAGGTTCAGATTGGAGGCCATACTATTTGTGAGACTCCAAAACCTGCACCAGATTGCATGGCACCAATAGTGATCCCTGTAGAATCGGACAGTAGCGATGAGGAAAAAGAACCTACCGCCCATGCAGAAACAACAGAAGCTCAAGTAAATGAGGGGCACAGGAAAGAAGAGGATGACAATTTCCATAACAAGATAGACGCAAATGAGGAGAGAGTTTCGAATTCAAATTCTAGTTCAGATGAAAAAGTGCATGAAAGAGGGAACAATGGGGCAGATGGAGGCATTGATACACGCTCTGTTTCTGTGATGAACCAATCACAACTGCTGAAACTAACTATGGAGGAAATCTGGCAATACTGGAGTAGAAATGAGGGGCAGTATGTCTACGCAGAAACCAAACTAAAGGAATGTCTGAGGAACTACATATATGATCTACCTCCTTTACCCAGGAGAGTACCAAGGAGAGTGAAAAAGAAAACAGAGAAGAAATGATTACAAGCACCATAAGCTACTAACCAACCAAATCAATGACATATAATGCAGATGTACTCTGTATACATGAATGTTCCAATAAAGTCCATAATTTTTTGGTTTGCACCAAGAATTTGTTTTCATGATTCAAATTTTTTTTTCTTCAGTTGTCAGATTTTAATTTTAACCTTTTTGCATAAATGAACAACAAACAAAACATCTGTGCATGGGTTTATTTTCTTAATTCTATAGAAAAATATTGAAATTAAAAATAAATCCTTGGAAGACTGGTACCAATGATTTCATTAAAACTATCTACAGTGTAAGTACATCTACTACTCACCATATCTAGCCTAGTATTGGCTGACAAGCTTCGCTCGATTCTTCTGCCCACAGGTCCAGGAATGTCTATTTGTGTTATCTACAATAAAGAAGTAAAAATGTGCAATCTCTGTTTCGCTTTAAATTTAAAAAATCTCACAAATACAACTCAATGATTTCCATCAACAAGACAATAAAGTATATAAAAATTGAGTCACATACTGTATGAAAGTTTTCGAAATTTATAAATCAATTATTACATTTTCAAAAAATAAAACAAACATGTGCATGCATGTACCTTTGGTTCCCAAACAGAAAGCTTTTCTAGTCTCTTTAATCCCTCCCCTAGAGGTGGTCTTTTAACAAAATAACCGTAGTCTAGTTTGGGTCTGTCGGGGTAGCTGGTCATCAGGAAATGGTCTGAGAGGTAAGCTGAGTAGGTGAATGAAATGCATATAAGCTAGTGCAAACTGTAGATCATCTACTCTGGTAGCAATGTTTATATCTTGTTTAAAAGTTTAAGGAAGCACTGGTGTAAGGTAATTTCATTGTATGGTAATTGTTCTAGAATTGTCTTTAGAACATGTACCGGTACATGTACTGGCATTAACTCATAACTAGTACAACTTTTAAATAGAAAACACAAAGTATCATCATGCATGTACAAAGTATATTTTCAAAATCAAAGCTGTACTTTAAATCACATGGTCATGCATTTTGGTAATCTTCACAGAGGTCTTATAATATTACATGTTATTACATGTATAATTATGGTACCGTAACTAAACAGATACACACAGAGTAATCCCCCTTACCATCAGACACCATCTCGGCACTGAATTTGCCCACCATGGTATAGTAACTAAACAGATACAGAGTAATCCCCCTTACCATCAGACACCATCTCGGCACTCAATTTGCCCACCATGGACTTGTCCAGGAATATCCTCTCTGTAGAACCACTGCTCCCACTCAGCACAAAACTCACTGCCACCATGTTACTCAGGACAAGCTGAAAGAAGAGATTTTTACAGATATCATAGATATTTGTATGTAAAGGGGCTGAGGAGAGAGAAAAGATGTTTTCTCTGGTTCTGCATTAATATTTAATTTTGATTTCATCTCACCTGTAGCACTTGACGATTTCTCCATCTTATTTGAACTATTCTATGAACTTGCAATAAATCCTGGAATAATATTGATGTAAATATTTAACATGATTAAGAATCTGACATTTTGGATTATTGTGAAAACATACCTACAGCAGCATAACATGCACATTTACTGAAATTTTTTTTATAATCCTGAGGTGCTTTGATTTGGAACTCATTTGAATTTATTACAATTTTAATTTCATTTGTCTCTTGAACAATGACAACTTTTTAAAATCAAAGTTTGCTTACATTTATATTGTCACAATATACAGGTCCTAAAATGATGATAAATATAAACATTGTAGGTGAAACTTGCCTCAACTTCTTTTAGCACATCTCTTAGTTTTTCAGGTCTCTTGTTTCTTGGTGCCCATAAAACATCCCTCTCTGTTAAAATATCAAAACCAATATTCAACATCATTGAAAAAGCGTATACAATCTTATATGCAAGGTTATTAATGAAATGTTGAACAATGGATTTCTGCTGCCTTATTTTGTATGCACTGCCACTATCATTTTCTTAGTATACTAACATCATGCTTGTACTGATGATGCATGTTGTGTAATTATTCACGGCCCTGTGCTCATAGAAGAGAACAACTATGCTTACCTTCATCAAAATGTTGTTTTTCTTCATTATATAGCTGATCTACAGATGCTAAAAAAAAGAAATAATTTGATAATTCTTCATTGGTCTATAACAAGACAATGCCAGGGTTTGCAAAATATGGGGCATATTACAAAGTAGTACTTGTGTGTACTGCCTAAAACCATTGCGGACATTTATTGGCGAGGAAACTATGTATTAAATTCCATTTCAGTAAAAAATACTTGATCATTGTCACAATTTTCAAGAAAGTAATGAGCATAAGCTTTTGCATTTGTATCTGTTCCCCTTTTTTGTATAATGCTTCAGAAAGAAACAATAAATCAGAGACGTGTTCAGCAAAGAGAGTGCTCGCCAAAATTTGTGCTGCGGGTATAGGAAATATTGGCAAGCGCTCGCTCTGTTGAACACACCTCTGGGTTCAATCAGTGTCAAAAGGGGGCAATCTGACAGGCCAACTTTGGAAACAACAGTTAAGTGTTAGGCCATTGCAAGTTTTTTCTTTGTTTAGCGTCAACCCAAAACTCAAAAACCTATCTTTCTATCAGGAAAAAAACCCACAAATCTTAGAAAAAACACATAACTTTAAAGGTTCAACAAAATAAAATTTATTATATATTTTGAAGTATTTTCTTCATGTTGTAACAAAAACACAAATTAACAAATAATTACTATGGTTTCCATTTTGAATGTTGTTATACTTAGTTGTTTATTTCCGTCATATGAAAAAGCGATCTAATTTTATGATTAACAAATAATTACTATGGTTTCCATTTTGAATGTTGTTATACTTAGTTGTTGATTTCCGTCATATGAAAAAGCGATCTAATTTTATGAACAACCATTGTGGGTTTTTTTATTTTTACATCTCAAAACCAATCCGTCCGCGGACGCTAAACATAGAAAAAACTTGGAATGGCCTTATTTTAATAAATACAATTTCTCCTTACCTACTAACCCTATTCATTTTGAGATTGAGATTTTCAGATTCAAATTAAAAACATGTTTAATTTTTGTCACAATAGTACTCCATTCATTATATATAGTCCTATTCATTCAAGTGTAAAGAACCAGCAATCCGATTGAAATCAGTCGTTCTGATACGCTACCGCTCTCGAACATCTGAAACAAGCCGCTTAGAGGTCACATCCGAACGACCCGACAATCTAAATATTTAAATATAAGGTCGTGACCTTTTTGACCAATGAGAATCCCCGTTTCTTAAAGACTATCGGGTGAAGTAACAGCAAGGTAAATATAACCGCACAGATTTATGGGAAATTATCTGCTGGCAGAGTTTTGCTAGCCACAATTTGATTGGCTTATCGAAAGGTCGTTCGGACGTGACCTCTAAGCGGCTTGTTTCAGATGTTCGAGAGCGGTAGCGTATCAGAACAGCTGATTTTAATCAGATTGAAGAACCAGGAAACAAGAAGTGGGATATAAAATAAAATGCAATTGAATAATTACACTTTGAATAAATACAAACCTGAATGTGTCTTGTCATGGTAAGTATGACAGCCAATTACTTCATCTGTTTCAATGAAATAATGTTTGACAAATATTACAAATTGCAGACATGTCTCTAAGTCTTTGAAAGTATTTGTTCTTATTAAAACGGTTAATTAAGATTAAAAGTTTTAAAATTAAACTATTTACATGTACTATGAATTGAATCCACAAGATGGTGTACAATAAACTTTATATTTTTTGTTGAGGGGAATACCAAAGAAAGCAATTTTTGCTTTTGATCACAATAATTAAAACAAAATAATTGTAATTAATACTTGCCTGGAATGTACACTTTATCTTTTATTGACCAGATAAAGAATTCGGTCATACAGGTCACCATAATGTTAAGAGTTGATTAAAGTTAGCTAAACACTTTGAAATGCATCACATTCATCAGATACAACCAAAAATCATGACACTTCTTGTCAGAATATCTTCTTCACGTAATTAAAAGCAAATTCGAACTTGTTTACAATTAACCGGAAGTGGAGATAAGAATAAGTCGTACAATAAGTTATTCCTGTAGCAATATGTACGTAAAATAGGACAAACAAACAAATAGAAATAGAAAAAAAACCACGAATATTTTTCGTATCATTACATGTACAATGATGTTTTTGTAGTTAAGTCATGTTTTATTATTTCTGATTAAAAAAAAAAATTAAAAACTTAGTTTATGGGCATTTTTGCCTGTTTAGATACATGTATTCTCTTTTGAGAAGTGGACGTACGGGACAGGCATAGCCTACATGGCAGTAGGCTATGCCTGTCCACTTCTCTAAAGAGAATACGAATACCTGTTAAGATGGAATAACACACCTGGAAAAGTCACTGAAATCAACAGTAAATTTGATTATGAAAGATATAATGATAAATAAACTGCATATGTCAAATAAGCGAAATTTAATGTGTCCAGTTTGGGGATAAAAAAATGAATATCTAAAAAATCTAAATCAATACGTAACAACAAAAGCCCCTGCGGAATTCGAACTCACAATCCCGACACTTTAAATATCCACTCGACTATGGAGTAAGTTGCATATGTTGACGTCGATCACAGTAAAATCCTTTTTAAAATAAAACGAAATGTCGTTTCGATCAGAGGTCAGTCATTTTGTGATGATGTGTTATTCCACCTTAATTGATCGCAATTTTTAAAATAAAAAATGCTTTATCAAATACGTATATAACGTTCAACAGCATAAAAATTTGCCTCTCTTCAATCTCAACACTGAGGAAACAGCAAGGAGAGAGAAACTTTTGTGACAATGGTGACGATTGTCAATTTTTTTAAATATAAAATGTACGAATGGGTGGTAAAATATCATTCCTAATGTACTATAGTGGGTCATCGCCCCAAGCATCTGTTAATTTTTTAATCATTCTTAGATTCACTCACCACAAAAGGCAAAGACAAATTAATTAATTTATAGCGAGATAGCAATCAATGACTATCTCATTCGGACATCAATTTCAGCAATTGACGAACAAACACAGAATTTAAGTTTCATAAATTTATTGAGTCTGCATATTAAATTAAAATGGACAACAATAGAATAACAAAATAAATCCAGGCCTTTTAATCACCCTTAAGTAATTTGATCTAAATATGATCCCTTAAATTATAAATAACCAGATCTCAAAATAATCAAGATATGTGGCTTTATAGTACACTAAAACATAGTTAAATAATTAGAATAAGATCAAATCCCGAAATAATCAGGATATGTGATCCTAAATAAACTTTCCAAACTGTTAAAAACTACACTTCCACTAATTAAAAAAAAAAATTATCCAATTAATAAAACTACGTAGGCTCAATTAATTATCCTTTAGCAATAATAAATATTTACCAAAATTTAGGAAAAACCCCGAAAAAGACGTTAACCCAAAAGTTTTAAAAGAGCAGACTGGCGATTTACGGAAAAATCACCTCTTATATACATGTACACCCGTGATAAATCGCATACATTACAAATTAATAATTAGAAAATTTGTATGTCGTACCATGGTTGTATAAAATGAATATGCATGTTTCAAGAATGTTGAATTTATTCGATAATTTTTTTTTAAATATGCACATGAGCATTGATTATTAAATGAAATAGTAGATACATATATGTTTATATAATTTTCATGCAAGTTTGTTGAAGTTATCATATATGACCAGTAATAACTTAGATCGATATACATGTATTAATCAAAAGGCACTTAATGTTCCGTACGGTAAGCATTTTACAGGTATTGTATTACCCTTACTCTTTCATATAACTTAATTTTTAATGATAACCAGATGCAAGAAAATATTCGATTATCAGGAAAGGAATTATTGGCCCCAAAAATTCATGATGCGCTATCAAACAGTACTCAAAGACACTGGGAACTCATTTCCCATGCAGTCTTAGAATCTGTTTTAAAAGTCACTGTTATAAGGAAAATGGAGAAAATAAAATAACGGCAGATATATGGACGTGTAAAAGATTATCAATGTATTGATATTTTTCGAATAATCTTATATGCACCAGAAGCTACAGTCTCCGATCCAAATTCCGGCTGCCAATATAATCCTTAGTAAAAAAAAAATTCATGGGCAAGTTCTCATGTGAAGACACTCGACAGAAAAGAAGATCAAGCAATTCAAATCAGGAATAGAAATAAAGAAATAAGGAAGGCGAAACCCACAGAAATAGGAAGCCAATACACATGGACAAGATGGTCAACACCAGAGAGGAAGCTGAAATGGAGAGACATCTGTTGGCAGATGAAAACACACAGTATTCAGTTCCGAAAGAGATCTGTGTATAATCAGCTACATCACCAACCAACCTATATACAAGAAGGGTCTTACAGAAAACATGGACTGTAACTGTAACTGTGAGCTATGTGGAAAGAGCGACACCCTAGCTAGAACCCTAGGTGGTGGTGGGGGGGGGGGGGGTTGCGTAAAAACTACAATAGCAAAACTCTTGATTTTTTAACCATATACACCAATTCTAGAATATTTGCGAAGTTTAAAAAAAAAACTTCCATTTGATTCTTTTTTAGGGGCCATCTCAAAATACATTTATTATAGGAATATATAAGAATTTGTCATTTTCCACACTTCAAAGCAGATTTAAAAATACTGCAACAGCGATTTTCCTCAAATTGCAGTATGTGACTAGCAAAATCATTTTCTACCTTATATTTAAAAAATGCTAAATTCTATCGGTTTTTAATGGGGGTCATCTCAAAATATAAAAATGCAACAAATTTTGCTGTATTTGGAGTTTTACAGATGTAGATTGGTACAATGAATTCATTCAAAAATTAAGAAAATTACCAAGGGGAACGCATAATAATGTCTGTAAAATTTCGAAGGCGTATACCTTTAACTTTTTATTCTATGTTATTTCTTATAACGTACTCCTACAAAGCTTCATTTTGTAATAACGTCAAATCGTTTAAAAATTTAAAATTTCCCTTAAAAATTTTATACTTTTATTTGTATTTTGTTTATTGTGTTCAATTTTTTAAATGGTATCGAAACATTTTTTTTAAAGAAATAAATACACTGTATTTTATTAGATTGCGCAAAAAACATGCGCAATGAAAACTAAAGTCGGCCACCTTAAATATAATGTAAATATATTTTATTCAACGATTTTACCCAAATCGTGGAGGCAGCATGCATATACACTTTTATTCAGATGATGTCGATAGGAAAGATAACGAGGATGATGACATCATTATCCTCATGATTATTACATGTACTTCACGAGAGTGATGGTGGTGAAGTTAGCTTTAACGACAAAGCTGCCAAACTCTTTAAACTATTTCTTAACCATATAGCATTAGTACAACAGTTGTCTGAAATTATCATCTTTATCACATTGCTTGAGTAGCAACAGCTGTATTTTCTTCTTGTTAATATTATTCTTTAGGGCAAATTTGATTGTAAATAAATTTTACAATAATAAATATTGATTTTGATGATCTTGAATATTTATCCGAATATAATACTAGGTATGAATATTTCGAGATATCTATTTTTCTACTTTGATCATTTTTTTCTTTCTCCTTTCTTAAGTTTTCTTTCTGTCTTTCTTTTTTGTGTTTCTATATTAGTACACAGAAAAGGTTAATATTGGTGAAATGAATGCTAGAAATTTGACATGAAAGGGTGTCCGAAGTTTATGGTAAATATTTTCATTCTGATTGTTTATTAATAGCTTTTGAAGTATGAGTTTGGTTTTTCCCCCGCGTGGGTTACATGTTGATATCACACATAGAATGCTGAATCATAACGAGTAACAACCAATATTATTTTTGATTTTTGATTTTGTCAAGGTCATGCTATCTAGAGATGCATAATTATTAGATGAACATGTTCAAAACATGGTTGTATTTAATGTTTGGAAATTTTTTGTCAAAGTTTTGCCATTAGCGAAACTTGTGAAAATAGCATTGCAGCGAAATTAACTTATTAATTAAGGTTGTATATACAGTAGATGCATCCACAAAATGGCATTCGCAAAATGTGAGATAATTCATCTGTTTGTTAAGATCGTCTGTTGCAGTATCGATTGGTCTTTGGTTGGATGTATAATGAACTCTTTGCTTGAGTTTTTTTCGTCGATTGTTTTGTTTCTATATTATTTTAATCAACGGTTTTTGTTTACTCTTATCAATTAAAGACGCGATTCTTCATGGGAGTTATATTGATTTTATTGTCCTTGGAAAAAATATTTGCTGCGACGTAAATAAAATTAACTGGGAACCAAACAATTTAATTCACATCTACATTAATATTGTACAAACAACTTCATCAACAATTGATACATTAAGTAAATGCATATATGTACATAATGAAAAAGGCCCTTACAATGCAATTTATGTAACTTCCCTCGTATACCTTTACCAATCATTTCAAAATCAATTCATTTTCATTATTAAAACTTCTTTACTTCAATCTCCGCCCATATATTGCGTAATACTGAGTGTTGATTTGATTAATTCTGTCCGAGGTTGCAGAATATCCACCACGCCATTACTGTGACGTCATATCCTACTTGTTCTAAGCTCGCCTGCTAGGTGGTGCTGTAGTTATCCGTGTGGAGACTGTATTCGCTGTGGTGGCGCGAGTGTTAGGTCGTGACCTCCAGGGTGGAGGGGATGGGCCCACCCTTCGTTTGTCTGTCTCAGAATTACTACATCCGTTACCACAGCAACAACACCAACAGATGCAAATTAGTGAAATAAGTCCGATAAAAAATCCGAATCCGGCCAGCAGTCCGGTGAGCATGTCTTCCGACAGGAAGGTGTTGGTAGACTACAAATATAATATATATAGAAAAAAATTAATGTATTTGATATTATCTTTTTACAACTATAAATATATACCAAAATCTGATTCAAATCACGCATAATCTAAAAATAAAAGTGGGTCCAAAACGAACAAAACAAATAAACTTGTCGTATGAATTTAAAAAAAACTACCATTGAATAAAATGTCATTATTTGACCTGGGATGAACTAAAAGTCGTGCGGTATGGATACAGAATCGGTTGGAATCATAAAGTTCCGGAGTACTTTTGTGGTTACAGCATTTGAATCCCTATTAAAGCAGTTAAAATCAAGCCATTCCAAATGGTTAGTGCCAGTTAAGTTTTAAGGCTGTCGATCTTCCAAATCGTGTAGTTTACGACTTCATAAATGTGATTCGATTCGTTGATCACGTGGGAGATTATTTTTTTTGCAAAGGTTATTTTCGTTTACATTTGAAGCTGTCTCGTTGAAAAAAAAAAACTGAACAAGACGATATTATACTTTAATGAGCGAGTGAGTCAATGGTTTACCGACTGCAGATCTGTAGCTCTACGGAAATGTTTGGGGTTAACATATCGTAAAGCTACATTTGAATGAAGTCCGTACATGCCAATAGCTATATTAATTTAATGTGTATCATCGCTGGAGTTCAGCAATAGAGTGCACTAAACGTTGGCTTTATTTCCTTGTCTCTCAAAACATCCTATGGAAACCTTCGATACCAAAATTCTTTTATCAGAGATTTTAACACCGAGTTTATCTCTATATTGTGCGCAAATGATTGTAAACTGTGTATGTATATACGGAACTGTTGCACTACGGTCTTTCAATCCGAATTTTTCTGTTGAGCTAAACTTCAGAAGCTAATCATGTGCAACACGAGAGCTGAGAAGAGAGTCGCGAAGGATATTTACGGCCTTGAAAGAATATTTATCGTTTATGCTATTTCAGGTGGTTTCCTGACTGTATCGTATCGTTATAATGCTAGTTTTAGGTGGTTCCCTGGCTGTATCGTTATAATGCTAGTTTCCTGGCTGTATCGTTATAATGCTAGTTTTAGGTGGTTCCCTGGCTGCATCGTTATAATGCTAGTTTTAGGTGGTTCCCTGGCTATTTAGCCTATACCAATTTAAGCCATACATATACATCGGAATAGTTTACCAAACCGGAAGACACAAGTCTGGTACATACTGGTATCAATGTCCGTATATACATGTACATGTACTTTATTGGTAGTGTATAGTTTGAAAAAAATTATTATTTGTTCTTTTCTTAAGGTTTTAGTTTAAGATAATATTCTAAGACATCATGTCTTTGTTTATGATAAACCTATTAATGGTTTGATTTCCTAGGCCATACAATTAACGGTAAATTCGATTTTGAAAGGAATTTGCCATTGTCAAGAGACTACCGTTGAAATATCTTCAGTTTAATTTCTGCTGAACTAAAATTCTAACGGGGGAATACAATGCATCTATTTTTTTTCCATTTTGGACTTTATAAATCAATTTAAATACACATACATGCACAAAATAAATTGTTTGTGATAAACATTTATTTATTTTTTACTTTTTCCCATACAGGAGTACATTAACTTAAACCTATTTGCAGTTGAGGGTAAATTAGATGTATAAACTTATTTATTTCAAGTTTTTTTTTTTGTTTCTTAAATTGTAAGAACTTTAATACGTGAATTGAGATATCTATACTACTATATTAAAATAATAGACTCGAATTTTTGGGCTTTAATACCGAGAAATCGGAAGAGTGCTGTCTTTTGTTTTATATATTTCAAACATCATTGGTACTTGAAGATTACCAATTTGTTTTTATTTTTTCTCAATCAAGCTTCGCTAATTAATAATCAACGAAAATTCCTTTTAAAAATCCGGAAATCATCTGAATTTTTTGGATTTTACAATCTTGCGCATGCGCATTACATTCGGAGGCTCTTTAGTGGATAAACTCAGAAACGATAATACAAATGTGTTGAAAGTTTGCTACATGTACATATATTCTGTTCATCACAGAAAATACGGGAGATAACTAACTCAGTGCATTTAATATGAAAAATCCCGAGAGTTCCGAATGTCTACATGGTGTGTAAATTTGAAGCGAGTAAAAAACGTTGGTGAAAAAGTGTTGATTTCTTCATTGATATGAATTAAATTTTTAGATGAAACGTATTTATAGCCTCAAAATGGTTTGTTATGAATAATTTGACTGTTATTTTCAATAAAGCTTCATTAATTCTCTCAAAATCGGAGCGATTCTGCAGTTTTTTGCTACATTACGGGTATGTGGGAGGCATTTTAACTGTGTTGAAGGCCTGTCACGAGACACAGATTATTCTATTAGAATAATATTAGATTATTCCGAAATCATATGCAATGTCAACCCGTGCACGCACGGGTCATAGTCTAGTATATATTTAATGAAATGAATAATATTAATACTTACGACATCTGTGGAATTTGCTGCAAATACATCTGCAATGAAAAAAGAAAAAAACACATAATAAAATCAGATAGGACGCAACCAAAAAACACACATGTCTAAAAATATGTACAGGACAGGTACCTTAAATATTACAGACTACTCTAAATAGCATTAGATAATTGCTAATATTTAAGTGTTTATGAAAGACTAATAATTCAACAATAATTAATTAAATGTAGATGAAAGTAAACGTGAGTTTTAAAATAAATACTATTTTTAATCCTTTTTTAAGTAATTCTTAAAGGTTTAAAAAAGATTGTATGATACGAGTAATTTCCCTTCGAGCGCGAAATTTCAACACCGAATTTCAGAAACCCGCTTTCAGTTATGAAGCTAACGGAGGATAGAAGGTTTTTAAAAATATATATATATCTAATGCACTAACGTTGTTGTAGTACAGTCGCTAGCATTAAAGACATTCCCTCCGTAGCAAAACATCCTAAGAATTTTTTAATGAACATCTTCATTGTTGCATGGGGCCCCTTTATACGTCATGTCATTGTCGTTTCCGTTCCAGTGACACGACCCTGCACTTTTAACACATATACAGGTGGTTAAAAGGCTATGAAATGCTGCATTATTTGGTGGGCTTTTTTCAGGGAACGGCGGTCGAGGAAGTTTGGAATTCCGCATTAGCTTTTTTGTCTGGCAGCCGGTGTACAGTAATTGGGTTAATGGCATCGATATATTTTATAGATTTATTTGTAACCCGAGTCATTATATTCCTGGGTTAAAAAACTCTGTCCCGTCGGCAAATTGCATCGATTTTGAAAATCACGAAGTGCATCTTGGCTTGCTTTTCTAGCTTGTTAACTTTTTGTGTAAATAAAAGCTTTAAACATTTCAGCATCATTGATAAATCATTACTTGAGTGTTAACACACTGATACACAGATTATTATGCGCATTTAGATACGATTGCCAACAAAATTATTCAATAATCCAAGTGTTGAAATACTTTAATTTTGAAATACCTTTACAACAGATCAATAGTAATTTGTGTTGTTCGACTGGCTAATTCTCTTATCAAAGATAAGCAACATTACAATTAAAAACATCATTTTAATTCATTAATTACACAGTCTTTTTTTATATCAATTTCTTCGATCTTGAAAACATGTTAAACACCGCAACACGCAAATTAACGAAATATATGTACATGTATTTATTACTTTAAGATTTGATACCAGTTCCATACATGTACTTAGTATTTGAGCTTTGAGGACCTGGTTTGATATTTTTTAAAAACTTCGTTTTTTAAATATAAGGTACACTGTAGCATTTTAGAAGCCGGTGTTAAAAAAGGCAACAATAGCAACGAATTGTTTATGTTTATCCTTTCTTATACAGTTTTATCATTGAACACCTTTTTCCTATAACACCGTTTATTACTGTTATATTAGTGTATCTGAGAAAATCGGAGATAAATATTTGTTTCTGTATTTTGTTTTTCAAATCATACGGAGCACATGTACACTAGCACACTCAATAAAGAGCTTGAATAAGACCTCAATGAATGCGAAATTAATATATCGAAGGTCAGAATTCATACGCATTTTTCGAAGTTGCTGGTTTTTGTTTTTTGTTTTTAACCTGGGATCATTGTTTTGCCTACGACCAATAAGGAGGTCAAATACATTAATCAAACGCAAGTATTCAGAGTGGAAAAAATTTTCAACTTAATTCTTAACAAAACAAATTTATTTCTCCTTTACATGCAACATGACTTAGACCGGAAGAGAAAGAATAGCTGCTAAGGATCAAACTGAAATACAAATAACTCAATGACGTCACTGTCCTAGTTATAGGAGGCATGGGTCAATGACCATCAGATTTGGGTGATTTGGTTTCGATACCAAATCAAGGTAAGACTGGTCACTGCTCAGAGTTCTGTGATGTAAATAGCTGAATATTGAATATCCATTTGCACGATGAATCATTCTTTGCGCATGGAATATTGTTCTCATTGCAGATAAGCTGATAGCAAGGGTGGTCTTAAAGCGCATTTTCCTTTTTTTCTTTTTTATTGGTGTTGTTTACTAATTAATTTGCACTTAGGTTGGAGCAAATATACAACTGAGGCAACTATAAGGGTTTTTTTTTTGGGGGGGGGGGTCTATAAAGTGCAATTTACTAGTATTAGTATATATTTTTAACCTTTGGAAGAAAAATGAAAGTTTAGCAATAACCTGTCTGATTTTTCAAAAGAAAACAGTAAATGCGTCACAAAATGAAGGTGTCCAATTTCCATTATTTTTTTTTTCAAAATAAACACGAATGACTTAATTCTTGGATTGATCTGTCTTATCACCACATTCTCAAATTGATATTAGAAAATTTGAAAATGTCACATGAAAATAGAAGTGTTTGAAACTTTGTTTGAAAATAGAAAGGGGTCGGGGTTAGGAAGGATGAGGCGGATAGAATATCAACATTCTCACAGTTTTAACGCCTACATTTGTAGCCCTTAGAGACAACTTGTTTGTTGGGGAAAATATTTATCTCTTATATACTCATACAAACCAGTCAACTTAGATACGATATAAAACTAGGCTAAATAATCTTAAAATTTTTTTTCACAGTAACTGCAAAATTTTCGTTATGAAACGAAAGCGAATGCATGTAAAAGCAAACCTTAGTTTCATTTTTTCTGCAACTTTTACACTAAATATACGCACAAGTAGAGTATAATTTAAGGTAAAATACCTTTTTCTTTGTGAAGACATCAGTCTGTTTCGATCCAAATAAAATGTTTTCGCTAAGATTTCAGAATATTTGGTAATAGTTAATTGTTACCTTCAACTTTTATCAATTAATGTTCAATCAAACACAGTAAAACATCTATAGTAAGTATTTTATTTATTAAAAATGTAGTTTTTGGAGTCAGTTATTTGTTGCTTTCTTCGTTAACTGGTAAAAAAATCAAATATTGCCATACTACAAGAACGGAACAAAAAATAAAAAATAAGTGTTTCATCAAGATACTGGAAGTTGACAAATTAAGCCCAGTGTTTGTGCCAGTATAAAGCCTTACGTATGGATTATTGGGTTTGTAGCATTTTTCAAATGAACAAAAAAAAAAAACCCAATTCTACAATTGAAGCATTTTATAAGCAAAATCAATATTGTTCCAAGTCTGTCTCTACATCATTGAGACCAAGGGAGACTTAAGGGACGACGGAAATGGTGATTGCGCAAGAAAGCAGCCCGGCTCGTTCTGGAATCCATTGAGCGCCCAGCGGAGCATAAAACACGGATACCGACAAGCTATTGCAATCCTGCATTCGATGTTAGAACCTAATTGAGCCACTTTTTTTTAAAGACACAGCCAATGACTCACCCATCCAGTACTAATTTGCTTCGGTTTTGACGTGTAGATTTTTAATGATTTTTCATGTTTTTTAATTTTTGGTGTTTTCGTTTGTTTCTTTGCTTGTTTTTTGTTTTCGTTTTTTTTTTTTGCTATGTTTTATTAATGTTGATGCTGCTGATATTTTTAAAATCAACTTATTAAAAAACAAATGAAAAAGACTGGCGGATATGTAACAAGTTTATAGTACTTTTAGAAGAATATTTAGTTATTTACTCAGGGCTTGACCTCATTTTGTATTTTTCCCCCTAGAAAAATAACAACACATTAATGAATTCTAATGCAGCAAACAAGTCAGCATTGAGTTGCTAAATTACTAACACAAAAGAAATTAATGAGCAATAATGCTTTTTGCAAACTGTGCCTAACGATCTGATACTCGAACGGTTTCTGTAGCAGGTGTCCTCTTTCGTGACATCAGGACATAGCACTGTCTGAAGACAACAACATACTTGTTCTATTATGCAGCACAATATTGATCCTTTGTCGTATACCATTAATTGTTCTCTCAGACAATTAAAGAGGACCGATCTACGAATTGCATTAACTTTTCATTATGTCCAAGTTCTTACAAGTCTCAAAAAGTCCTCATTTAAAATGTTAGGTATGGGGGGGTTTTGTTTACAGCTGGACAAAAATGAGGAATTTTGGGTTGATTTTTTATTTTATTTTTTATTCTTAGCCTGTTCAAGGGATTGAGATGTAGAACATGTGTAAACCTAAAAACCTTTATAATGCATTAACTTATTTTTTTTTAATAGCTAAATAACATGATTGATCAATAACACAATCATGTACATTGTTATACGATAAATACTGTTAGCTAATATTTCATTAAAATTTACAAATGTCAGTTACTAGTATTGGGAAATTATTTTTTGAATGACCGAAGTTTTTTTCCCCATGATCCTGGGACTAGATATTGGTCTCTTAAGTAACCGGATTTGGTGCACGGTCTAAAATTGTTGCATCCAAGAAGCATTTTTCGAAGGATTTTTAAAGTTGTTTTATTAGCTGTCGGATTACAGAATTCCGAGCACGTGCCAGTTGCACTATCGGTTAGTCAACTAATGAACCCCGTAAAAATTTAACTCCGGATGTTAATTTACATGGATGTCAATTTTACTCGTTCAAAACCGCGTTCTCCACCGAACAAAATCTGTCTGAACAAAGTCACATTAAACCTATGGCTGCTAGTTCAAAACAGGAAGGACAATTTGTAAAAATGGAAAGAAAATCTAATTCGTGGTTTCTTGCCATCCAATTTTTACATTTAGCTCTGTCGAGAAGGAAGAGCGGTGACGTCAAATGATTTTTTATTTGTACGTGATTTTGATAAAAATATCGTCTGTGCAGGCAGTCAACAATGATTGACAAACGTTAACTCCAAGACACTCCTGAAAATTCCCATTAGTATAAAAAATACAAGGACAATAACTTCGTAATGATTTTATATCTCTTGTGAATACTAAGTTTTAACCAAAATTCAACATATAACACAGTATATAAATAGTGCCTGTTTGGGAGGGTACCAGTTGAAATTGACACCCCGAGAAAACCATTGTCAACCGACGCGAAGCGGAGGTTGACAGTGGTTTTCGAGGGGTATCAATTTCAACTGTTACCCTCCCAAACAGGCACTATTTATTTTATTATACTGAATGTCTTAATTTTAGAGAACATTTTACTGCTTTTATATAGAAATGACGTGAATTTAACGGCGAACCGTAGGCGCATAATTTAAGGGCATGTAACAATTCGTTCTGTCGGCCCGTTGCCAAGCGTGTTGCTAACGCTGAGGGTAAGAGAACGGATTGTCAACTGCGTCTAAACCAATCAGATTTCAGTATTTAACATGAAAGTATAATAATTGTTGGCGAATAGTAATTTCCTTCGCTTAGCTTGTACGTTTGAATATCTTCGCACACATTCAAATATAATTTCAATGCTTTATTTTTACAATTTTGGAAATATTATATAATTTATTTTTTTTTATAGCAGCATATACGAATGTATTCAACTTCCATGTAGAGTTTTAATGGCCGTTGGAACTGGGGTACTTATCAAATATATTTTATGTCAATAACCAAAGAAACCTCATCCAATTTCTGACGTTTTATTGTTGTTTGTGGTTTTCTTACCCATCCTTATCTTATTAAAGAGGATGTTGGATACAGTGCTTAGATGTTAATCAATTAAATCTTTCGCAATATTTGATGATCCTACGCGAAGAGTTTAAAACGTGAAGCCTGTGTCAAAATAAACGTAGTTGAGTCATCAAGTACTAATGAGACAGTTAACAACCAGCAATACATCAGTCAAAACTGATTTACCGAAATGTGAAATTGTCGTCGGAAAGGGTAGAGACTAGAGAAATACCATTATGAGACAAAACAGGATTCTGGTATAACAGGAGCTGCTTTTTAAGAATTTTATTTTGAAGCACAACTGAGCTATTTATGAATATTCTGTATTCATTTTAGATAGTTATAATGAAAAACCGTATTGAGCTAAATTTCATCAGGAAAAAAGATTCTGGTATACAGTTGAGCATATAGCAAACCATTTTTGTACAGGATGGCAATAATGTAATAGTGCTTCAATCAGAGCCTGTATATCTTTTTGTTATACATGTATTTATACAGTATTTGTAATTTTACAACAACAATCTCTCTCTCTCTCTCTCTCTCTCTCTCTCTCTCTCTTACCAAATTAAAGAAAAATGATATTAAACAAAAATACGACTTACCGTTTGCCAAAAGTATCTGCATGAGAGAATATTGGGCGATCTGAATAACGTGGTTCCGTCTTACTACCATTGTGAATATCTGTTCAAAACTAATGTCTGAGATTTCTGTACAATAATAACAGTACAATTCTTTTTTCATATTGTATCATTTTCTTCCGGTATGAAAGTTGAACATTTCTCTACTAAATCCCCATCTCCTCTGAAATATGACGCATGCGCGTCGATTTTGTTCACGAAACTGCGAGCTGGGAGTAAAATGGTATTGCACCTGCATTGCGCGATCAATTAAATCTGTAACCACCCCTGGGCGATTTTAACCGTATCGATTGTTTATAAATGGTCACCAGGAATTGTGCTGGGTCTCTCTGATCATTCGGATCATTCGCAAGTGATATTTTTTTTTTCTCTTGGAGGTAAAACAAACCCCGTTCAATTACGAAGTGACCTTTGATTTAATGCTCAGGAAAACCCCATACTTGTACAGTTAATTGATCTTTTGTTTTGGTGTGATTTGTTTTTGAGCCAACGTGGGTTGACTTCAGGTGGAAAGCACACGTACCGGGTATATGGTCAATATTGCTTCACACAAAATGGATTGGAAACATGGAAGCAAGTGGCTTTAAGCGATGTCCAGTCTTTATAATAATAAAATTGTTGACACATCGTTAAATTATCCAAACCAATTTCACTCAATTTTCAATCGTGTCGAAAATATTTATTTTGCAATAGGAAAATATACATTTACTACTTAAATGGCTTTTAAAGCGATTTAGGCTTTTTCAGCACTTTAGAGGGTGATATTTTTTCCCCTTACTTGAATTGTATTCTGTCGAGGACATCGAAGAAGAACGTCACAAAATCGATGCTATCACACTGGATCTGTCACTACCTATAAATCCATTCAAACGGCATCCTTGACGATGGGCTATTATAAAATACCTGCACTGTAGCCATGCATTGGAGAACGTGGGTCGTAAACCAAGGCAACAAATAAGACACAATCACAAAACAATGGTCGTTAATTTGCTTTTATTACTTGAATGGCAACATTATAAATTATTTCATTTACTAGTAGCTTTACGAATTAAGTTTTGTGAGTAAGTTCTTTAAAAAGTACAATAGTTTAAAAAAAAAATAAAAATACGTGTCCGATGGTTGAGAACAGTGCTGAATACCACAAAGAACAGATCGAAAAAAACATGTACAGGTATATATGTATATTTGTGAAGAATAAAAAGCCAATGTTCCTTTGATCAGCTCAATGTCTGATTGGAGCAATAAATCGATGGTTTGGAGATCTGTAAAGGGAAGCACTGCAAAAACAAAAGCGCCAGGCTCAATTGTACTGTGTAATTAAGGATTCTCAGTGAACTTTTGTGGCACCTTATAACAAATGGCTAATCCTAATCAATTGAAGCCTCTAATAAACGTCGGGTACCTTGATTGACATGTGCCATTGTCATAACTTGAAAGCACACAAGTGGTCTTTCCTAAATGAGTTGATGCATCAGCAAAAATTTGGCTGTATACGAGAAGATGGCTTTCTTTTCCTTAAGTTAACCTTATTTTTTCTCAAATATATTAAGCAAGAATAGTGACACGCGTCTACATCTGTTTTTGTTTGTCTGCATGGTCGATCCATAAGTCTGCTGCACTAAAGACAGCACCCGGATGACAGAAGAAATCTTTTAAGGTATCAAAGTGGTCAAGTTTTTGTTTTTTGTTGGGTTTTTTTTGGGGGGGGGGGTGACGAACCAAGCCACCATGTAACTACTCAATAACTCAACGATGAATATGTGATTTGGTTCCCGATATAGCCGAACTCGTTGTACGATTTAGCCATTTTTGTCCCAAATGACAAAAACCGAAAGCTGACAGAACTGAGTTTCAGTTGTTGGTATCTTAAGGCAATTCATCATTTGCACTGATTGAACTTTCTATTTAGTGTACATATATTTGTATTGGTACGAACCATTCTGAGAAATCAACCAATCCATCCATCCATCTCTATCTATCTCTCTCTCCTTTTTCTCTCATTCATTTTATATAAATCGATATTTAAGCACCACTAACCTTGAATTTTAAACATGTTTCACTAGATTATCGAATTAATCTTGAATGTTACTGTCTAATGCAAACCGGGTTGCATAATACCTGACTCCGATGCATATCGAAAAAGTTCCGGCCTGGAAAAAAAACGGTCAATGATTCAATCAAAATATAATTTTTTTTAAAGCCAAGTATTTTCATCATACCAGATCAGATGAAATATGGGAAGGGCATACTAGTGTTTCGATTTGTAAATAATGACATGTAATTAGTTGTTGTTGACGCTGTGATTCGAAGTTCTTTGGTGTAAACCAATGCATGCTATCGCATTTGCCATGACGTTTCATCCTCTAATGGCACGAATTTCGCTGTTCTCATTACATTTATCTCGTTTTTCTACGGGCTATCCTTCGTTTTTATTTATTTTTTCCTTATATTTTCACAAAGCATTGACAAGATTTATTTTATCTTATTTTATTTATTTTTTTTTGGCAATGACATTTTTTTCACAATACTTAAAGGGGAGGGGTTAAATGTTATAATATTTTCAAGATGTATTCATTGAGGTAATAATGACATTCACTTAAAATGATATGCAATACTAATAGAATCATTCATTATTACTCGTGTGGGATAGTGAAATTCCACCGAGGGGACAAGATTCACGGTCTAGGACGAGGCTCTGCCGAGTCCTAGACCGTGAATCTTGACCCCGAGGTGGAATTTCACTATCCCACACGAGTATATAATGAATGATTATTTTTCTCGCATTATTTTACATTTAAAAATGATGTCTGACAACTTTCTGTTATGACGTTAGAAAATTTACGTCCGGTTTACTCTTCCGCGTGCTTCAAATGGTGCAAGTCAAAATAAGAGCATACGACATTTTTGTACAATAAAAATACGATAAATTGTTATTAATTAAGCAAATCAATTACTTAGTGGATAATCTCAATCAATAATTTTGCATTTTCCACCAGCAGACAACGTTTGTTTACGTTTTAAAGTGGCGTAGTGATACAAAGTGTAAGACAGAAAAATCTCACACTGCTGTCTCACACTGGACAAACCGATCTCACACCGGTGATAATGCGAGAAACGTGTATTAGTGATGGTCAGCGGGTTAAACTTTAATCCAATTCATCGGTGGATCCCGATTTGTGAAATATATAGGGTGACCCGGAGGGATTATCACATCAACAATTCTGCAGTTTTATATTTGTACACAGTCTATCCTCCCTTTAAATGTTTTTGACATTAAATTTCGTCACTGTACTGTGCAAGTTTCTTGTTCTGATAACAAAAAAATCCACATTTTCTTTTGTGAATAATTTATCAAATCGAGCACCACCCTTAATAAACTGAGATAACTTTTATCAAACAATTTGCCGGGCGACCGGGAACGAATCTTAATTAACACCTGAGTCAGACTTGGCTGCCACAATGCACACAAATAATCATACCGTTGTCAACAACTCATTAAAGAAAGCAATCAAGATTCATCAGTAAGCTGGGGATTAAAAAAAGCAGGATAAACTGTTGCTTTAGTGTTGTTTGTTCTATTCCAAGATTGGCAGCTCAGTGCAGTTTCCGTCCGTTGCATGAATCTGTAGTTTTAAGAAAAATAAAGAATAGAATTCTTTCCCATTTGGTAAAGAATTTTAGTATTTGTTATGTGATTAAGTCATTTTAATTACAAACTATATACATGCAGTCCACTTAGCTATCTGGCCTTTTCTTTTTAAAGGTGAGTTAGTAAATATGCCTAGTATGTCCGATTGAAATTTTTTTTTACTGAACTGGCACTTTGTACACTGGTACACCCTTAAGAAATAGATGACAAAGTTCAAGGGTCAAACTATTCTGGATCATGACAGGTTATATAATATATGTCAAGTGCATAATGTGGTGACGTTACGTCGAGTTTCGTCATTCTATTCAGTAGCGTCATTTTTAGTAGTACATGCGCTGTATAACTGTCCATAACTCTTAAACGGTGATGAATTAAACTCTATAGTTTTCAGAATTGATCAATCTTAACCTTTACTATCAGCCATTGGTGCAGAAAAGCAAATTTTGAAAATTTTTGACTTAAGGGGGGTGTTTGCTTGGAACGGTTCATATAAGTGTTTACCAATCAACACCATAGGCATTCTCACAATGTCAGGGGTCCTGAGTCCACTCGTGGCCGTGGACTCAGGACCCCTGACATTGTGAGGATGCACCATAGGAAACTTTTATGCATGTACTTAGTACATTGTAACCACTAATGAGCGAAGAGCAACTATTAAGGTCAAAAGTCATTGGTCAAACTATCTTGGATAAAAACCATGCAGTAGACTAGGTGTTGTTTTCTCAATAATTGGAGAAACCTTTACTCGACAGAAGCATACTTCACCCCCATCACAAAGCTCTACTGAACGCGGAGGACTCTGCTAAACGCGGAGCAGTGTTAAATTCACACGGAGAAGACAAGGTCTTTCATTTCCCTTCAAGCTCGCTCATAAAATGTTTAATTCAAATTTCTTTTAGGTTTAAATCATAAAGAGTTGATTAAGCTTTTAAATTGTACAAAATTCTAACAAATTGAGAAAGAAATGTTTCTGCTGTTGATGTTTAAACATCAAAATCGTCAATAATTTTTGTAAACAAAACATTTAAGTAACAAGTTTGACCGTTCAACGCCATTTCAACGCAATTTTAAAGAATACAAGTCTGTCATAATCATAAATCTACATTATATCCAATTTTCAAGTAATTATCTTAACTTTGTAATGAATTATGAGCGTTTAAAGGGAACAGGGTCGATAAAAATTGGATCGTACGAACGCGGAGTTAAAATTGCATTGGCTCTGCAGAACACGGAGCATGGACCAGTAGAACGCGGAGTTTTTACATACAACAGTCATATTATTAAGCAGACATATACCGATGAAAATATGAAATAAATGGCACAGAAGCATTTATTAGTTTAAGTTTGAAACCAGTAAAATTAATTCTTGAAAAATCATAGTTTGTACATCCAACTTGGAGACAATTATATCATTACATGTACATATTTCCAGTTTTATTATGTTCTTGCCATGTCAATTTCGACTTTTTCCGTTACATAGTCCATTTGCAGTTTTACTTGATATCTAAAATGTATTTTAAAAAATCAAAGAATAACTACACATCCCTGAATTGTTAAAATTTGTTTTAATTGTGATTTAACATTCAATATTTACATTTTCTAGTGTCTCTGTCTGTGATAACACTACGAATCGATTTCGTACTATACAGCCCAATAAATTCAAATGACGTATTGTTGGGGGCGCAAGCGAGTTTGAATAATTAATATTATAATATTTAATCGTACAACTGCTGAAAATTATATAAATATAAGTAATAAGGAATCATTCTTTGAATATTATGAGGTGATAATTTCGGTCGGAGCGTGATCAAATCTATCATAAAGCCCTTTGGGCTTTATTGGATTTGATCACGCCCCGACCGAAATTATCACCTCATAATACTCAAAGAACGATTCCTTATTCCTTAAAAAGTATAAATGCACTTTAAAGGGGCATGGTCACGATTTTGGTCAAATTTAATTTTTCTGTTTTTAATGTTTACAATGCTTCAGTAAGGCATTTCTAATAGTTAACCAAACTTCGAGCGTCAGTCTTCGAGTTATAACTCACAATTCTTTGTTATGTACATGTAAACAAACTTAAGCCTAGGTCATGCTAATGTTTACATACTGAATTTTCAAAGCTTGGACCTAAATTGAATGTGCCAAATGCTAAAAACTGTTCATTGATGTTTAATACTAATCAGCAAATAAAAAAATCAGCTTGAAAAAAAAAAGACTTTTTACAGTATATTGAACCAATGTAAACAAAAACATGGCACGAGCCTTGTTGACAGAATAACGAATTGTGAGCTGTGTATCTCACTTATAACCCAACGACTGACTCTGACGCTCAAATGTTGGTTGGCTAGTATTTGAAGTATCTTACTAAAGCATAGGACACATTAAAACTGGAAAAAATAAATTTTGACCAAAGTCGTGACCATGCCTCTTTAACACATCTAATTAGCTTTTCTTTCTTTGGCGTCGACGTCTGCGCTGTTTTGAGTTCACATTCCTAATGTTTGTTATTGTCATTTTTTCATACACTAAATTATCACTTACTACGATTCATTTCTGATCTTTTACAACATTTGAAGGAATAACACTTTCGTGTATTTTTGTTTGGTAAATAAACTCTCCGTTGTTTTCGTTCAAGTTGAAGTTCTCTCCGTTTCAGAAGTTCGACCGTTTCCAAGGGTTTTGGTGCAATGGTTTATTATATTTTTTAGAATGTCTTTTTTTTGAAAGGCAGTATTAGCGTACAAACCGTTGCGTCAATAATATGTACTACAAAAGAAAACGTTTACACATTTAGACATATATTTGTTCAATGATATCTGGGCACTACAAATATTTAACCATGCCAATTTTATACAGGTTGGTCCATCTCAATATAAAAACGCCGTATTTTGTATAAATTGTCACTTATGAGAACAGTTTGATAATTTTGGACAGGCAAGACACTTAAGTTTGAATATTATTTACAGAAATTTCCTCCGCGTTCAGTCAGTTCCATTTCAACATATTCCTCAAGTTCAGCAGAGCCAACATCCGCGTTCGTACGATCCAATTTTTTTTCGACCCTGTTCCCTTTAAATGCTCATAATTCATTACAAAGTTAAGATAATGACTTGAAAACTGGATAGAAAGTAGAGTGATGAATATGACAGACTTGCATTCTTTAAAATTGCGTTGAATTGGCGTTGAACGGTCAAACTTGTTACTTAAATTTTTTGTTTACAAAAATTATCGACGATTTTGATGTTTAAATATCAACAGCGGAAAAAATTCTTTCTCATTTTGTTAATATTTTGTACCCATTTAAAAGCTTAATCACCTCTCTATGATTTAAACCTAAAAGAAATTTGAATTGAACATTTTATGAGCGAGTTTGAAGGGAAATGAAAGACCTTGCCTTCTTCGTGTGAATTTAACACTGCTCCGCGTTTAGCAGAGTCCTCCGCGTTCGGTAGAGCCGTATGATGGGGGTGTACTGTGTACTTGGTACACGGGTATACTCTGTCCCAAGATATCCTGGATTCACATTTTGCTTAATTACTCAATATTTATAAATACCTCAGGGTTTAAACGATGTTCATTCAAAAGTATGAAAAATTTCCAAGATTTCTCAGTTGAAACGCCCCCGTTAGCTTATCAGGTTTCAATACACGGCTAAAAAATGTGATGTCTACGGAGATTTTGTATTGCAGTAAGCCCGGATGATGACGTTGAAAAATTGCGCGAGATATTCCGAGTGATTCCGAATGGAGAAAAGATGTAAACATTCCCCATTATAAATCTCCGTAAGAAATCTATTTTCGATCCTGTGATTGTTTTCGAGTGAAAAATAATAATGTGTCAATGAGAATATCTTGGAAAATTTCCCTTTCATCGAATTAAATTGCACTTCTTTCACAGGTATGTATATTTTTATTAAAAATCGATCAAATGTGCTGCATAAATATCTTGGGACAGACTTTTATTTTTATAGCTATTAAGGAGTAAATTATCCCATTTTTATTTTCATCTCGAGTTAAAAGTTAAAGGTAAAATAAAACCAAGACATATAATTAAATGCACGGACACTGTACCTCAAATTTCCGAACCTTATAACGTACATGTGTTCAAGTCGATATCAATGGTCATCTTCCTGACTGCATTTGGTGGTTGCCGTGTTCGATAGAAATGCGCGTAAAATGTTTGTGTATTAGTGCCGTATTTTGCCTACATACGGAACATACCGGGTACTTGCTATGTAAATATAGTAGTTTACGTAATGTGTCTAACGTTATATTTAGACATGACTCTTCAAGCGATACGGATATTTACAGGTCAGGTCCTTTCCACACACTCTCTTTAGTAACATAATCCGGAATGTGACGCTTTGACTCTATAACTACTGTCCTTCATATGTATCCTGCTTGACTTGGCTAGGTGATCGCAACGTGTGGACGGATTTCGCCGGTTTCGCATAACACACCTTATTTGGATTGTCTGAATTACACGTTAAACATGGCACTGAATGTGTCTTTCCAGAAAGATAAAATTCCTGCAGGTAAATTTACATTAGTTTAGAATTTCCAAATACCGAAAAAGGCATATCAGTGTAATTTCTGAATGTCTTAATGTTGCATCATCTTAATCCGCATTGCTCAGTCCCATATACATTGTGCTTTATCACTATATAGAAGCAATGAGATGGAAATATATCAATTATTTAATTCTAAGGTATATTTATTTGCAGTTATTTTCTTCTTGTGAATGTTAAATGCAGTAAAGGTATATAACTCATGACAGGTCTAAATTAAAATATTAACTTTGTCCAATGTTATGATTACCGTCACATTTTGATGAGTTTTAATGTAAATGCAAATACCTGTCAAAAAGAGCAATTTAAATAGATGTAAATGGGAAAATCTTATTGGCTTGTCTTTTTACCTAAAGAAATTGACAAGAATGAAAGTAGATTTCTCATAGAGATTTATTATATCTGACAATTTTTTTTTTTTCATTTGGAAGTTTTCAAAACACCTTGTACAGTTTTTCAACATTATTACCTTGGAACATTTGTGTCATTTCATAGGTACCTAAATTTTAATCAATCAGTCGCTCAATAAGCCAAATATTAAAAAATTCTACCTCCTCTATATATAAATAATTAAGGTGTGCAACACCATTTTGACCCCCCTCGTTGATTCAGGCTTCAATTTGCCTTATAAATCGGATATGCCTACCAGTTTGTATGAAGCATTTAGTTCAAATATGATATTTCTCACAATACATTTCCTCCTAAAGTTTAAATACAACACATTGATAACGCTATCAACTAAAATTCATGCAAACTTCGAATTTTGTCCCGAGGCTCGATCTCCATCAGCCGACGTCATGAAATTTTATCTCCTTTACTCCTTTGTTTTCCATTAAATTATCCTATTATTATGACATATTTATGATCTAATCTATACCTTCATGGCAGAAGATTACCTAAAACAAATGTTTTTAAAAAACCAAACCCATCTATATATATAAAATAATCTAAAACAATGACAGTTTATAAACTGTGTATGATATTTTCTTCCAGCTGCACTTTTAACAGCGGAATACCTGTCACAGAAAAATCTATTGAAATGGTCCTTGGATCAGAGTACAACCCTCACAGTGGATGGGTAAGGAACCAATATTTATTGTATTTGTGAAGATTGTATTTCCTATTGTAAACATTGTAAATTCAGAACCATTTCACTGACATAACCTATTAATTTTTTTTTGTTGGGGGGGGGGGATAAGATTTTTAAACTTCAGAATGATCTGAAGGTTGAAACATTTACAATACTTTTAATTTATATGATAGTCTGGAAATTTACTTGCAGAACTACTTTGAATAGTAACTATACCATATGTCGATTCTTGGCCAACAAGTTCAAAGATTTGGGTCTGTATGGGAGTTCAATCCTTGAAGCCTCTGAGGTGAGTTCAGTTGATGTTATAATTGAAGATAATGGTAAGCGGCTTAAGAATTTACAACGGCAATCTGAAACATACAAGCTGTTATGGTTTAAAATTTTATTTCAATGAATTTATTTTCACTTTAATGTAGTCATAATTGATTTTCAGTTTTGTTTAAATCAGTTTTGTTGCTTTCGTTCTGTTTCGTTGGTTTCGTTTTGTTTCAATTTTTGGTTTGGTTTCAATTGTTTTCATTTCGTTCGGTTTCGTTTCGTACTTTACAGTTACCCAATGTATTGAACCTGGCTGAGAAACAGGCAATGTTAGCACAGTTCATAGGTATTTTTATTGATCTCTGATGCTGAGTCTGTAACATTGACAGGTTGATCACTGGCTGACCTTTGCGTCGGGCTCCCTGTCTTGTGCCTCCAAGTTCTCCACGGCCCTGACCTACCTAGACAAGTCCTTGGAGCCGGTGACCTACATTGTGGGTCAGGCATTGACCCTGGCTGACTTTGCTATCTGGGAGGTTCTCCAGAGTAAGAAACTTAATTATTGCTGTTGTTTGATTTATTTTTGCTTTCATGAGTGGAATTTGTTATCATAGATAGCCAGATTATATGCAACATTGATTACAAATAACAGAATCAAGAGACACCTAGAATGAAAATGTTTGATCTTGTAACAGTAATACATTTCTGCTTAAAGGTGATATATTAAACGTACAATCTGTACATATATAAATACATGTATATAACATACTGGAAGGAAATCGAATCAGAAACCATTTACCGGTATGTTTAACATACTACGATTAAAGGGACTTGGACACGATTTGAGCTCAATTTTTTCAAAATTTATTTTTTGCAATTTTAATGTCTAGAATGGTCAATATGGATGTTTTTAATGCTTTGTCAAAATTTGAAAGTCAAATATCGAGTTACAAGCGAGTTACAGAGGTTAAAATTCTTTGTTTTGTAAACAAAGCTCGAGTCCTGTTATTGTTTACATATGTCTTGAATTGGTAAAAGTTTCAATCTAATGTTGCATTTTGTTGTTGATAAACTTACTTATGAACACATTTAATAAGTTTATCTTGTTTCCACAAGTTATTTTGTCAAAGAAATGGTAATTTCTTTACTTTACATTATTTGTAAACAAATATAAGACTCGAGCTTTGTTTACATGTACATAACAACGACTTCTTTCCTCTGTATCTCGCTTGTAACACGACTTCAAACATTCAAATTTTGGTAAATCATTCAAAATACACAAGTTAACTATTTAATATATAAAAATCAAAAATTAAATTTTCATCTGAAATCGTGTCCAGGTCCCTTTAAATTTCATGTGGAGGAAAAATACTAATGTTATTGTACGTATAAATATTATATATATAATGATGGTGGAAAAAAAAATAACCAGAAATATTTACCCCCAGCACACGCATTGTATAAAGCATTAAGGTAATGTAATGAAATTATGTTGATTTTATTGTAAACAGGCAACAGCAAGTTTCAGTCTCTGCTGGCATCAGGAGATGCGGGTGTTAATATCACTCGCTACTACAAGTTTCTCAGCAACCAGTCAGCATTCAAGGTCGCCCAGAAAAACCTGCCACAGGTCAAGGGCAGCGCGGAGAAGAAAAGTGATAAGAAGGCTGAACCGTCTGTGAGTATTGACTCAAGTAATAACTTTATATTTTAAGCTTGAATTGAAATTACTTCTGTATCTGGGTACTATTACAGAAACATTACCTGATGTTTCTTCTCTGATTTTAACATTTTTGTTCCCTTCAGTTTGTAATCATACTGTTTATAGCTAATTATAACCTTAAATTTTCTACTTGTTCTTCCTTTTTCCCTATACTGTTAGCTTATCTTAAGTTTTTGAATTGTTGCTCCCTTTTCCCTGGCCCCATGGATTTTTAAATACGTTTGTAGTTTGTTTATGTGCAATTTGTATATAGACCTTGTTATCTCTATTCAGGCAAAGAAAGATGAAGGAAAGTTTGTGGACCTACCAGGGGCTGAGATTGGAAAAGTTGTCACTCGTTTCCCACCGGAGGCTAGCGGGTAAACTTATTAATTACTGTATGCTGAGTATTACCAGTTAGGAACTGCATTATTACAACTCACCAAATTCACACTCAACGATTTTCTTTTCAGATATTTACATATTGGTCATGCAAAGGCAGCCTTGCTGAACTACCATTACAGGGAGATATTTAAGGGAACACTCATCATGAGATTTGATGATACCAATCCAGCCAAGGAAAACGAAGAGTTTGAGCAGGTATAGTGTATGATTTATTTAGTTTCTTAGCATAATAAACATTATTTGCCTAGATCAAAATTGTCAGTAATTAACGTCTCACTTGATGGAATATTTTATTAAAAAAGGCTTGAAATGCTTTATTATAGGTTGCTACTAACCAGATTATCACTGATAAATTGGGAAATTAAGCATCAATGGAAAAGATGCTACTGATTTCATACAGTTCCCATCTCACCTTTATTCACCTCCAAGCCTACTAACACAAAACGGGAATACATGTACCATATTTTACACTTAAAGCAAAATGGAAATAAACCATAGAGATTATGGTATTTGGCCTCATATAAGTTAAAAATTTGTAAACATAATGTACATGTAGTAGCTTGAGAAACTGGTAGAACATTCTAAAGGTGAAATATATCGTACATGTAGGTAGAGCACTTACATTATTTATCACAATCTATGTGCTTTGTATGTGTAGGTGATTCTGGAGGATGTGGCCATGCTGGGCATTAAGTACGACAAGTTCTCCTACACCTCCGACCACTTTGATCGGATCCAGGAATTGTGTGAGAAAATGATGAAGATCGGAAAAGCCTATGTCGACAACACTGACCCAGAGACCATGAAGAAAGAGCGAGATGAACGCAAGGACTCTGTCAACAGAAATAACAGTACGTCTACGAATGTCTAGTGTTTATCTTCCTGTACATGCAAGAATTTAGTAGTGAGCTTGGTCTTCAGCTTTAAACCCTAACATGTTCTCCAGAAAAGCAAGCTGTGTACTATATGTAAAACTTCATAGTACATGTATTCTTATTCTATATTTAAATCTTCTGTATGCTATATGTAAAAACATGTACATGTATTGTTGCCGGTTGAGTATTGATGATACATGTATATTGAGACAAACTTACAGATAGCATGATAATATATCATGACACATGTACATCAACATGTACTATAAATACCCATATTTTGTATATATTTGTATCCATTCAGGTGTAGAGAAAAACTTGGCCATGTGGGAGGAAATGAAGAAGGGAAGCCCTGCTGGTCAGAAGTGTGCAGTGAGGGCCAAGATTGACATGACCTCTGACAATGGGTGCATGAGGGACCCCACACTGTACCGCTGTAAGCTGGAGCGCCACATCAGGACCGGCAATAAGTACAAGTAAGTGTCGGGGGCCAAGTGAAGGGGGGGGGGGCATTAATACATTTTGAAATCTAAAAGGAAAGCTAAAGTTTAAAACGTGTTCATGTACATGTAAATTGATATGGTAAAATCAATAAAATACCGTAATGCTTTTTATCTAACAAAAAGAATACATGTCCTATTCTATGTACCTGTAAAAAATGGGCTAGTGTGTTAATTACATGTTAAAGCACAATTTTAAATCTAACAATGGCATTGTGTTGTCTGTTACAGAGTGTACCCTACCTATGACTTTGCCTGCCCTATCGTGGACAGTGTAGAGAATGTGACACATGCTCTCAGGACCACCGAGTACCATGACAGAGACGAGCAGTACTACTGGGTCCTGGACACTCTAGGTAAGCTGGCTCCCGTCTGTACTGGACACTCTAGGTAAGCTGGCTCCAGTCTGCACTGGACACTCTAGGTAAGCTGGCTCCAGTCTGTACTGGACACTCTAGGTAAGCTGGCTCCAGTCTATGCTGGACACTCTAGGTAAGCTGGCTCAAGTCTATGCTGGATACTCAAGGTAAGCTGGCTCCAGTCTGTACTGGACACTCTAGGTAAGCTAGCTCCAGTCTGTGCTGGACACTCTAGGTAAGCTGGCTCCAGTCTATGCTGGACACTCTAGGTAAGCTGGCTCCAGTCTGTACTGGACACTCTAGGTAAGCTAGCTCCAGTCTGTGCTGGACACTCTAGGTAAGCTGGCTCCAGTCTATGCTGGACACTCTAGGTAAGCTGGCTCCAGTCTGTACTGGACACTCTAGGTAAGCTGGCTCCAGTCTATGCTGGACACTCTAGGTAAGCTGGCTCAAGTCTATGCTGAATACTCAAGGTAAGCTGGCTCCAGTCTGTACTGGACACTCTAGGTAAGTTGGCTCCAGTCTATGCTGGACACTCTAGGTAAGCTGGCTCAAGTCTATGCTGGACACTCAAGGTAAGCTGGCTCCAGTCTATGCTGGACACTCTAGGTAAGCTGGCTCCAGTCTATGCTGGACACTCTAGGTAAGCTGGCCCCAGTCTATGCTGGACACTCAAGGTAAGCTGGCTCCAGTCTGTACTGGACACTCTAGGTAAGCTGGCTTCAGTCTATACTGGACACTCTAGGTAAGGTGGCTTCTGTCTATACTGGACACTCTAGGTAAGCTGGTTCCAGTCTATACTGGACACTCTAGGTAAGCTGGCTCCTGTCTATACTGGACACTCTAAGTAAGCTGGCTCCTGTCTATACTGGACACTCTAGGTAAACTGGCTCCTGTTATAATGGACACTCTAGGTAAGGTGGCTCCAGTCTATACTGGACACTCTAGGTAAGCTGGCTCCAGTCTATACTGGACACTCTAGGTAAGCTGGCTCCAGTCTATACTGGACACTCTAGGTAAGCTGGCTCCCGTCTATACTGGACACTCTAGGTAAGCTGGCTCCAGTCTATACTGGACACTCTAGGTAAGGTGGCTCCAGTCTATACTGGACACTCTAGGTAAGGTGGCTCCAGTCTATACTGGACACTCTAGGTAAGGTGGCTCGAGTCTATACTGGACACTCTAGGCAAGCTGGCTCCCGTCTATACTGGACACTCTAGGCAAGCTGGCTCCCGTCTATACTGGACACTCTAGGCAAGCTGGCTCCCGTCTATACTGGACACTCTAGGTAAGGTGGCTCCAGTCTATACTGGACACTCTAGGTAAGGTGGCTCCAGTCTATACTGGACACTCTAAGTAAGGTGGCTCCAGTCTATACTGGACACTCTAGGCAAGCTGGCTCCCGTCTATACTGGACACTCTAGGTAAGCTGGCTCCCGTCTATACTGGACACTCTAGGTAAGGTGGCTCCAGTCTATACTGGACACTCTAGGTAATCTGGCTCCAGTCTATACTGGACACTCTAGGTAAGATGCCTCCAGTCTATACTGGACACTCTAGGTAAGCTGGCTCAAGTCTATGCTGGACACTCTAGGTAAGCTGGCTCCTGTCACTGGACACTCTAGGTAAGCTGCTGTCTATACTGGACACTCTAGGTAAGATGGCTCTCGTCTGTATCAGCCCCAGTCTGTATCAGTTACTATAAACCAACTTTTGTTCATGATAGCTTTATTTCTGATCAACAAGTGATAAAATGATTCTCAGCAACAACTTTTTTACTATAGTAAGTCTGGGTTTAAATTCCTAACAAATATAGATATTAAAAGACTGGTACCCAGTCAGTAACATTCATGAAATATGAAGTTCTTACTATTTTCGCAATATTTTCTTGAAAGCGAAATGTTGGTATTTATATAGTATACAAAAATGAAAGTCATTTGCCATGCATTACAGGCAATGAGTAGATAGGCTGTAATTACAGTACTTATGGAGGTAATGTTGAGTGTAGGCTGGTGTCCAGTATAAAATTGGGGTTGGTCCATGCAGGAGGAGTCAGAGTAGAGAGTGAGGTGAAGTGCAAGGTTGGCTTTAAATGAAATGTGGAGTTTAGATAAAAATATAAGGAGAAATGAATTTGATATCGAAGTACCAGACTGAGTATTTATAAAAAATCTTAGTTAATTTTTGTAGGCACATGTAGATATGCATGTTATGTGGGTACAAAGGTTTCATGCTGTATTGTGTTCAAGTATGGTAAATTGAGTTGTACATGTATGTCTCTGACAGTATTTTCAGTTTACATTGCCTTTGTCTTCAGGTCTAAGACGGCCCTACATCTATGAGTTCAGCAGACTCAACCTACAGAACACTGTTCTCTCCAAAAGGAGGCTCACCTGGTTCGTCAATGAAGGAATAGTGGATGGATGGTAAGAGATCATTCTAGATTATATTTTTTTAAACCATAAGTCCTCACAATTCATGCATTTTTGAACTACAGAAGAGATATGGTTGGTATTACTGTAAACGTATTACATTTGGCTGTGTATTCTTTTTAGCGCTTTTGGCGGAATGCGCCTTCTGCTTAATCAAGTACATCGCCAAATGTCATGCATATATGTATAAGAATAGGAACATTCAGGAATACGCTAATTCAAATCCACGCCAACTTGTTCAAAAACTCATTTCCGCCAAATATCGTACACGCCAAATATAATACGTTTACAGTATTTGGAAGTACATGTACATATATGTATTCATTGTGTGATGATAGGGATGACCCACGGTTCCCAACAGTGAGGGGGGTACTAAGAAGGGGAATGACTGTGGAGGGCTTGAAGCAGTTCATTGTGTCTCAGGTGAAAAATATTTATTGTAAAATGTTAAATTTTTGGTATGAACAAAAGTAAAAAAAATTTGTGATGGATCAACTGTTCATGCTGTTGGAATTTTTTATCAGAACAACATGGCTTAATACCCTGGTTTTGTTGCAGGGATCCTCCAAGTCTGTGGTGATGATGGAGTGGGATAAAATCTGGGCAGTCAACAAGAAGGTTTGTTTACATATACATAAAACCTGTGTGTGGAGATTACAAAATATGACAAAAACTCAAGTGAAAGTACATTGCATACATGTACAGGGTAAGCTTAAGAAAAAATTTGTTGTAGGTAATTGACCCAGTTGTTCCAAGATTTACAGCTTTGCTGAAGGAGGAAGCTATCCCGGTTCATGTGAAAGATGCCTCAACAGGTGTGATTCAGAAACCCAAACATCCCAAGGTAAGAACATTCCTTACATTCAGGAAATACACATGTACATTGGAGGAAAAAAAATCAGCAACAAAAAAACAGAAGAATTCATTTATCAAATTTAAAGATTGTGTTTTCTATATTGTGTAATATTTACAGAATGAAGGTGTAGGAATGAAGGATGTCTGGTACTCTCCCCTTGTGTACATAGAGGGAGCTGATGCTGAGCTGTTGAAGGAAGGGGAGCTTACTACATTTATCAACTGGGGCAACTTAGAAATAACAAAGATAAACAAGTAAGATTTTAACTTAAACATATTGAAGTAACTTTCAGCTGAAAATACATGTATTTTGTTGGATACAATAATTCAATTCAATTCTATTATTGATTACAGGAAAGGCAACAAGATAGTTTCATTGGAGGCTTTAACTCGACTGGATAATACAGTAAGAGCATTCATTTGTTACATATAACTGTACTCTAAAGAAATGGTGAATTTGAAAAACAAAAAGTACTTTTTCATCTTATTGTTCTTTGGAAGCAAAGAACTTGGTTCACTTGTGACTTGTTTTGGCCCTCAGATAGGGTAAAATTTCAAAGTTGTCGGAACAAATATTTGTGCATATATAAATGCTTTCTGGTTTTACCTGTTATCAAAAATGTATAAGTACTAGTGATTGCCCAAGTGTACATGCTAAATAAATTGCGATAAAATGCCGTGGGAATGCATATTTCCGGAAAAATACACGAAATGCTGTGAATGTTTTAGAAATTTGGATAGGTCCGCATGAAATCACCATCGCCAAATTTTGTCATATTGAACAACTTACTTATCTTGAGGTGTATGCAAAAAATCGTGATGGTGATATTGTGCGGACCATGTTTATTTAAAAAAAAAACCGTATTCTGATAACGTCAATATAACGTTATCGTGTATCCAATCTAATTAAAATTAGATGTTTGATCCGCTCGCTTACTCGCTACACAAACATCTAACAACATCCCATGCAGGGTCACGTCAGTGTGACCTTTCAGTTAGCCAATGAAATCACGACTCCAAATCTTTGGCTGAGGGCACAGAACTCCTCTGCTTTTTTTATCGACATACGTAGATGACCGAGGTGTTCAAAGCGAAAGAAAAACAAAAATGGCACAGCCCATGACAACGAGGAAAACTTGTGTTTTAGGAGATGCCTGTATTATATGTGGATTTTCGTTTGTCCAATACGAAAAGACAGCTGATGGGACTGATATTATTCACAAGTTCTATCAAAATAAACTAAAACTGAACACAGAAAGGATAGATTGTATACGGAAAGTAACCGAAAGATCGGATCTCGATCTCGATCTCGAAGAGTGTAACGCGGGCGTGTGAAGGAAATGCTTCAGAAATGTCGTCCAAAATGCACCCCAATATCTCTTCTTGTTCTCTTTTAAGCTTTTTAACGTTGAATAACTGAAGCACTTCTTCATACGCCAATTTGAAACTTCAACCGAGTTGATTTTAGAAACACGAATCTGATTGGATAATTCAGAAATGTTTATTCATATCTGAAAGGTCACACTGACGTGACCCTGCATGGGATGTTGTTAGATGTTTGTGTAGCGAGTAAGCGAGCGGATCTAACATCTAATTTTAATTAGATTGTCGTGTATCAATAATAACGTTAGATAAATAAATCGGATAAGTATTAATCATACTTAAAATGTAAATAACATTTAAAGGACATATCGCATGTTTTTCAATTTTCGGAATTTTTTAAATAAAATCATTCTATACTCATTAAAAATGAAGTTTATCATCGTTTACACAAAATAATCTGGCTAATTCGTTAGTTTGAAGGCGATGAAATTCAAATGTCGCGATATGCATATTTTCTCTCTCGATCTACCCGCCATTATGTGTGACGTCACATGCGACCTCGAGCGAGAAGGTGCTGTTAGCCGTCTATGTAATTGGATTAGATTTAAACGACAATTAAACAAATTATCACCTATGAAATTGCCGATAACGGGACATGATGGTGTTTTGCGTCTCTTGCGGGTGTTCTAGCCGTCAAAAAATGGGGATTTGGACTGTTGTTTTTTAAGTTTCCCTTACGAAAGTAAGCGGAAATCATGTACCAAACAGTGGCCTTTCTGTCGACGAGAGGATTTATAAATAAACATATAATAAATATATTACAAAATATATGGTATATTTTTGTGATATTAGTTTCATGAACAAATCGTATTTATTTTTCAAAGAGAAAAATAGAAGTTTATGAACAGAGGCCTGTGTACAAAACGCAAGTTCATCGGAGGAAAATAACAAGAGAGGACGCCATTTTGGATAACGCCTCGCTTCGTTAGCTGTTTTCTTATTGATATTGTTAAACTATACATACATGTATGCGTACGTTTTGTGTAAATGATTTCTTCATTATATCTCACCTCTGCAGAAATCATAAGTACGGTATGTGAGATTTCTGTGAGTTTTATTTCTTAATTGTGAGAGAAGTCAAGGAGTTGATACTGAATGTTTACGCGAGAAATAGACAAAGTTTGTTGATATACATTTTTACGTAAATAGATAAAAACGGAGCAATGGGATCTTACAGAAAATACAATAATTAAGGAAAAAGTTTTTTCCTGCTATATATATTTATATATACAGTGTAATATGAAGTAAAGAACCTTAGAAAGTTGTGACCAGTTACGGCCAAAGAAATAAGATTCTTTTGATTTAGTCAACATGAAAAAAACCATCGTACATGGTGAAAAAATCTCAGATTTAAAGAAGATAATGCTAATCCTACAATTTGTTTACAATCAGCTGTTCGAAGAAGGTCGCATGTGACGTCACCGTACCACGTGACACGCTATCTCATTAACGAGTTTTTATACGATCGGGGCTATGATTTAAATTGATATTATGTCTAATTACCGCTTTTATACACCTAACAAACTGTTAGAAGTAATTAATATATACACAAGGAAGGCAAAAAATGTAAAATGTCCCATAGTTTAGAAACATGCGATATGTCCTTTAAACATTAGAAAGTATGTGTTTTAAAAGTATTAAACATGAAAGGAAGACTAACTATATGTCCGAAAATCTTGTCTTATTGCATGCACAATCTACTTCCGCGTCTCCGTAGCCTAGCGACTTTAGACATTATACCAACTGAAGATGTCGAAGATACAATAACAAGTAATGCATGGTATAATTCGCCAAGGATGGTTCTACAATGTACATCAATTTTTCAAATATGTGAAAAACTAGCTGTTAATCGTGATTTTCTCAAATCAAGCTAATTGGACCATAGAAAAACGTGAAATAACTTCATGCTTTGTATGGAGCTATCACTTGCAAATTACACAGTCATGTAGTTCGATCTACCGACTGTATATTTATTTTACAAAGAAATGAAATCGTGTACTTACACAAATTATGTGGTAGGAAATTTAAATACTATTAGTGTAAGATTCATGCCTTTTAATTGTTTATTTACATTAAACAATTTATTTAGATGTAAATATGTAGGATAAAAATTAGTTAAAAACAGTTTAAAGTTCACACATCGTACCTGTCGATGTGAAATGTATTTTATGCTTTCTGCAGTAGGATATTTTAATGCACTATGTAATTCAATTTGGATCTATCAGAGTTAGAAATAATAAGGATGTTGAAAAGTCTTTTTGTTAAATCTACGATTGTATGAATCTTGTAAACAGACGACACTTATGAAGTACATGCACCTATAAATTAGATATGACGTCACTGTAATATGACGTAAGTAATACAAAGACTTGTTTAAATTTCACCCCAACATTTAATCTTATATAGTTACGATGTTAATTATTCTGCCAAAAATTTATACAAGTAGTTGCTTTTAAAATACATGTAGAAGGTAAACTATCTTCATTGTATGAATGACGCGGTCTTTATAATATTTTTTTCTACAATTAAACCTGTGAACGCACAGGTTGTTGGATTAAGATCAACAAAGTTTTAATTTTACGTATATTAAGTTATGAAGTATTAGCTGATTAAAGTATTGCTGGAGTTATATACTTTTTACTACCTATCTCGCTTTAAAAAAATCTTCAAGAGATTTCCCCTTTCATGGGATGTATGGTCTTTAACACCCCATCCCAACCCCAACTCCCGTATTCTCTTCTTATGGTTTAATAAAGTGGTTACTTTTTGTGCATGTGGGATGAATTTTTATTTTTGACTGCTAATTAAAAGTCACCATTCAAAAGAAAGTTTCCAAAACCAGTCTGTAATATTTTTCCATACATTTGTCAAGCGTCGATTTATGTGTTCGATTCATTTTCCGATGTGTGCCTGCCCCCCCCCCCCCAAAAAAAAAACCCCATATGTTTTAATGTACATGTATGTTACATGTATGACTAATTAATCCCATGTTACTCGCAAACCCCAAATCAAATTTATTTTTTCTATTCTTAGTCTTTATGTGTTTAATAATTTATTTATTTTTTCTCAATGTATTGAATAACAGCAAGGTCATATGCAAAACTTGTAAAGTTCTTTAAAGCTGAAAATCTATCGGACGAAATCTAAGATGCAAGGGCGATTTCTTGAGCCATCTTCATAAACGGAAAATTCCCAATCCGCTACCACTTCTTTAACAGTTTGAGAAGCGGTAGCGGATTCAGAACGTCTAATTCTAATTAGATTGTTTTATAGCAGAACGAACTCCTTATATAAATATACGGTAATGAATTTTCTTTGAGATTTGAGCCACACCTAAGTAAACTCTAAAATATATCCTGGACTACAATTTACTCCATACTCTATCTATCTCTCTCAAAACAATATTTCAAATGTAATGTAATTTTCCTTATCTAATCGGTCAAAATGACCGGTAAATAAATATAAAAACTACCAAATCAAGAAGTTAACATTTTTACAAGCAGGATTTAAATTTTTGCAAACACCTTTAATTGGATTTAACAAATCGATTTCACATTTGACAAGAACTGTAAAGGTAGGCTAACTAACGAAGAATTTTAAGATAAGTAACTTACGATAAAGTCTCAGACCGCTATTTATTTACATCTATGATTTCCAATTTATTGTTCATTAAAAAACTGTTTCAATTTCATTAATAAAAAAAATGATAACAAGTATTTACATACATCAAATATTTTTTTCCGAAAATTTTTATAGTTATTATTTTTATACAACCGAACTATGCTTACGTTTTCAACGCAAAGAAATTAAAGGTAAAGAGTGGAGATTCGGGGAAATTTTCTCTTAGACTACTTATAAGTTGGTCATTTTTAAATACTGTTTTGTATCTTTTGTTTGAAAGCCAAACATATATGGACCTGTGAATATTTATACAGACCGGTAAATTTCATCAAATCACCGGTCCACTTGACTAGTAATTTTTTTAATATCTTTCTTATAATGCCTGGCACCGAAAAACGATAATATCCCCGTGTATTATACAAAAAGAGAGCAAAGTTCAACGAAAGAAAAAAAAGTTGCAAATAATAAAATCAAATAATAAAAATTATTGAGGGATTACGTGTCAAAAAATCCAGACCTGTAAACTTGAAGTTAGAATATGCAATCGTGTTCATGCGCGGATCCAGAAAAATTTTCCAGGGGAGTCCGAAGGATAATTGTTTTTGCCGGGGGGGGGGGGGGGAGGGGGTCGAGGCATAATTTGCGGTATTTTTACAATCTAAATCTAATAATTATCATTTTCTAGGGGGGGTGGGTGGGTGGGGGTGGTACCCCCCAACCCCCCCCTCTCTAGATCCGCGCATGGTGTTTGTGTGTGAGCTGTGTAATTCTGATCGTATAACCTATAAAACCCTGCATAAACACTTCAAGATTTTACTCTGTTCCTTTATATTAAGCACATTTTGCAACTTAATTGTTTTTGTTAGTTAATTTAATCTTCAACTGTACACATTTTTATTCATAGTTTCTGCATTTGTTTCTTCATCATCGGATATAGCACATCTGACATGTTACAAATCAGCAAATGTAAAGTTTACAAGTTTGTCGAATTTTGACATGACCTTATATGGCAAATGCTTGGTGCGGGGAAAAGGCATGCCGTAATCGCCGGAATAGACCAAAATAAACATAATATTCAGTTTAACTGTGATAATAAACGATACTATATTCTTTGGATCGGGAATAGTATTTTGAGAAAAAAATACTGAAGTTTGATTCAAGAATAGGTGAATGTATGTAAAAATCGGTGCCCTGGTACACCGGTGTGACGAAAGCGCTACCTTCTGTAATATAATTCTCATGGTATTATACGATAAGGGTTAACATTTACTACAAAAAGAAATGTCTAATATCGCTTAAATAATTTGACATTTAATTTAAACTGGAAAGTATAAGTTGAATACGTAAGGCGGAAATGAGAGGGATCAAGCATTGTTTTGTATATAATATGAACATCGATAATCTCACCGAAAGAGAAACATAAAAAGCGTATGATCCGTAAAACCCAAAAGGACTGAATGCATCACAAGATAAAATTGTCTTTATCTGAAATGATTTTTTCTGAAGATTTTTGAAAAACAATGTATATACGCAAATTCAAAATGAATGCAGAATGAAAAAGTTATGCCGGTGTCTCGAGTATACATACTGCGCAATTTGTATGCATGCGACGTTATCATGAAGAATAATGACGTCATGACGTTTCTGGTGCACCTGACACGAAAAACAATGGTATTTTTCAACAGTTCTATACTGAAAACTATTAATGTTAGGATATAAAATTAAGCTGATTCTTAATGGGCGTTTCCTAGACTATGTTCGGAAAACATATGATAACATTTTCAAACGGGGCCGATTTTGACCACAAGTGAACCATGTTCTTTTACCCTTGACCTCTCCATCAATAATGGAGAACCTCTTCATCAATAATGGAGACATACATGTAATTTTACCTGTATTTTAGCATTGTCAGACCAGTAATTCATACATTAGATAGTAACATTTTGTGATATCTCTTCTCCTAGGACTACAAGAAGACCCAGAAAATCACCTGGTTGGCAGAGACGGACCGCGCCCCCTTCACACCCACAGTGTGTGTCCAATATGAGCACATCATCACAAAGCCTGTCATTGGTAAAGAAGAGGACTTTAAGCAGTACGCTAACAGAGACAGCAAGGTAAGGGGGCGGGGAAGACTTTGGATTTATTTTTAATGATATATATATGTATGGTGGCCATGCATAGGGGAAAAGGTCTGTGTTTGATGTCCACTTAAAGTCACAGACTATGCACATTAACATGTAAATCACCATACAGTATTTGAAATGAGGTTCAAATGATAATTCACTCTCCCTGTTATTATCTACTCTTGAATTTAAGGTAAATTCAAATCCATGTAATGAACAAGAAGTGTAAATTTCTTTGACCATGTTTCTTGTTGTATGTGAAATTTTTGGCACATATTGCATATGAATGCTAAACAGTATTTTAATGAAAAAAGTTCACGAAAGATATTTCATTCTGCATTTGAATGAGAAAATATATAAGGAGACGTTTTCAATTAATGATTACATACATGAATAGACATTTATGTTTATGCAGAAAGAGATGGTGATGTTTGGTGATCCATGTCTGAGTGAGCTGAAGAAGGGAGACATAATTCAGCTACAGAGGCGAGGATACTTCATCTGTGATCAGCCCTACCTCCCCACCAGGTGAGCAGAGTCCTTCTGCAGGCAGCAGAAGTCTCATATGAAAGCTTTGAATGAAATATCACTAATGTGATGTTAAACAACAAATCAGCAATTTATTTATCAACGATAGTTATTTCAGAGTTTTTAGTGACAGATTAGACAGCTGGATCTATGTAATGTTGGGTTCTATAATTGAGATCATTGATTGTATTGTAGTCCGTTCACGGGCCGCAGTAGTCCCTGTGTTCTGTTAAACATCCCTGATGGTCATACCAAGGAGATGCCTACCTCAGGATCAAAACATAAAGAAGAGGGAAGCAGCAAAGAGGTAGCTTAATTGTTCCCTTGATCAGAAATGATATAACATCTAATGATTTATCATTAAGGTGTTGGAGGTAGTATGTGTAACAGAAGTAATAATTAGGACCCCACTCTGAGGTTGACCTATAGTGATTAGTCTGTCCATCTGTCTGTCTGTTCAAGATCACTTGTCCGGAGCATATCTTCTCTACCCTTGGCCCAACCTGGCTCATGCTTCACCCAAAAAGTTCCTTTTGGTAAAGGGTGTGCATCGATCTTGAATCAAGTTTCTAGTTCTAAGGACAAGGTCATAGTTGAATTATTTGGAAAAAAATCTTTGTCAAGATCATATAATCTCTCCCCTTGGTCCAATCTGGCTCACACTTCAACCGCAGAGCGCCTTTGGTCAAAGGGTATGTAGTGACTTTGAATCATCTTTCTAGGTCTAAGATCAAGATCATAACAGAATTATGTGAAAAATCCTTGTTCAGAACATACATGTATGTTCTCTCCCCCCTTCATTTAATCTGGCTCATACATCACCCACAGAGTGCCTTTGGTTAATGGGTATGCAAATGAAGTTTCTAGGTCATGGTTCAAGGTCATATCAGACCATGCAAAATTTTTTAGAGCATGTTCAAAGCATATATACTCTTCCCTTAGCCCTATCTGGCTAATACTTTAAATAAACCATGCTTTTGAATAAAGGTGTACAGTGACCTTGAACCAAGTTTCTAGGTCAATGAGAAGGTCATAGCAGATCTGTTAAAAATTAAATTATTTCCCACTTGCTTTATCTTCCTCAGATTAAACCAAAAGACAGGGTGTGCAAAGAGCTTGAATTAAAGTTCTATGCGAAAAATTTCTAAGTTCAAAGTTAAGGTCAAAGCAAAATCCTCGGAAATACTCTTCATCCTAATGTCCATTATTTAAGTGGGCCATTTGAGATGGTCAGCAATGTCTAGCTTATAGCAGAAATGTGATGGCATACATGTACATCATGTACATACATTGGATTCTTGGCTGTGTGCAAAAATGTTCAGATTTCCTCTTTTTTTCTTTTATTCCTGTGGTGTATTTAGAAATATTATCTTTTGCATGGGGAAGCTCTACTGTGCAATTACAGATATCAGTTGATCACAAACTATGAAATTGCAAAAGCTTGAAATAATACATATGCAAAAACTTATGTATTGTACAAGTCTTAAAATATAGATTAATTATTAACTATTATTTATTTCATTATTTTAGAAATCCCAGAGCAAGAAAGGAAAAGCTGCTGAGAAATCTCCCCCAGAAACCCCCTCCTCTGGCATTGACCTTGTGGACCTAGACAAAAGAATCAGAAGTCAAGGGGAGAGAGTTCGCGACCTCAAAACCAAGAAAGCTCCAAAGGTAAGATATCTTTTAATCTATATTTTCTGTTATTTGTGGTTTGTTTAAATTTCTTTATGACAACAACATCTCAAATTTCTTGCCATTATACATGTACCAGTAGTTGCCGAGTTCTGACCTCTACAACTAGCATATAACAAATTCATATACCAGGTACATACTTGTACAAGTATGATGTCTGACTTACAGGAGCAGGTAGATGCAGAAGTCAAGATTCTGTTGGCACTGAAGGCTGAATATAAGTCTGGTTCTGGTTCAGAATGGAAGCCAGATACCAAACCGGTTCATCCAGTGTCCTGTCCACCAGCCTCAAGTTCAATGAATGCCCATGACCTAAATGATGAAATCATCAAACAGGGCAACTTGGTCAGAGATTTGAAAGGAAAGAAAGCTCCCAAGGTAAAAGACAAGTTGTCTTTGAGGAATAAAGGAAACCCTACCTTAAATTCTGATTTTGATTACACAGACAAACAATTATGTTATGAAAAAATGCAATTCTTCTTTTACTGTCACAGGCTGAAATTGATGAGGCAGTGAAGGTACTTTTAGTTCTGAAAGCAGAGTACAAGAATGTGACAGGAAGTGAATGGAAACCTGGGGTCACGCCCCCAGCAGCAGCGCCATCTGGTGGAGCAGACGTCAGCAATATCAATGATAAAATTGTAGCCCAGGGCAACAAGGTCAGGGATTTGAAGGCAGCCAAAGCTCCAAAGGTACAGTATACATGTTTCATGAAAGTTTATGTAGCTATATGGATCATTTTAAAAAGTTAAATCCTTCTCTGAGCCATGAAGGCGCATAAGGCCGATGCTTGACCCCGGTTCCATGGAGCTAAGCGAATGAGAGTCATTGACTCCCCCTGGATGAGACACCAGTCCATCGCAGGTTAACTCCCAGCTAATGCTGGTAACCAATGTTAGCTGGGTGGACTAGATGAAGTGCCTTGTCTAAGGACACAACATCAAACAACCACAGAGGGATTTGAACCAGGGATCTTTGGGTTACTGGCCTAACACCTACTGTAAAAGTGGTTATTTACGCTGGTGGTAAAGTACCGGTGCGCATTTTCTATGGTCAGACAATACGCGTGGCTAATAAATACGCGTTTGTGTTATTTCTACTCTAAAATTGGATTATTTTAGTGGAAATTAAGTCATACACATGGGGGAAAATTTTTGTGGTTTTAAGCTTACCACGTAACTAGTGTAAATTTCCCCTGCGCGTAAATAGCCACTTTTACAGTATGACCACTGGGACATGGATTTAATATCATGAGATTCTTTAAAAAGGGAATCTAGTGAGTCTGACTCACATTCAAGCAAAACATGCAGTGGTTGACTTTGTATGTTTGTTATATACCGGTAGATAAAGAAAATGATAAAGATATCAGTTAATATTCTAATACATGTAATAGTATCAGGGTACATGCATATTATTGATCCCAATGATTGTGTTGTCATGAATGGGCTAATATCTGACTGAAAAATAAAGGTTAAGATTTAGTGTTAATACATGTATATTCAGAAAACCAATGTAACTTACTATTTAAAAAAAAAGGGAGACATCGATGCTGCAGTGAAAGACTTATTAGCTCTGAAGGTAGAATACAAAGCAGCCACAGGAAAAGACTGGAAACCACAAGCTGCCACATCAGCACCACCTGCGGCAGCAGCCAAGTCTGGTGGATCTGGAAACGATGCTGACCTAGATAACAAGATTGTAGCCCAGGGAAACAAAGTCAGGGATCTCAAAGCCCAGAAAGCATCAAAGGTACAGGCTTTTTATCAAAGAATATCAAAGAATTTTGAGCTCTAATCTGAGTTTAGAGGAAACAAACAATTTCTTAAAGGTGGTATTCAAGACTAGTGGTGGCTTTTCTTTGCCCTTAGTGGTTATGCTATGAACTGAACTAGAAACTTGTCAACTAACCTATAAAGTTGACTATTAAAAAGTATTTCTTAATTACTTGGTAATTAATAAGTTAAGGTGGCTCACTACACCTTGAAAAAGTTTCTCTAATCAGCACAAAATGAGTTGATTATGATAAAAAGCATAATGGATAAAATGTATACAAGTCAAAAAGGCGAAAAATTGCAATTTTAGATTAAAAAAATTATCTTTTTAAAAATTTAATTCAGTCAATGTGAACAAATGGCCAAGGCATTTTCGAACTCATGATCTACAGTTCACAAGCACAGTACTTTAACCACTGAGCTATGACAATATACAACCAAATCGATTGATACAAATAACTTAAGGTTCTCTGATCCTCAGCCTCAAAATGTTTTTTTCATCATAAAAATGTTATTTATCCTTCAAACTTTATAAATGAAATAAAGTAAAAAGAATTTTTTTTATGGTATCCATGCATTTTATGAAGTTACTGCAATTTTGGCCACGATGAATATAATGGAATAAATAACGTTAACTTTACAAGTTCAGATCAAATTAGAAAAAAAGGTTGTACGGAGGCTCGAACCCTTGTACCTCTGGGTAGTAGGTCTCTGTGGAACCACTAAGCCAAGCAGTTCGTTGAATGAATTTGCACAATATTAATATAACACTTCAAGACTAATTTTGGTAAATTTGTCTATATATAAAAGGCAGACTTATGGTACAAATAAAAAAATTCCGGATAATTTAGAGTTATCAACCATTGCTGAGGATCGGAGATCGCTAACAAAATATTTAAATTGCCATCTTGTGACATAGTGCCATAAAAAGTTTAAGTCTTGGTGTAGTGAGGTACTTTAAGCATTTTAAAAATTAAAAAAGAAATATTAAATTTTGAAATTTTCAGCTATTTTTCCTTTTAGAATTCTTGTTGAGTTTAAAATTGATTTAGAATTAATAGTACTGTAGGTTAAATATTAAGTAATGTGAGTTATACTGGCTTAGTTACAATTTCCAAGAAACGTTAACTTTAGACATTCTGCCCTAATGTTGACGAAGAAGATTTTGAATTTGCTGTGTGCATTAAATATTTTCTGTCTTATGATAACAATAATTACAAGGGTTTTTTTATGAAAAGTGCAGATTTTGAAACAATAAAACAATCCATTTCCCTGTGTAACATCCTTAAAATCTTAATAAGAGAAATCCTATGGTCAAATATACTTGCTCAAGATATACCATTTTTCCATTTCAATATACAATGAGTGATGAAGGCATTTTTGGAGTTGCTTTTCATACTTTTGGTTCATGTATCCTTATTCATTGTGTTGTTATTGCTCTTCTTATTTTGATCAAGTCTTCCCATTTTACAGGGCGATATAGATGTTGAGGTAAAAGCCCTACTGGCTCTAAAGGCAGAATACAAAGCAGCCACAGGGAAAGACTGGAAACCACAAGCTGCCACATCAGCACCACCAGCGGCAGCAGCCAAATCTAGTGGATCTGGAAATGAGGCTGACCTTAGTAATCAGATCGTAGCCCAGGGAAACAAAGTCAGGGATCTCAAAACCCAGAAAGCATCCAAGGTACAGCCGATTGTTTTCCTTCACTTACATACCATTTCTTTTACCTCATTACTCAATTCTTTTGCTTTGCGCCCCATCTTGTTTCCTTCGATTCAGACTTGTTTACAAAGCAGACGACAATAAAAATCATGTGACATATGAAATGTCACATGACCAAAAATTTTTATAAATAACTAACGAAATTCCGATGCTATTTATAAACCCTTTTTAAATTTGTGAGGTGAAGCGCGAGTGTAAACACGACGCCATTTTGTATGAATATACATTGCATCATACTGTACATGTATTTATTTAATGCGACTTTTAATGTAAAAGGAGCATGGTATACTATTAAACATGATCACAGGGAACATTTTTAGTATGAGGGTTGTCCAAAAAGTTTGTGGACACAAGTAATTTCATTAAAAATAATGACTCCATTTTCAGAAAAGTATTATAATATAATAATATTAAGTATAATAATGTACCGGTATTCTTTTTTATGCAGAATTGTGAATTTTGTATATTAAGTTTCTATCTTCTTTCTTAAATGCACATTTGCTCTTTGAATTAAAGATATCGATGAACAAAGTATATACTTAACTACATGTTAAAGCAATCATCCGGAACTATACCTTTGTGTAAGCACGCTTTTTTTGAGGACAAGAATCATTCACTCTGTGTTACTCAAAACAGGTGCCACGTAAAAAAAGTCATGCCGAGCAAAAACTGTTGTGTTTGCCTTTCCAAAACATCTATAGGAAATGGTACAATTGTGAGAGAAGTACTCCAAAGAAGATGTAGTTAGTTCTTCGCAAAGAATGTGTGCATTAGTGACATTTTATGACAAAATGCAGGAGGAAGGTTTATGGATTAGAAAAAATGGGGGTGGTTCAGTTAGAGTTTAAAATCCGTCCCCTTGTCATCCCGGCATCGGGCAAGTCCCTTTATACAAAGGATGCAGCTGTTAATACGAAAAAGAGTTCAGTTGAATGTACGGTTAATGATGATAGTGTTCGAACTCCTTGTAAAAATCCTTCTACGGTACATCTACAAACATAATTCTTCCTGTTATTTCTGTTAAAAAAAAAAAACTAAGGCGACATGCACTAGTTGTAGCAAAGAGTCAAAGGGTTTGCGACCTTTGAAATTGCGTCACACAAGACTTTCGATAGTTGCTAATATGTCCTTGGTTGTAAATAAACGCATATAAAGAACATGTATCGCATTATAGAAAGTAAATTGAAAATAAAAGTAAACTAGATGCTGTCATTAGACAGTAATACCCGCACCAAGTGTTTGCCCGTAAATAACACTGTTTTGTACCAGTTTTAGTAAAAACGAAGGCCACGTGCACGTAATACACCATCATCGGAACCCACAGGTTTTCTATCCGTTACACTGCAGTATAACGGATAGAAAACCTGTGGGTTCCGATGATGATAATGCACATGAGCGGCCCTGTATGTACAGTTGTGGTTTAACTGTTTGCATGTGAATTTTCAGTTAATCAATAATCTTTTCATTACATTTCATAGAAAGTATGGTCTATATAATTATTACAAACAAAATTAAATTATGTCCCCTTCCCTCGGCGGTTGCCGGCTTAATTTAGATTTGCTTCTAGGTGCCAACATCATCGCGTGCACAGATTAAGAGAAGGGATTGAAGTGGGTGGGGGGGGGGGGGGGTCCAGACCCTCCCACCCTTGAAAAAAATAATTTATATTAATACATGTAGTAAAATTACCAAACAATACACCTCGGACCCCAATCCCCCCACCCCCTGCAAACACAGTTACATACTACTTTGCCACCCCCCCCCCCCCCCACACACACACTCCTCATGGATAAAGAAACATCAGAATATTTTGATAACAACGAAAGCCTGTACATGTAGTAAAGTGCATTATAATCAAAATTCTTTCACAGTGACGTTTTATAATTTTAAATTTTTACAATACAGGTATGTAGCAAAAAAAGATAAATTTTTAAAATTTTGTAAAAAATAGAAAAGCCCCAGCAGCATTTGCACTCAGTTAACGCTCTAACCCATTGCACTTCACTGTTAGGTAACATTATTTTGGGGGGAATTATTATATTTATACTTTATTGTTTATTTCTGCAATAGGGAGTTCATTACAATATGCAGGTGTCCTGTACGTACCAGCTGAAAATCAAGTGTGCTTTACATATTTTTACCGAATAAAACAGTACAAGGGGTTTAAAAGAATAAAGTCATGAAAATACATGCATGTTACAAGAAAATGATCTTTGTCCGAAGTTACGTACACAACACAGGTCTACAGGTCGCATTACCGGGTACTAGTTTTACCCAGCTCTTCAGTTAGATGGCTTTCACGTGGTGTACATAACGGTATGTGTTTTCCATGTGCAGAATAGGATTAATTAACATGCATAAACATTTCTTTTGTGATGATCAGCTTATTAATGGATTCATATTGTGCTCTAATTGGATTATCATTATGATGTTAACCAATATAGGTAAGCATAATACATGTAGTACTCGCACAATATTATGAGACACCGGTATACATATGTATTACTTTCACTTTCTAAATAAGTGATCTCCCTTTGCCAGCAAACTGTATCATCATCTTTTTTAAAATATCTAAATAAGCTCATCATTGTAACATATCCTATCACATTTGTACAGTTTCTGTCATTTTAATTGCAAAAGTTATTTTTTCATTTGTCAGATTTAAATATTAAGTTGAACCCATATTGACCCTGTGACAATTTGTATTAAATTTGTGCATTACATTTAAATAAGTGTAGAGACTTATCATGTCTATATGAGTTTTATTTAATAGGGAGGAAAGGGTCTTTTTTCTTAATGTATTATGATGCATCAAATAAAACGTAGGCCATGACCCTATGGGATTGTTCTGACCCAATGAAACAGGAAAATACCATTAATCTTGAAAACTGTTGAGAACCCTTACCACTAAACCAACTATATTTTTGTTTCTAAAATCATTATGATGCATCAAATGGTGTAAGTACATGACCCCCAGGAGTTGTCTTTAAACCACACCCACCCCTCTGAAATAGGAAATGATGATATACTTTGATAATCCATGTGGGTAATTTCTAGCCTATTGATGACCCTGCTTTGTTTAGGATTACAATTAATTGCCCCGAATACATATAACATTTTGTTTATCTTATCGATAAGAATTAAAAAGCAATTTCCTTAATCTTTATGTGCATCTAGAGAAAAATACCAATCAAGAAATGATTTAAAATTTGCTAATGTACACATGCTAGAATGTATTAAGGTGGCTCACTACACCTTGAAATATTTTCTCAAATCAGCAGAAAATTACTTGATTATGATAGATATCATAATGGATAAAAAGTATTTAAGTCAAATAGGCAAAAAAATGTGCAATTTTGGATGAAAAATTACATTTTAGAAAATTTAATTCAGTAAACTTGAACAAAAGCTCCAGGCGGATTCAAACTCATGATCTGCGGTTCAGAAACCCAATACTTTAACCACTGAGCTACGACAATATACAACCGAATCGAACGATATTAACAGTTTAACAAAACATTTAAATCGCCATCTTGTGACGTTGTGTCTTAAAAATTATAAGTCTGAGTGTAGTGAGGTACCTTAAAGAAGACTCTGAATCTGATGGGAGGTGTGGAGGATAAACATTTGATTTTAATCATTTATTGTTATTAATTTTAACTTGAATAGTTGGCAGAAAATAAGACTTCTGATGGTTTATTCCCCGAACGGCTACTCGCCAGAACAAACACCTAATTATTTTAGGCAATTATGGGGTCCTCTAAGGGGGTACAGGTAGAATGTACCTGTGTCCACCTGGAATCCCCTAATCAGTTAAATTAGCATAAATTCAGAAGAAATAAATGCATGTTTCTATAAATGTAGTAATACACATTTTTTAAACCTAAATCAATGTTGCAGTTTTCAGTCATTTTTAAAAAATTCTATTACTTTTCAACAACATGTATTACATGTATATATACTAGAATGCTGTAATTTAGTACCTTTTTATATCGAAAAGACTCAATTTTAAGTCCCAAGGTGAATGATACTGTGATAGTGGGTTGTCCCAAAGATTAACAAGTCCACTTAAGGGTTCTTCATTTATTCAGATATAGAGATTAAAGGATTCTATTGGCTATAGTAAACCACCTGATCATGTGCACATGTATTAAAGTGACCATACAGGTGAAATGCCTTAAGGCTATAAAATATCAGAAGCCACTAGAATAGATAATTAAATAATAATTACTTGATAGGTGCATAAAAGACAGGGAGTTATAGGGATAATAGTCTGTTTCTAAATATGTAGATGTAAAATATAAATGAAATGGAGGATGAAGATGATGATGTTGATGAAATATGAATAATGCATGAATTTAATTATTATCATAAAATGCACCCTATTACAATACCAATCATTTTATCTTTCTAATTATCCATGTATATTTTATAATTTTTGTTACTTTGATTAACATATCAGAATCAGCACCCATAATCAACCACACCACCCCAGTCCGAACCATTACATGTTATCTGTTTTAGCTCTCTCTCTCTCTCTCTCTCTCTCTCTCTCTCTCTCTCTCTCTCTCTCTCTCTTCCTTCTGGTGTTTCCATGCTTTCTTGTGATGAGTCTCTCTCCATGTGTAACATTTAACTAATTCTGATCATATCTCAATAGATCATTTGTCAATTATGCAAGGTGTAATGTGATTTTTTTTTTAAGAAAAACATTTTTTACCAGTTTAAAAAACTTTTAGACCCCAAATTATATTTTAATTTTAATACATCATTCAACAATTAAGAAAAGTGTAAATGTAAGTTTTTTTTTTAATTTTAAGCAAAAATAAATGCAAGGTTTTTTTATTTTAAGAGAAAAAACCGTCATTTTATTTAAAGTCTAAGTAGGGATACATACATACAGAAAATTTTTCCAGGGGAAGGGGGGGGGCAACAGTTATTTGAGTTTGCCGGGGGGGGGGGGGGGGTCCGAAGGATTTTTTCGGCAATTTTTTTAATTAAATGTAATTTAAAGAAATTTGAATTTTGATCTAGATCTGCACATGGGATAAATGTTAATTTCATGCTACTATTTGTCTACCAGGATTACATTAAATTTTTCAAAATCTTATAGCACATCTATAGGACAGTCCCTATCATATCTCAAGATATCATGTATCTATTCATTAAATCATAAGAGGAGTTCTGGGATCTATGTTTTTTTATGAGTGATAAACGTCAATTTTCTGCTATTATTTGACTCCCTAGATGAAATTTAAATTTTTAAAACCTTACTGCACATCTTTAGAACAGCCTCTATCATATCCCAAGATATGATGTGTCTATTCATTAAATCATAAGAGGAGTTCTGGGATCTGGGTTTATTTATGAGTGATAAACGTCAATTTTCTGCTATTATTTGACTCCCTAGATGAAATTTAAATTTTTAAAACCTTACTGCACATCTTTAGGACAGCCTCTATAATATCCCAAGATATGATGTGTCTATTCATTAAATCATAAGAGGAGTTCTGGGATGTAGGTTTTGTTTAGGAGAGATAAACGTCAATTTTCTGCTACTATATGACTTTCTGGATGAAATTAAAATTTCTAAAACCTTATTGCACATCTATAGGACAGCCCCAATCATATCCCAAGAGATGACAGAGCTACTCCAAAAGTTGTAAAAGGAGTTATGGGAACCATACTTTTTTTGCAAAAAAACGTCGTTTTTTGTTGCCCACTGATCCCTGTGTTGTAAAAAAATTTCTGAAACCTGATCACACTTCAAAATGACACCCCCAATCATATTCTAGAAGATCATTTGGCTACTGCCAAAAAAAAATGACGTTTTTTAAATCAGATTTTTTGTAAAAAAACGTCATTTTTCAGCCACCAAATGACCCCCAGGGCAAATTTGAAATTTCCGAAACCTTATTGCGCATCTGTAGGATACCCCAAAACATATTCCAAAAGATGATTTGTCTATTGTTGAAAATGTAGGAGGAGTTCGAGGAAGAAGGTTTTTTGTGAAAAAACGTCATTTTTTACCAATTATTTGACCCACAGGACTACCAGAGAATTTTTGAAACCTTTTTACAAAACAACATGATACCCCAAATCAAACTCCAAGAGTTCAGTTTGCTGGTTTATAAGATGTAAGAGCAGTTTGAGAAAGTAAAACATGACAGACGGATGGACGGACGGACGGACGGAACAGGACAACAACAATATACCCGAACTTTCTTTAGAAAGTGCGGGTATAAAAAAAGCGACCATAACTCATACTGCTCGGACAACGACTGTGAAACTTTTTTTTCAATCACTATACATTATGAGAAATAGAACCTAGTAAGAGTTTACTGTGTATGGCCTAAAATCAAAAAGTGGAATGGAAATCGATATGTTTTTTGTAAAGACAGAAACCAATACCGGTCCTATAGGTCAATTAAATTGTTATTCGCAATAGATCCTTTTAGTTTAATTTTAGGGAAAACCTTCAAAACCACTCTAGTTAGATTAACTTCATAACAAATATTTTGGTATACAAAATATATATATAAACCCATTTAAAATGACAAAATGCAATTGTCCACAAACTTTTTGGACAGCCCTCATACACGTAAATTTCATTCCCCTTACTCAGCATATGTATTATAAGCTTATTAAATAAAGCATATCTTGTTTAAAACAAATCAAAATTCAGTGCTTTGTTATTAAAAACTAAATCATTTATCATTCTAGTAAATTTAAATGATTCTACATGAATCTACATGGTAGCTAGATGAATTATTTCTGCCATGGTAAAATACAAGAAGACATGTTGTATTCCATATGCAGGATTTTAGAGTGATATGGCCATCATAGAAACATTTCTTGTGTCACTATGCTGTCATTTTGTTTTCGGTAGCATTGCCACAAAAAAGGTGGAAATACAACTGAAATGAGAAAAAAAATCTTGATCAGTAATGCAGTAATTATTATTTTCTTGGACTTTGACAGAATACCTTGTCAACTTCTGTTGCTGATGAGTCTCGTTCTCGGAATTCTATGAAATGTTCTTCTGTTATATTTACATTTTCAACTGTCTTTGTCTGTGATAACATTACGAATCAATTTTGAACCCTAAAACCCAATAACTTTATAAAACATGAGTGACACACAATGGGCGTGTCTTATAGCGTAACCGAAAAACAGTATTGGCTGCGCGCCATAGCATGTGCTACATAAAAAATAGTGGTTTGAAAATAATGTTGTTTTGAAGTGTACAAATTAGAATAATATAAATATGATTAATAAGGAATCATTCTTTGAATATTATGAGGTGATAATTTCAGTCGGAGCGTGGTCAAATCTATCGTAAAGCCCTTCGTGAATCACAAAATCTAAACAAAACATGAAAAATGGTCAACTTCTGAAAATCTTTTCAATCTAAATTGCATGCAGTCTTCAAATATACAAAAAAAGATTGCTTATTTATTTAAAATTCCGAGAATTTGTTCAATACAGTCATATGCATCATTTGTGATTTATCATTGATTGATTTACACGGACTGGTACATTTAAAATAAATATTTTATAAAGAAAACACATTTTTGTTTCACTCAAAGTTTAGAGAATTCTTTCATTGCAATTCCCTGTATCAATTTTGATTGATTAACATAGAATGGTACATTTTAAATGAATATTTTATACAGGAAAACATATTGTGTTTTACTTAATATTCAGAAAACTCATTTATTGCAATTCCCTTCACCAATTTTGGTTGATTTATACGGAATATACATTATAAAATGAATATTTTATACAGAAATCACAATTTTGATTTACTTAAAATTCAGAAAAAATTCTTTTATTGCAACTCCTTGCACCAATTTAGATTGATTTACACGGAATGGTACATTATGAAATGAATATTTTATACAGAAAAACATATTGTTTCACTTAAAATTCAGAGATTTCTTAATCGCAATCTACTGCAACAATTTTGATGATTTTCACTGAAAGGTACAAAGGTAAAAATTTAGAAAAACAAATTCATTGCAATTCTTTGCATGTTTTAGATTTACATGGGATGGTACGCCAGTGCATTATGAAATTATTATTTTATAAAGAAAACATCATTTGTGATTGGTTTTGATTGATGAAAACGAAATGCTACACTTTGATATGAATATTTTAAACGACTTCTTTCGTTGAAATCATCATCCTTCATCGATTGTGGTTTATTTTGATTATTTTTCACTAACTGCATGGTATATTTTTAAATTGATATTTTATATAGATGTTTAGAGGCAATTTGTGCGTGCAATCAAACGTAGCTGTGATAATTAGTCACCGGCCCCTAACATTTCCGACATTTCAGTTAACATTCAGTTGGATGGATAACACAGGCTTATCCTGTCGTCATGACTTGAATTTTAATAACATTTAACATAATTACGTCAACCAAGACGAACCGGAAAAGAATGAACCGGAACCGGAAAAGAATGACGGCAATCATGGATCTAACATTTTCATTTTGAAATGTTAATATTGTAAATGTATGTGCTTTAGATTCCAAGAAATAAGAATACAACATTTTGCAATGTTACATTTTGCGTTTATCTTAACTAAAAAAATATTATAACACAAAATGTAATCATTATTTATGATCGCTAAAACCCTGCCAAAATGAATCATGATAACAATGATTAAAACACCAGTAATCAAGACCTTACCAATACTGGTACTGTACCAGTACATTTTTATAATGTATACCAGATTAGACACAGTTTAATACCATCTCTTTCTATCGAGTTATAATATTTCATTAATCAGAGAAGACTTTGTATTTTTTTGTACCATATAAAGATACTCGAGGAACATTTAACGCTATATAAGTGAAACTGGCATTTAATCATAAACGTATTTTTTAATTAATACATATTCTATAATCTATTTATGTACTCTATGCAGTACCGTATGATTAAGCTATTGTTATAGCATTTTTCAAGTTACCAGGGTTCTGTACTGTACATACTATTTTAAAAGACACATTGGTGCATAACTGACTTAATATATAAAACAATTAATTTTGCAATTCTCATTGGTTGTAAAAAAAAATCACCTGACATATTCTGTCCTTTGACAATGAGTCTTTACCGTCAACTGACCTTGATCATCTGCCTTGGATGATTACAAAGAGCATGCGCGGATCCAGACAATTTTTCCAGGGGGGGTCCGAAGGATAATTGTGTTTGCCAGGGGGGGTCCGAGGCATATTTTCGATAATTTTACTATGTAAATTTAGTAAATTTTCATTTTCCAGGGGGGGGTCGGGACCCCCCCGACCCCCCCCCCCCTCTAGATCCGCGCATGAAGAGCTGAGGAAATCTGGTTGTCTGAGTTTAGCTACATTTACTAGTTATTTCAAATATGACTATCTAATCAGGTGATTATATAACTATTATGGACATCATTGTTCAAACAATATGTGGCTATAAGGACCCATGTAAAGTGATATCGACCGAAGACACAGAAAAGTGATATCGACCTCGCAATCTCAGTCTATATCGCTTCGGTCAATATCACTTCACTTTATATGGATCCTTATAACCACATATCAACCTACAAAGAAGTCCATAAATAAATAAAATTACAGAGAGCTGTAGTTTACATTAATACGGTTCAAATTCACGGTCATTTTTACATTAAAATTGTTTTGACCATGCATGTGCATAACACGAGATCATTTTTCCCTGTTGAAATAGCTTCACTAAAAACGGAGAAAACCTCAACTTAAAACTAGTTTATAGCCATACAATTTCAGATTTGACAATTTTGAGATGTGTTTTATTCAATGATGTAAAAATCTCAAATATGCATAAAAATGCCATAAGCACCCTTTTCTCATGGACGCAATATGTACGTGTACTGTATACAGGGAAATATTTGCTCCCGTTTTATTTTCGTCTCTTTCGCCCTCGTTGTCAGCGGGCGAATTTAAGACTGGGCGAATTCCATCGTCGCAGATAATATCCCATTTAACACGACTGTACATGGGCGAATTCAAGATGTGGCGAAACTGTTTGCAAGTTTAGAAGGGCAAAAATAACACGGGGCGAAAATAACCCTGTATATACAGGAGTGGTCTAATTTACAGATTTTTTCAATTACCGGGGTATAATCTCTAGAGTTATAATTGTCCTTGTATGCAATTTTAGTGCAATTGACACATTGTGTATTCAGAGACAAGTGCATAAATAATAAACTAACTATGCCTTTGTTAGATAAGGTAAGATATTATAATAGTTGCATGTTGAAAGATAACAATGTCAGTGAATCACATTGAACATGTTGAAAGTGAAAATTTTAAAAATATATAAAAACCATAAAAATTGAATCATTTAGTTTGACCTGATCCAACTGATTTAAACATTTACAAACAAATTTCATCAGGTTAAATACTAAAATTGCTATCAGTTTGATGTAATATGGTATTTCACTGGATTTAAGGGACTAAGGTGAGCAATGTTGCCTGAGGCCTCGTCAATTATCCATTTTTATTTTTTGCAATCTATGATTAGATTTTTAAAAAAAAAACAAAGCCTAATTTATAAATGGGTTTGACATACTTTGAACATGCATTTATATGAATATTAAACATGTTTCCAAAGTAGTAGCACATTCATTGAGGCTAAGAAACCACTGCTAGCTCCGCATGAAGATTCATTCAGCAAGTGTTGTAAACATAAATAGACTCGCCACGTGTATTGGCGTACATAGCACACAGGTAATGTGTTAGCTGTCAAGTGCCTTTTTACACATCAGTTTCATTTATTTAGATGATACAATTTAGATCCTATGATATAACAGGTTTATGAGTAATTTGAGGGTTAAAAAAAATACTGCTTTAGACATGCAGTGATAGAAATAAATAACCCAGTACTGGCCCGGTTTACACAGATTTTCGAAGTTGTATTAATACCATCAATGTTCAAACATCACAAAATTCCTTTTTAGCTTGAAACATTTTTTTTGTTTAGTTATTTCTGGAATTTAATTTTTTTTATATTTATTTTTATTCATTTATTATTTGTTTTGCTAACATAAACATTAAACAAAGTTATAGTATTGCATCATCCTTGTTATGATGCTTAAAAAACTTTTAAAAATAGAATGTTTTGTATTGTAGATTATTTACATACATGTATTTGTGGATTAATTAATATAATAACAGCAGTGGAACGTACTATTATTAACTTTTCATATAGATATATATAGCTGTTATAATTAAGGTATAGTTGTATCATCATGTGTGAAAGTACTATGTAATATATTTAAGTTTTGATTAAGGAGAGAAATATTTAGCTTATCAAGACTTTTGCTTTTGTGTCTAAAAGAAAATATTTTAAATTTGACATCAAAATTTATTTCAATTTGCATTGACACACATCTTTTGTATTTTAGGATAAAGTAACAGCTGAGGTACAAGTATTGCTTAAGCTAAAGACTGACTACAAAACTGCTACAGGGAAAGACTGGACACCACCACCTGCTGGATCCACTCCCCAAAAAGTAGAACCACCTAAAGCCATGCCAGTCAGCGGCTCGGAGGCGGAGAATCTCAAGAAGAAAATCGATGACCAGGGGGAGAAAGTGCGACAACTCAAGACTGCTAAAGCACCAGAGGTACATTTAAATAGAATACTGGCTTGGAGTAGGTTTAGGGGTTTTGACAAATCATAGGCCAAGGGTTTAAAAGTTAATGATACCCGGTATATTGTTAAGAAGGAAAATATGGCTGGGTAAAAATTTTGGCTTAATTCAGGTTAATATTAAATCATCAAATTAAAAGTCACTAAAATTTATCTTTTGATTACTTGTATACTGGTATATTATGTGAACTGACAAAATTATAATTGAGAAAAAATAAATATTAGACTTGGGTTTATGTAAATGCCTAATTAACACCCTCCAAAATAACACACAGTACAGTCGATAGAAATGAGTGCAGGCTGAGGGTGAAGGAACTTCTTGTCTACATATATTTAGATAAGTAGTATAGATTATAAAAAGATACACATACATACAAGTAGATTCAAATTAAAATTACTTGGCAATAAAATTATGTTATATTTCAGAGTGAAGTCAAGAAAGAGGTGGACACCCTTCTGTCATTGAAGGCTCAGTATAAAGATCTAACAGGAGAGGATCTAGCAGGGGGTGGAAGGAAAGACAAGAAGGATAAGAAAAAGGACAAAAAACCAGCCGAGAAGAAAGAAGAAGTGAAAGCAGAGGATGCCTCAAAAGATGGAAAAAAAGTCACAAGGTATGGAAGTCAAAATGTTATTGAAAATAGTCCCAGAATCTTATCTGAATACATATAACAAGAAGTTTCTCAATGCTCTTTGACATTGTAAACTTGTTATAGTCTAAATATCATTACCATTAAGGTTTAGATTAATGTTATGCTTGCAGACTTGGACTTGAAGTAAAGAAAGAAGAGAATTTATCCGAGTGGTACTCACAGGTTAGTATTATTCTCTTAAACTGATGTACATGTAGAATGCATGTGCCCTGTTTATTATGCTACATTTTACTTTCAACGCACATTCCTTACAAGTCTTTGCATATCATTGATTGGTTGACACTAAGACAAACTGCACATTATAATTGCACGTTATTTCAGATCATTACAAAAGCAGAGTTGATAGAGTACTACGATGTCAGTGGCTGTTACATTCTCCGCCCATGGTCATACGCTATTTGGGAGAGCATCAAAGAATTCTTTGACAGAGAAATCAAGAAAATAGGCGTCGAAAATACTTACTTCCCTATGTTTGTCTCTCATCAAGCACTGGAGCGAGAAAAAACTCACATTGCGGATTTTGCACCAGAGGTACTTTCAATTGAAAATACAATAAGGACACCATTAAATTGTGTATATCAATGTTGATGTAGAATAGGAATAATCAGAAAGTTTTTGCTGTGTTACACAGGTTGCGTGGGTAACAAGATCTGGTAAATCGGAGCTGGCAGAGCCTATCGCTATCCGTCCCACTAGTGAAACTGTGATGTACCCCTCCTATGCCAAATGGATCAAGTCCCATAGAGATCTTCCTTTGAAACTGAACCAGTGGTGCAATGTAGTTGTAAGTACAATTTTGGGGGGAGGGGGGCCGTTAAAACTATGTTTTTCACCAAATTAGAACCTAAACTGTATTGTATGGAAAAGGTCGAGCCAATTTATGTAATTTAAAAATTACACTTAATGACATAAAGAAGGTCGAACTGACATAATTAATATGATATTTGGTTAATTTGTAAATGAAGTACATAGTAATATATAATTAGGAATTAAGTCAGAGAATTTAGAGATTGAAAAGATATATCCCATTTCAATAATCAATCACCAACAATTTTGATAAACATAATTCCTCTTTGCACTGCACCCAATAAAATTGAATGATCCTACATGGATATTTTTTAAATCAATTCTTCTGATTTGTAAACAGAGATGGGAATTCAAACACCCACAGCCTTTCCTTAGGACCAGAGAGTTTCTGTGGCAGGAGGGACACACAGCTTTTTCAACAGCCCAGGAGGCAGAGGAGGAGGTAGACGCATTATGATATATTTAATAAAACAATTTTCAAGCAATAACTTAAGTATATTATCCTTGTTTTTAAACATTCCTGCAATATTTTTAACATTCATGTATTTAATACGTTAATTAAAATGGAAACCACACTATGCCACAAATTACGGTAGTAAATACATGTAAATCATATATTTATGAATTGCTTTTAGGTGTTTGTAATACTGGAACTTTATGCCAGAGTGTACGAAGAATTGCTGGCTATTCCAGTCGTCAGAGGTAGAAAAACAGAGAGAGAGAAGTTTGCAGGAGGAGATTTTACTACTACAGTGGAGGCCTACATCTCAGCCAGTGGGAGAGCTATACAGGTGGGTACAAAAGTAGGAGAGCAGAGTATACATGCAGTGTTTATTCCATTTTTCCCTTTTGCCTATTTGGAACATAATTTTTTCTTCCATTGACTCAATATTGCTCATACTCTCCCACAGAGTACTTATGGATACAGGGTGTGCAATAACATTGATCTAATTTACAGTTAGAGGTCAAGGTCATAACAGGTCTTTGTGTAAAATCCATCTCAGGGTGGTCTTTTGCTAAGAAAATAAATGAACATGCAGAGAAAAATAAAAGAATGTGCAATTTTCATTTAGGTAATTGTTGCTTTAAATATAGACATGCAAGCTTTATTTTTGTAGAATACATACATGTACATGTATATTATCTTTTTTCCAGGGTGCAACATCTCATCATTTAGGTCAAAACTTCTCCAAGATGTTTGAAATTTGTATCCAAGACCAAGAAACACTGGAAAAACAATATGTGTACCAGAATTCTTGGGGACTGACAACTCGGACCATTGGAGTGATGTGTATGATTCATGGTGACAATAAAGGGCTGGTACTGCCTCCTAATGTTGCCAGTGTACAGGTAAAAAACTTAAAATGCAATTGTTGATCAATGTATATTACCATTACAAATATTTTTTGACACTTTTCACATGCCTTTGATTTCTTTGATAGGTGATAATTGTTCCCTGTGGAATCACGGCTAGTTTATCCAAGAAGGATGAGCAGGAACTGATGGATAAGTGTGAGGCTCTGAAGAAAGAGCTTTTAGCTCTTGACATTCGAGCTCGAACAGATCTAAGAGACAACTACTCTCCGGGATGGAAGTTTAACCACTGGGAACTGAAGGTTTGTTGCAGTCTTCTATACACAAATCCAGTTCTATATAAAATGGTTTCCCTGGCCAAATTAAATGGTTTCCTTGGTCAATACATGCATTACATGTATCAGATCATTCCACAATTAAATATATTCATGTGTTATTTTGATGTAATATTGATACATTTTGGAGTCCCCAAATTGAAAATGAAGAAACGCAACCTTATTTCTGAGTAAACTGAAACATGCATTCACTTATTTTCATATTTTTCTATATTACAGGGAGTACCAATCCGTGTGGAGCTTGGACCTCGTGACATCAAGCAGAACCAGCTTGTGGCCGTCAGAAGGGATACTGCTGAGAAACTGACCCTGAAGAATCAGAACATAGCACAGCAACTCAAGGACCTACTTAAAAACATCCAGGACAGCCTCTTCAACAAGTAAGTTTGTATTCCTGTAAAAAGTATTGTATATCGGGGAAGATTTTTTCCCCTACTGTATCTTATCATTTTCTACTTCAAAAAATAAAATGTGCAGGAGTTTACAAGTCTGTTATTGTGTGTTGGTTCATGTTTTGAAGTCACTGAAATATGACTGACAGTTACTGACAGTATATAGATACATGTGTACTTCATTTGCACAAAATGTAAAAATGCACCAAAATATACAGTATTCATGTCAGAAACTCATATCCCTCACATAACATGAATGATGAATCCAAACCAAACTTTTTTTTAATCGGTAAAAATTTGCCCCCAAAAAACCTATTGATGTATGTATTATGGTTCTCAATTGTAGAGCTAAATCTGACCTGGACAGTTACATGATTGTCTCCCATGAATGGAGCCACTTCTGTGATTCACTGGACAACAAGAAAATCATCCAAGCCCCGTTCTGTGGAGACGAAGACTGTGAGGACAAGATCAAGAAGGACAGTGCCAGGTAAACTAATACCGGTATATTAAAAAATCAAACCTGACGCCCAAACATTTTAATCTACCAATAATTCTTTAAACTGTTACAGGTTTAGATTGGCAGTGGGAGATCCAATTTTAATGAGACTGTCATATGCAGTGCTAAACATGGGTTTTGGACAAAATTGCCTCAAGTTTTTACCATACTTTGTTTTGTAGGGATGCTGTGGTGGAAGAAGGAGCCCCCTCAATGGGAGCCAAGAGTCTATGTATTCCCTTCAAACAGCCCGAGACCCTGAAACCAGGCACCAAGTGTATAAACCCAGCCTGTAAAAGAAACGCCAAGTTCTTTACTCTGTTTGGAAGGAGCTACTAGAACTTTAAAGACTATTTAACATCATCTTGATGTCAAAGTATTTTAAACTCTGAACTTTCACAAAACTTAGTACTTACTGTTCACTTATAGTACATTACAAATGCTTATACATGTACTGTGACTGCTCATCTGTTACTGGTTTTTTTCATTGAAACAAATAAGATTCTAAAAACGGTCATTGAATGTATCATAATTTATTGTGACTAAATGGGTTACCTCTCAATAAAAGAAAAGTTGTCATCTTGTTTCATAAAACTCTTGTTTTTGACCCCATTACACTTAAAGCTGAACACTACTCATATAAGGCTTTGTCTGCCATTTCTCTTTTATTGCTGCTATCCCTACAACTGCTATATAAGCCGCAGACCTCTAAATTAACAGTTCGAAGGTTTTCCTTAAGGTTTTCATCTGTGTGGACATGCAGTGCATGTCCACACAGATGAAAACCTTAAGGAAGTATGACATGCACCTTGCATTCCTGATACTCAGTTAATATGAAATTATCAAGTTTTTATGCACTTTAATGCATTAAATACAAACAGAATATGCATATGAAACGAATAATTGCCCAAAATCTAAAATTTGAAAAAAAGGAATTCTACACCTCGGCAACTAGTTTCAGGTGTACAATCGGGCGTTACGAATTTGAAGAGTTTATAGACCTCTTTGACGGTGTCTATTTATGAGTGGCGTCAAGCTTAAATCTCTTATATTTACGGTAATTTTTTTAGCATCTTTGTCTGTGCAACACTACGGATCAATTTTGCATTGTAGAATTCAAATGACGTATTGTTGGGGCACAAATGGGGTTTGCATATATAATTTAAAGAAATGAAAATCACATAGATATGTCTAAATTCTAATATTTAAAGCTGAACACCGCTCGTAAATAGGTACTGTCCGCCATATTTCTCTTTCATCACTGCTGGCCCTACAAACCTTATATAAGGGGCAGACCTCTAAACAGTTTAAAGTACTTCGCTGTAGAGGTCTCGCCTGTGTGGATGTACATCTTGCCTCGCTGTGTTACTCGGTCGCGATGAAATTATCAAATTTTACGCACTTTTTTTCAAGATAAGAGAATACTAACATCAAATAAATTGGTCAATTCATTATTTACAAACAGAATATGCACATAGTTTAAGAAATAAATGCATAAAATCCAAAGACGACGAAAGGAATACTACATGTCGGCCACGAGTTTCAGGTGTGCAATCGGGTGTAACCAAATCGAAGGGTTTATATACCAGGTACCTGTGTGACGGTGCCTATTTACGAGCGGTGTTCAGCTTTAATCGTACAATCGCTAAAATTATATAAAAATAAGTAATAAGGAACCATTCTTTGAATATTATGATGCGATAATCTCTGTCAGGGCATGGTCTAATCTATTGTTGATTTGACCACATCGACCTAAATTATCATCTCGGTAATACTCAAAGAATGATTCCTTAAATATAAAGAGGCGAATAATATCCATCTTAGACTTTATTGATGTATTTATAACATTTTGAATCTGTTCAAAATCCTCTTTTGATAATACATGTATTGGACCAGTCCCACTGATTTTATGGTTGCAGGATAATAGTTAAATCAAATCAATTTAATTTAAACATCACTTGTAATATAATTACTTTCCAATGTAATTAACCCCATCGGATTCCCCGACATCTGTTCACTTATATGGATAGCTCAGGACATATTAGTATTTCGAGAGATGTAAATGTAAAAGGTAAAATGCTTTCTTGGATGTTTATTCAGGCTATGACAGATTGGTAGTAATAACTACAGAACTATGGGTCGATCCTGCTATAAATGCCTTTAGACTATTATTTACTTTATAATGTAATATATAGATTTTAAATTGATGATTTGAGTTTGCATTAATGCAAGCATAGTGGTGCAGTAAATTCTTGAACTTACGGGTATATTCAAAAGGGCTTTAGCAACATTAGTTTATTTTTTCATACGACCAATACTGTAACATGCATAACTTCAAAGACCACATGACTAAAGTAGTTTGATGTTTTTAATCATGAGGGTTTTTTTTTTACAACAATCAAACATGTAAATTAGAGTTCTTGTGGCTGCCTCTTCATTTCAACATCAAGACTACTTTACTTCCTTCTGACTTAATCCAGCTGAAATCAGAAATGCCCAGTTTAAAATATCAAGTAACAATAAAGATGTTTTTTTTTTACGTCAAATTTAGTAAAATGTGTCGTGGACTTGAGATTTTTGGAGTAATTGGTGTCCACACAAAATCTGATTTTTCTCTCCTTTTTAATATGCATAAATTATGATAATTGATACCTTCTTGAAGCCGATGTCATCAGCATACTCTCTGAAGCACCTACGGCACATGTTTAAGCCATATTTTCTGATGAGACCATGTGTATTTTTACACACACGACTACAATAGAAAGAAAACTGATGCAATGAATCTGGAAAGGAAGATTTCTAACAGTATCTGATAGTATGCTGTATCACTACATTAAAGACAGCATATTATACCATTTCTAATATATATATATGTAAGTAGTGTATAGTACTACAGTACATCATTGAAATCAGATAACTAGAATAAAATGTACCAAAATATGTCTACTAAAATAATCAAGTACAATAATTATCAGTAACTAAACCTTTAAAGGTTTAAGATACCATACCATGATACCCTGCCTTTTTCATTTAAATTCAATGTCTAAAACTGTATAAATTCCAGGAGTTTTCCTGGCTACTGTTCTTAAACTGAGTCCAGGGTCCGTAGAATTGGTAAAATTGACGCGTAAAATGTTGAAATTGGGAAAATAATTAACTTTTTACAAGTACTACAAGTTTCATTATTAAGCTCCACAATATAAACAGAAGTGAAGAAAAAAACTTTTGTTGCATTTTATTTTTCATCAAGGTTAAACATTGATTCTTATGACTTAATTACAATGATATCTAAACTCTTTTATTATCTTTAAAATAGTCTACAACTTTTTCCCAACATCTATGAACACCTGATTGGGAAAAAAGGTCTTGAATTTGGAAAATATCAATGATTTTTTTGAATGGGAATGGGTCCTGTAAACAGACCCAAAAATACGCCAGGAAAACCCCTGAATTCTGTCATTTAGGAGATTCACATGTTAGTCTACAGGCCAAACATTTCCGTTTTCCCTTTTCAGCCAATTTAAGGTCCCCTCTATAGATCCTGAATTTATTTGGGATCAATCTCATTAGTCATAAACCATAGATTTACAGAAAAACTTGCTTACCATAAGTTATATTTAATGCAGATTTATTACAAAATGCACACAATTAACAACATCATTTTTGCATTGTAAAGGTATACCCCTGCAACAGGATTGGAAAAATAATTGGATTTGAACCCAGGTCCCCTGAATCTCTAGTCAAATGCTTTACCAACTGAGCTATCTGGCGCCGATATTCAAACTGGTCTGACCATCACATTCCTCCCCCTAAAATGATCTTTGTCCCTGAAGATCACCCCAGACTCTTCCTCTGGCTCCAGGGCCATAAAACTTAGACGAGCTCACTTTTGATCTAAGTCTCTCTTATACAAAAAGAACATATAGTGGAAAGCGAGACTGAGATCAAAAGTAAGCTCGTCTAAGTTTTATGGCCCCTGGTAGGAGTTAACCTGTCAGTTCCAGGGGTTGGCACGGCACCAAATGTAACGGGATGGGATAAAAAATGACGGACCAAACCAGGATTTAAACCAGAGCCCCGTGAGTCTCTAGTCAGGTGCTCTCTGGCACTGGTATTTAAACCGGTCTAGTCTACCCGTCACATCCCATTTAGGGCATTATGTCCCAAACGAGACATTAAATACGATTGGGCCAATTGGTCCCATCTGTTCCGAGTTTTAAAAGCAAAATTGATTGCAATTTGCAGAAGGAGGGTGTCCAAGAAATTGAGAATTGGTTATTATGTGTTTTTTTTGTTTTTTTTTATATCGGTGTAAACTTTATCGCAGAAACAAGTGCCTGTAACCCAGTGTAGAACAGGTTGGGAACAATTCCCCTTTAGCGAGACAGTCTCGCTAAAGCGAGATCATCCCTCTTTACAGTAATAAAAACATTCCCGTAAATGCGAGATTTTGATACATTTTTTCATTATTGTATTGTTTTCTTTAAACAGAAGAATATGCGGAAGCACATTTTCACATTTAATTGATAATAAGGGCTCACTTACTACATATTTGTTTCAAACTTAGATATTTACAGCTGCGTTTCACTGAAATCAAGTTATAAACAAAATCTATTCAACAGATTTCTTACGGAAGCCTCTAGCGGTAATAAATGCGATTGTCTTGTTAACATATTAAGTCGTACCAAGAATTATTCGTTCAAAATTTGGTTCATTTTATATTAAAATGTAGTTCATCGATTTTCTCTCATCATTTTTTGATTGTGCATTGATTTTTTTCTTTCAAAAACAAACATCTAATATTTAGTTTTCTTAAAAATATTTGTTTACCATAGGTGTATATAATATTGCTGGTACAACCTTCCGTAGTTTTCTTGGTCGTGCCGAGATCAAAATATAAATGCAAAAGCAACCAATAATTACTACATGTTATTTAATTTCTTTTGCACGGTCAAACAGTGTCATCAAAATGAACACAAACTCTGATAGTTTTCGTTTATAAGAAGAAAAAACATACTTTCAATTGAAAAATTCGCGTTCAATGCAGGAATACTCACGATTTCCACGATAAAAAAAATCATCCTATTTTTGTTTGCAGCAATGGAGCACTGATATTTTAGGCCACAAAGGTCAGTCTTGGAAAGTAAAATTGCTTCACGTTGTTTTTCTTACCCGGATTTTTTTTATTTTATTGGGATTTTTCATTTATTTGAACAGGTTGGGAACAATTCCCCTTTAGCGAGATAGCCTCGCTAAAGCGAGATCATCCCTCTTTACAGTAATAAAAACATTCCCGTAAATGCGAGATTTTGACACATTTTTTCATTATTATATTGTTTTCTTTAAACAGAAGAACATGCGGAAGAACATTTTCACATTTTATTGATAATAAGGGCTCACTTACTACTTATTTGTTTCAAACTTTGATATTTACAGCTGCGTTTCACTGAAATCCAGTTATAAACAAAATCTATTCAGCAAATTTCTTACGGAAGCCTCTAGCGGTAATAAATGTGATAGTCTTGTTAACATGTTAAGTCGTACCAAGAACTATTCGTTCAAAATTTTGTTCAATTTATATTTAAATGTAGTTCATATATTTTCTCTTATCATTTTTTGGTTTTGCATTGAATTTTTTCTTTCAAAAACAAAAATCAATTTAATTTTCTGAAAAATATTTGTTTACCATAGGTGTATATAATATTGCTGGTACAACCTTCCGTAGTTTTCTAGGTCGTGCCGAGATCAAAATATAAAACCAAAAGAAACTAATTATTGCTGCATGATATTTAATTTCCTTTGCAGGGTCAAACAGTGTCATCAAAATGAACACAAACTCTGATAATAAGAAAAATCATACTTTCAATTGGAAAATTCGCGTTCAATGCAAGAATACTCACGATTTCAACGATAACAAATCATCCTATTTTTGTTTGCAGCAATGGAGCACTGATATTTTAGGCCACAAAGGTCAGTCTTGGAAAGTAAAATTGCATCACATTGCTTTTCTTACCCGGATTTTTATATTTTATTGGAATTTTCCATTTATTTGAAATACATCATGAAAATCTCGCATTTACGGGAATGTTTTTATTACTGTAAAGAGGGATGATCTCGCTTTAGCGAGACTGTCTCGCTAAAGGGGAATTGTTCCCAACCTGTTGAAATACATCATGAAAATCTCGCATTTACGGGAATGTTTTTATTACTGTAAAGAGGGATGATCTCGCTTTAGCGAGACTGTCTCGCTAAAGGGGAATTGTTCCCAACCTGTAGAAACTAGCTTATTACTACATACGGACAGTAATTATGACAATAAATTTGAAAATACTTTTATTCTTCGTTAAATCCTTAACTTTGATAAGCCATAAAGATTTATTTCGTTGCCAGTCTTCTAAATATAAATAGCACATAACAAAACAAAATATATTGCGGCATTAGTTGCATCAAGTTGTGAACACGTGCGCCATCAAACCTATCGTTTCCACGCAAGAATGTCGTTGTACATTGACAGAATGATGTCAGTAAGATTTGTTTAAGAATGTATTTAATTCTGTAGTCTTATTACTACATTAAAAGTTTTAATATACCAGTATCGTGAGCCTGGCCCGTATTTTTTCGGGTGAGAATTCCAAATGTTGCTAAACCCCATGATGGCTGCAGAGAAAGAGGGCGCATGTGCGTAGTTTCGAATTCTTAATGGAGAAAAGGGGAGTCTAAATACCCAAAAGTCATTTGTAAACTCAACAAATATTCTAAAATAGCTAAATGTTATATTATTTTATTGTCAGTTCATTCCAATCATAGTCTGTTTCATAGAATATATTTACAATTGCATTAATTTACTGGTCAATGCTATTTAACATTGTTTAATTCTTTTAGCATGGTTAGCAGGATTATATACTATATGAATTGATTTTTTTAAAAATAGTATGTCTTCTATACAGTTCATGATTATGGTCAATTATTAAATGATTTATAATAAATGCACATACCCTGTATATATGTAAATTGGCATATAATATATACATCCATAAACACATAATGAATGAACATACATGCGTTTAAAACTTTTAATTAAATATTAATTTATCAATCATTATACCGTTTTATACAAGTCTGAGCTGTATATTGTTACCTAAGGCAATGCCTTTTGTATGAATTTTTATCTTTTATTGTAGTTCTTCACAATTCAGATCATGCAGATCATAACATTATTAAATTAAGGAATATAAAGGATTGAATCATTCTTGGAATATTATATATGAGGTATCATTATATTTATTTATCAGGTGTGATATCAAATCCAATAAAGCCGAATGGCTTTATGATAGATTTGATCAGGCCTGGACTGTAATGACCACCTCCCCATAATATATATTCAAAGAATGACACCTAGTTACTAATATTGATACAATTTTCGGTACATGTAATTGTATGATAATGAATATAAATTATTAACAGTTTTATGTAATTTTCATATTGTATAATTATGCAAACCCTGTTTGCTTCCAAACAGCACATATATAAATACATGTATCGAAATCACTTGCCTCACTGATGACGTTCGTTTGTAATTTAATCACCTGCTGTACTTTAATTTTTATCAAACTTATCAAACAAATTTTTTTTTAAACAAATATAAGAAAATCTACATGATCAAAAAGATACAAAATACAAATTTATCTTCCATCAAATTTTATTTAATTTCAAAAACAAATATCATTTAATATGAAAAATCTTTAGTAATAACTAACATTTCTCACTGCAAACATGCCAACAGCTACATGTGCATGTATTAAGTTAACTACAATATACCATTCGTTTATAAAATATGTAGAGAATAACATTTGAACAGCATTGGTTGATATTTATCATAAAAATCACAGCCGGTAATTACCATTAGATTGTTAAAATACAAAAAAAGAAAATCAGAATTTAAATTTATTTAAACAAATAATGTTTAGAAATCCATGTACATTGATTATTGTATCTATATTGATGAACAGATTCTGTAAAAATATGTACCGGTAATAATATCAAATTGAATAGAATATTTTCATTTACAAAAGGTTTCACGAAAAAGAATGTTGATTTGACATGTAAGAAATGGTAATAAACTAAATGGTGAACAATTCAATACATTATCATAGCATCCGAACAGAACATTTAAATAAATCCACATTTACTTGCATCCTTTTTATATTAGTATCCAGTTTAGAAAGACATTGAATAGAAAATAACCATGGAAGAAAGATATGCACTACACAGTTGAAGCTGCAAGTGATTAAAATCATGGTTTCATTAACTGAACATAGTTTGATACCTATACCATAGATGAGCAATGAATCATGAGGCCATGTCCATAAAGAACAAATAACAGCTCTCATTTACTAGCTATCTACTGTTATCACAGTAAATGCACCAAATATCTCATGTATACTGGGATAAATTCAATACAGATTTTTACTTTCATCCCCTGGCACCTCAAATATTAATTTGTCTCTTTCTAAATTGCCTAAACCAGTTTCCATTTCTTTTGAATTTAGGTCAGAAATTTTTGTAGATTTCCTAAATATAATTGACAAATTATTATTCATAAAAAAAAATTGCCAGATGCCTTTTCCAAGAAATAAAGGGATTGTTACGCATACGAGTTTCTATACATTCATGCTACATTAACAGGGCATTTTATATAAATTATTTCAATCCTATTATCAGATACCGATTTGTAATTTTGTGAGGACAAGTACCAGTAGAATAGAGGATCTACAATTTACTTATTAACAATTGGGGAAAAAATGCATTGAAAATATCCTTGTATGTTGATTGAATATGAAAAACAGTGATCGATGTAAAGCACTTGTACAATAATTTGCATTGAAGCTGTGGATTTCTTCTAATATACATGTAATGTTAACTCTAAAGCTTTCTCATATAAATAGCATCAGTTGTTCACACCCGAACATGTCATACCAGTACTTAACTCTACATACAGTGTCTTCTGTAAAATGAACTTGTGCTTTGATATGAACTCCACTTTAATATGACACACATATAAATAAAAGAAATAAATAACATAACCAGTATTTCTACATTAACACTCAGCTGTAAGGCTGCCGTAATGTCAAAAAAAATCACAACTGTATAAAAACTGAGAAAAACATTGTAATACGTTCTCCAACATCCATTCACAAAATCACAGTAAATTGCACTCTCCTTTTGGAACCCCTCAAGAAGTCTTTAATAGTCGCTAGTTTTCTGATTCATCGTGGGAGCTGGTGCTGTCTTGTCGGTCAGCTTCAGGGGCCTCATGAGGGCAATATTCGGCACTTGCGTAATTATCAGAACTGTTGGACTTATGCATGCTGGGTCTGGGCTGGTGGGAGAGGCCAGAAGAACTAGGTCCAGCGGGCTGGGGACTGGCAGAGCGTGGTATACTGTTGTTGTTTGAAGGATTGGTCATCTCCGCTGGGCATTCAAAGTGAACACAGTGGAACACCTTACCACGAGAAAACAAAAGGTTACAGTCTATCATAAACTTTATGTATAAAAGTTATTTTATTTATATTGTCCCCCTTTGCTTTTAATCCATAAAAATCAATTTTAAAATAATGTATACGGTATCAAATTAATTTTCAATAGTTTTTGTATTTCTAAAGATTAAATACATCTTTCCATCGAAGCATTTACCGGAATTGATATTCTTAGTATTTTATTTTTTATTTTTAAAAATGTGTCCCCATAGACCTTAATGTAATCTCACAATAATTAATTACTATTTAGTAAATAA